>JAJSOF020000023.1:32410566-32848066 GCA_025594305.2 Periplaneta americana | reverse complement strand
ATAATAATAATAATAATAATAATAATAATAATAATAATAATAATAGTGTCCACATCTGTGGAGTAACGGTCAGCGCGAAACCAAGTGGCCCGGGTTCGATTCCCGGTCGGGGCAAGTTACCTGGTTGAGGTTTTTTCCTCAACCCAATATGAGCAAATGCTGGGTAACTTTCGGTGCTGGACCCCGGACTCATTTCACCGGCATTATCACCTTCATCTCATTCAGACGCTAAACAACCTACGATGTTGATAAAGCGTCGTAAAACAACCTACTAAAATAATAATAATAATAATAATAATAATAATAATAATAATAATAATAATAATAATAATAATAATAATAGTAATAATAATAATAGTAATAATAATAATAGTAATAATAATAATAATAATAATAGCAATAGTAATAGTAATAATAATAATAATAATAATAATAATTTATTTTATCTGGCAGAGTTAAGACCGTAAGGCCTTCTCTTCCACTCAGCCAGCAAAAGGTAATATATACATATGTATGAACTTACAAGCTATACAGTATACTCGTACAACAATTTGATTTAGATAAAAGTTAAGTGTATACAAGAGATGAATTAAACAGTAAAATACTATGAACTATTAATTAACAATTAAATACAAACTACATAGCAGAATTAAACTAAAATACATAGAATGTTAATGTTCACGTGTTTCAAAATGAATATCGGGGTTTTAAGGCTTTGTATTTATTTTATTTTAATAGGTTATTTTACTACGCTTTATAAACATCTTAGGTTATTTAGCGTCTGAATGAGATGAAGGTGATAATGCCGGTGAAATGAGTCCGGGGTCCAGCACCTAAAGTTACCCAGCATTTGCTCATATTGGGTTGAGGGAAAACCCCAGAAAAAACCTCAACCAGATAACTTGCCCCGACCGGGAATCGAACCCGGCCACCTGGTTTCGCGGCCAGACGCGCTAGCCGTTACTCCACAGGCGTGGACTTAAGGCTTTGTAGTGTTTATTACATTTAACGTACAATTATAAATAATACATGAAATGAAAGAGTAACTCAAACAGTTTTGTACGCGCATTCACTGTTTCCTGTGTCTGCCGTTAGAAAGCGCATTGAACGAGTGAGAGAGACTTTCGCGCGTACCCCCACGAAATCTGTTCGGAAGACTAGTCGTGAATTAGCAATTCCAGCGACGTCTGTGTGGAAAATTTTAAGGAGACGCATATGGAAGTACGCGATTGGTTAAACGACGTTGTACCCGACCGCTGGATTGGCCGAAAGGGGCCGAATGACGAGCTTGTTTCGCATGGCCTCCACGTTCACCAGATCTTACGCCATGCGATTTTTACCTTTGGGGATTCATAAAGGATCGTGTGTATGTACCTCCGCTACCAGCTGACCTACCAGACCTAAGACAGAGGATTGGAGCAGTTGTTACAACAATTACTCCAGACACACTGATCGAGGATTGGGAAGAACTCGCTTATTGACTCGATGTTTGCCGTGTGACGAATGGTGTTCACATTGAGCACATGTAGCAAAACTGTTCGAGTTGCTCTTTCATTTGGTGTATTATTTGTAATTGTAGTTAAATGTAATAAATACTACAAAGCCCGATATTCATTTTGAAACACCCGGGTATTTCAAATAATGTTAGATAATACGAAATACGAAAAGCCTGAAATCCCATAAGGGCAACGGCCTCCTACAGGAGTGTAGGGTGACCTGAAGGTCTACTACACTTGGAGAGCGAGTCCGAGAGAGCTTACACTATACACTTACAAACTAAACACATAAACAAATTATACCAACTAAACATGAAAAACTATGCAGACTAAACACATAAATTCTGCAAACTAAACATCCACAAAAAATATGCAAACTAAACACATAAATTATAATCTGAACACACTAAACACACGATAAAAAAGAAAAAAATACACAAACTGAACACATACATAGTCTTAACTCACGCACAAACTAAATACACAAAAACCTATACAAATTGCACACATAAATTGTACAGCCTAAACACACAAACTATCCAGACTAAACGTACAAAAACGATACAGTTGAATACAAAAATTACACTAAGTACGAACTATACCAACTATACACGGAATGAAACTATCCAAACTAAAACACACAAAACCATACAATTGAACATAAACATTGTACTAACTAAATACATGAACTATACCAACTATACACGGAATGAAACTATCCAAACTAAAACACACAAAACCATACAATTGAACACAAAAATTATACTAACTAAATACATGAACTATACTAACTATACAAGGAATCAAACTATACAAACTAAAACACACAAAACCATACAATTGAACACAAAAATTATACTAACTAAATACATGAACTATACCAACTATACACAGAATCAAACTATCCAAACTAAAACACACAAAACCATACAATTGTACACAAAAATTATACTAACTAAATACATGAATTATACCAACTATACACGGAATCAAACTATCCAAACTAAAACACACAAAACCATACAACTGAACATAAAAGTTACTAACTAAATACATGAATTATACCCACTATACACGGAATCAAACTATCCAAACTAAAACACGCAAACCCATACAACTGAACACAAAACTAAATACATTAATTATATCAACTATATACGGAATCAAACTATCCAAACTAAAACACGCAAACCCATACAACTGAACACAAAACTAAATACATTAATTATACCAACTATACACGGAATCAAACTATCCAAACTAAAACACACAAAACCATACAATTGAACACAAAAATTATACTAACTAAATACATGAACTATACCAACTATACACGGAATCAAACTATCCAAACTAAAACACGCAAACCCATACAACTGAACACAAAACTAAATACATTAATTATATCAACTATACACGGAATCAAACTATCCAAACTAAAACACGCAAACCCATACAACTGAACACAAAACTAAATACATTAATTATATCAACTATACACGGAATCAAACTATCCAAACTAAAACACGCAAACCCATACAACTGAACACAAAACTAAATACATTAATTATATCAACTATACACGGAATCAAACTATCCAAACTAAAACACGCAAACCCATACAACTGAACACAAAACTAAATACATTAATTATACCAACTATACACGGAATCAAACTATCCAAACTAAAACACGCAAACCCATACAACTGAACACAAAACTAAATACATTAATTATACCAACTATACACGGAATCAAACTATCCAAACTAAAACACACAAAACCATATAACTGAACACAAAAATTTACTAACTAAATACATGAACTATACCAACTATACACGGAATCAAACTATCCAAACTAAAACACGCAAACCCATACAACTGAACACAAAACTAAATACATTAATTATATCAACTATACACTTTGATAATAGGATGAGATTATTGATAGACAATTTTGAAAATACTGCGCTACAGCATGTCTAAAGAAAGAAGTTACCATATAGTCATGGGTCGGTTAAGAAAAACCAAGGCTTTAATGAACATCCCATTATAGAGGTAAAATGGTAATAATGGAGTATTTATAAAATATGAGTTAGTTGAGAACACTAGGGGACGTTGTTCTATGTGATCTATCTCTGAATACTCTTACACGGGTCACTCTTTCGTCATACTGACCCTTAGTAAGATTAGAGTGAATTGCTAAAAAGTTTATCCTTTAAGCTATTTTTAAAAATGTTTATTGTCTTACAACCCCTAATACTTTGTGACAAGGAATTCCATTGAGCACATCTTGGTCCTTAAGCGGGAGCGCTCTGATGCAACCCGCAAATCATTACTCCTTAGCGACAGAGAACCTATGCAACCCGCAATATATTAATGCAAAAGTAAATTATTATATATTATATGCGTGAGATAAAAATATTTTTCTTATCCTTGCCTACTTTCTAAATTCACCACCGCTGATGATAATCTGTGTTAAGTTAGGGACGTTATAGCAGATCCATAAAATATGAGCTGAGAATATGAACAGAATACTATGTGTAAAACTCTATTGTAACGTGGTAAGGTTCCCCGTTATTGCTCGATAATATAATTATGCCTACAGCTTTGAGAACCATCTGGTCAATAGGGAGAGATCATTTTTGTGCTTGACATAGAAATGGTTAGTGTCGACCTGGCGGTTGCAGGCTGGCTGACGTGTGGTGTCCATTGTTACACTGTCTCGTCCCAGTATTCAGGTTGTGTACACTGACCACATAAAGCGAATGCAATTCTGCGAATTGGCAATTACAATATTGCACTGTACGTATGTACATACAGTTTGCATGTAATTTCTCATGAATTAGATATCTTTCATAATAAAAACATGTCACTCGGCAACTACAATTATGGAAAGTAGCATTTTATTTTATATAGACTACGTAACTTGAACAAAAAAACGAAATATGAGAACTCATTACACTCATAGTATATGCTATCGTATCACATTGCATTAATTTCCCTTATATTTCATTGTTACATACAGTGTGTTCAAATTAAATGTTCACACATTTTGAATGTTAAAATTAGTACAATATCTCTCCTTATACAGGGACATCATTTTATTTTTACTTCAATTTTTATTGTACCTAATTTTTTTAATGTACTTCACTCCCACCCTTTCTGCTAATTCAACCGACCTCCACACAGATCCAAGACCGCATATACAGTCATAGTAGCCTTAATGTTGTAGTAAACAGTACGTTCCAAAAATAGATTCGCGTTTTCCAGTGACGAAAGAACTTTCAATATTGAATCATTTTCGCACAGGTACTGTCGTCCATTTGCCTACGTCGTATACCGGTTTCCCCCACCAGCTTTTATTCGCCAGCTAGTGGCTGAGCTGTCTTAGCCCTTTTCTGAGAACATTAATTTCTGTTAGGAATGGAGGACCGTTTTTGCAAAACTTGCTAACTAGAAAAATTAAATTTTACAGGAGACAAAACATTGTAGTAAGCAAAATTTTGCTGTAACTCTCACATAGCAGAAAGCAAGTTTTGGAAAAAACGATCACACTTTGACACACTACAATGAAGAGAAATAATCCAATTTTACTATGACGCCTTTAGCATCAAGTAGAGGCCTGCCTTATGTTAACGAATCCATCAAAATCTCAATTTTGCAAATTTTTCAGTTAGCAAGTTTTGCAAAAACGGTCCTCAATTGGACGTCTAAGTAATACTATACAATTGTTTAATATAACTTAAATTAAAAGGCCTCGTTAAGTAATTAACTTTCACGTGATTTCCCCCCTTTCTACGACCCTACGACATAACCACTTGGGCGGACAGTAGATAGTATGTCTGAGTAATTTTATCTTTTCGGATCGGGCAGACGTGAAGATTGAATTTACAGTACGTAAGGTACTCTTTTATAGAGTAGGTACAGAATTATTTCAACATGAGTTACTGATACGAAGTACAAACCTGGTAATTGGAATTACGTACAATAGTCTATAGTGCGATAATATGCATAAAAGAACTGAAGCCCGTATCGAAATGAACGGCCACCATTTTAAAAATTGTGTTTAAATATCCATATTATGATTATTTTTCAATTTAACTTCATTCTCTATATTGTACTCTAATGTACTGTAGACAGTATAATATACACTGCATAACGAATACGTCCACATGGACAGCTCAGTTCGTGAGTAAAAACCCTTATTGTTAATACTGTACTGTATTTTGATTAAACAAAAACCTAATGAAAATGATCAAACTCAAAAGCGCAATATTTCCTAGTTTACGTAAATGTATGAACTACTTTTCTTCCCTCCTATACCTAGTAAAGTGATTTGTTTGTATATTACGCCAGTATCATCGAACTCCAGTCTTGGAAGGGGGTAGCAAACGGCGTTGATCCAGAGGTATAGGCAAGTTAATATAAAAATTTTAGTAAAAATAAAATATCTCTGTAGTAGTAGTAGTACATTCCTACAGAAGGCCCTAGTCTAATAAACATAAATAACAACAAAACTGCAAAGTCGTGTGAGAAGTTTGATACTGAAGGGGCAATAACAAAATTTTAACAAGAGACAGAACGGAAGACTTATCAGAAACCAATGAAAACGTTGCAATATTCATTCTTACAAGGGAAACTTTTCATTGTTCCCCCTTCAGATTTTAACAGATGTTAACTTATTTTATTGCTCTGGGAGATCTGAATCAGAATGTAAAATCATAACATGTCGAAGTTGTGATTAAAAGAGCTTAAATAAAGTTACAAGAATCATGAAAAAGTTGCATGTGAATATGTATGGACATGGAGAGGCTTTGGAAAGGCATTGAGTTAGCTCAACGGATAGCGTGTTTAGTTGTTAAGTAGGGAACCCGTGTTCAATTCGAATATACATTTTGTATTCATACATTTATTTTCCTTATTTATTTATTTACTTATTTATGTATTTACTTATTTATTTATTTAATTTATTTGTTTACTTATTTATTTATTTGTTTATTTATTTATTTTTTTATTTATTTATTTCTGTGAACGTACACAAAATAAACCCATTTAACTTACAATGTTCACATAATACAACCATTTTCATTATTTAATACAAAAACATTTCAAAATATAAAAAAATTTGTGTGTTATTACTAATTATAGATTTATACATATGACAATAGATATTCAGTAAATAAATATACATAAAATTTACAATAAATAGAGACAAAGAGAAATCTAATAATATAGGCTAAATATAAAAATCTAAAAATATAAAAGCACCCATAAAGGAACAGAAGTTGAAACATCAAAGATAAATGTTGTATTGAACATAAATCCTAATAAAAAAGTTAATCTTTACAATCCAATACAATGTAGGCTAATATAAGCTGTACCTATCATTTACAAAAAAATTTTGGCAGGAAATTTTGAACTAAATGACACTCGTATGAAATTTATTTCTCCGAAGTTTTGAAAGTTGTGCAAATTATCTTGTATTATTTTATTTTATGTTATATATTATATTATATTATATTATATTATATTATATTATATTATATTATATTATATTATATTATATTATATTACATTATATTATATCCGCTTTAACACTCTTCAATCACGCAGTTCAACAATTCCATGAAATCGGACTAGATATTAACATTAACAAGTGTAAAGGCATGTGTATTAAAAAGGGTCAGCTGTTTGAAGAAAATTTCCACATCTCGCCAGGAAATGAAATAGCTGGTTTGCAAAGAGGTGACTTCATTCGCTATCTAGGAGTCAATTTTTATGACGAGATTTTGATCCTCTTTCAACATTGTCTAAACTAAGAACAAATGTAGAATTGCTTATTTCTTCACCACACTTACAAGCGGATCAAAAATACAACCTCATTAACACCTCAATCTGTCCTAGTCTAATATATCCATTTCAGACAGTGCCTCCAAAAAAAAATGTCTAATAAATTCATAGTGGATGCAGATATTATGATAAGGGGTGTGCTGAAAGGAATACTGCAACTGGCTAATGACCTTCCTACAGATATGTTGTATACAGACACAAAATTCAAGGGATTAGGTTTATCCTGTTCAGCCTGGGAATTATACTTACAAAATATAAACGCATGTAAGATATTGCTTAAATCCAATAATTCCTTCCTACATGCTACAAGGAAATTATCCCAAGAAATTACACCCAGTCTTATAGCACTCAATATCACCGAATCAGCAAATATTTTGGACACGTACGGCACTGTAGATACGCGAAAGGTAAGGCAAGTATTAAGAGAAAAAGCGTTTGAGAACTGGAGCCAGAAAAAACATAAAGGCAAAGCCGTACTCTTATACCAACAATATACCCCTGCCAATAAGTGGATCCGGAATCATAACGGTCTTTCCTGTAGTGAGTGGAGGGAAGCAATCAAGATGAATGCGAACGTGTCAGCTGTGCGTAGTGTACCTGGCAGGTCTTCGGGCAGTAACCTCTGTCGACGTTGCGACAGGGAGGTTGAAACCCTTGCCCATGTCCTTGGGGCCTGTCTACACGGTGAACTTCTACGAAATACGCGGCATCATACAGTGAGATCTATAATAGCAACTGCCTTAAGGAACAAAGGTTATTCAGTATATGAAGAAGTACACGGCATATCCAGTGAGGGCAGTAATCGAAGAATTGACATAATTGCATTTAAACCTCCCTCTCTTGAAGGTTACATCATAGATCCTACTGTGAGATTCGATTCGCACGAACACCAGCCAGAAGAAGTACACGAGGAAAAAAGGAATATATATGAACCTTCCATCAGTTTTTATAATGACAAATACCATCTGGAATCCATCGTCATTACGGGACTAATGATAGGAGCCCGTGGGACCATACCCCGGTTCCTAGTCGACTTCTGTAAATCTTTTGGCGTGCATAAAAGTATTTTAAGAGATCTAACAATTGCAGCACTCAAAGGCTCAATAGCTACATTCAGGCATCATACATATGGACCAGGACTAATTCGCATCTCCTTGACGTTACTTCGTTTAATATCATGTGTTTCAATATAATTCAAATTGTTTATTTTTCACTCTAACAACAATTTATCACTAAGCCTCAAGGCATTTACTCTATTGTATCATGGTACTCTTTGTCGATGGCAACCTGTAGTGGTTATGGGAAGAAATTAAATCAATTATTATATTATATTATATTATATTATATTATATTATATTATATTATATTATATTATATTATATTATATTATATTATATTTAGTACGTGAGTCTTCGTCTTTAAAAATATACCTTAGTGCACCATTTCTTTCATGATTCCGAATGAATCTCACTCATTTACGTGGTGAAACGTTCATAGAAAACACCCGAGTATTCAAATTAATGAAACATTCAGTGCACTTGAACTTTTCGAATAACCTTCACTCTGCAGGTCTCAATTCGCTTTAATTAAAATCTGTCGTTCAATTTTGCAGGTGCTTCAATGCTATTAAAACATTTCTGAACTCGCTTCCCGAACTCCTCATCCTCCTAGACGGACAGCTTCCACGGTTTAAAATTAATTAGCGTGTGGAAACTTTTCATGCCACCGCAAGCAGCAGAATCGGACGCCCGGCACAACCCTCACATGGAGTCCCGGGACACGTTCGCAAGTCAAATGCGTCTCCAACAATTAGTACTGACACGATAATGAAGCCAAGTTTCGAACTGAAGTAGTTATTAAATTCGGAGTTCTGACATGGATTGAGATGTGAATGTCAATAGACTGACTGAAGTAGTGACTAGCTGATTAAACAATAGCGAGACGAAATAACCACACAGCAGAAGTTGTAAACTAATCGTGTTACAAAGTAAAGTAATTAAGCAAGCTAATACACCAAACACGAAACAAAGAGCTCCATGTATAGAGGCATCACTACCATTATTTCGTTCAATCAGCTAATCATTCATTTAATTTGACTATTACACTCTTACTACGTCATACTACTTTTGACCAATAAAACGGTACGAAAGGACATATTTCAACCAATCATGGCTGCTTATCGCACAATTTTATCGCGTCCCTAGCATTTGTTTAATTTTATCGCGTCCCTAGCATTTGTTTAATATTATCGCGTCCCTAGCATTTGTTTAATTTTATCGCGTCCCTAGCATTTGTTTAATTTTATCGCGTCCCTAGCATTTGTTTAATTTTATCGCGTCCCTAGCATTTGTTTAATTTTATCGCGTCCCTAGCATTTGTTTCTTTGTGTGCCAACATTTGAAACTGCGCTGGTCTGGACGTCAAAAATATATATAAAATTACAAACCACTTCTAGGTTTATTGTGCGATTCTAGGTTTATTGTGCGAAGATTTGACAATTTTAATGGTAGTGCTCAATCATTTGTCAGTAAAATACACCATGTTTGATATATATATATATATATATATATATTAGCATTATTTTGTAAATGTGTATTAGTTTTAGAACTGTTTTTAGTATTAATTTGACGTGTCCAACATCATCCTGTATGATCATTAGGACGAAATAAAATAAATACATACATACATACACTCCAGTCGATGCACAGCAGTTTCAAATATGACTCGCATTGGCATTCAAGAACAAGAATTAATAAAAATCACTTATCATACCTATGCATCTTCTGAAATCCGATTTACAAATAAATGAAGAGCACCATTCGGAAATCCTGAATAAGTTGAATACACCATGTAGGCCTAAATCAACGAGTTCCACTTCTATTACGCACACGTCCAATATAACATCAATTGAACCACCAACCACATTCAAATTTGAAAATTGTACATTCAATAATTATTCCTTTTAAAATTATTCATGTTTATTTTTTATGTCATCGTCGTTAATTAAAACTTTTCTAACACTTGTGTATATTAGTTAGGTTATGTTATAGCTTCTGCTTTGAGAGGATAAAAAGAACTTCTGCTATATGATATTATGGATAGTTACGTATCAGAGATTGTTTAATATTAAGATTTATTTAATAGTAATCGTTACAGTGTCTGTATAAAGACATTACTGCCATCTAGCATGCATCTAGCGTAACATTTGTAATGGTGAGATGGTACAATAATACATTTGAAGACAGTTGCATTTTCGTAAGTCAGTTAATATTTTATTGTATTGGAGTACTTCGTTACTTCTAATCATTATATACTCTCTTCTAATTGAGTAATAGTCAATTAAATCCCACTCGAGTTTTGATTTTCTCTAGATAAATCAAAACGTCTAGTGAGATTACTGTTGACAATACAATCAGTTTTGTTCGTTTGACAAAACTGTCAGCTGCAAAGTTACTTTGTGTTTGTGATGTCGGTTATGATGCTTGTAAGATCGCAAGTAGTGGCGATTCTGTTTACACACCGATTTGTCCTTATTCCAATTTATTTTTACCGATTACCGTACTCTTTAAATTGGTTAATTCAATATAGAATAATTCGAACAAATATTCATCCCCTGAATTTTACTACGAGGATCATTTCATAAATAATGCCCGGGAGATGGACTAAGGATGTTGACATAACGAAACGCAAATGCGGTGTAAAGAGTCCAGAGGTAATGAAATTGATCACCAGGCTTCGAGACTTTGGACCCGATACAATAAGTTTACTGTGCATGCACTATAGGTTGTTGACTCGCTGCAGGTAGGTAGAGATGTGTTGAGGTAACAACGTTGCTATTTAGAGTAGAGTACGGTAGTATGGGGAAACACACATATGTACATTCTGAAAGTAAATATACATTACACAATGATAATGTCAAAAGAATGTGAAAAGCATTTATTCTCCTGTCTTTTATAAGCATTTTTGTTTAATTATACACAGTGTTAATGGTCATAATAAACATGTAGCAATTTTAATTTCTTCATTTATCCTATTGGTCGTCTTTACGAAGTGCAGTTACAGTACCGAAATGCAATGTATTACAAGATACATTTTCAGTGTCTCAAACGTAAATCTTTTTCGGTTATCTGCCAAAGTTTGTATTGTAGAAAGCTGCGCTCTACGTCGCATAACGTGATAAGAGCAAAACGAAAAAACCTAACATCATTGCAGTCTCTAAGGGACAATCCTTTATTCTCGGGTGACTCTATGTCCACTAATTTGCTGTTTATGTTACACAATGTTCCATATCCGTTATTTTTACATAACATTGATTTACACTTCTGTTTTACACGTTCAGTAACCGGTGTACTTGATGTCTCATTAATTCTCTGCATCATTTTCTAAATTAATTTGAGGGCGTCCGGCGTCTCTTGCTCTAACTTTTCTAACCGTGTAATAGTTTCAGAAACAGTTTGTATGAAAACCAAATTATTCGTCAGAACCTTCAAATCCAGAGCGTTTTCCTTTGCGTATTTGTTGGCATCCATTCTACAGTACCCCAACCCACTGTACGCTTCACTATTATGCTCAGTACGCCGTTATGCGGATTTCCTACTGAACTGCTCTATTGGGTCCGAAGTCTCGAAGCCTGTGATCACTAAAGTGCCAGATATTCCTGCAGCAACATTGGAGCTAGTATATGGATCTGTGGTTAGGTCATCTATGTTATATGGGGAGGAAATTTGGGGTTGGGAAAATGCGGGAAAACTAAATAAGATACAAACGGACTTCCTGAAACGAATACTTGGAATTGGCAGAAGCACAGCTAACTGCGGGGTGCTAAAGGAGTTTGGGCTTCAAAACGAAGTAATTCATATGAAAGTTAGGGTGATAAAATATTGGATAAAAATTATATTTGGGGATCAGTCGCTTCTACGGTCGATTTGCTACAAAGTTCAACAAAGAGAGGGTTAGAAAAAGGGGTGGGATTATAAACTGCAGAGAGGACTGCATCATATAGGAATGAGATGGGTGTGGGAGAAAGGAGAGAATAACAGGAGAAATGTATGGCGTAATGTGAAGATGTGTTTGATAACGAGAGGCAAGAGATTGAGCTCCAATGTTCGGAAAAGTCCTCACTACATTCACAATCAGATCTCATGCTTAACTGGGGGAAGTGTGACTACATAAATTCCTGTAACAAGGACAGCAGAGCAGGTTTAGCGTGGCTAAGATTGGGGGCATGGAAGGGTAATAAAATTGTCAACGAAGAAGGGGAGCGTCTTTGTCCGCTTTGCAAAGAAAAGGACTCCTATAAACATATTTTATTACAGAGTGTCGAATTGGAACATTTACGGAGAAAATATCTACCACCCTCGATGCTAAGTCAGACTAGGAGTTCGCTTGCATGTCTTGACCTCATGGGGAATAGAGAATACGAACAAAAGACTGGATTGTTCCTTTTGAAGGCGAGACAGATTAGAACTGCAGCTGTCGAAGTTTGTGACGCGAACTGAGGAAGGGATAATAGTATTTGCCCAACTGTACACTTTTATGTCTTTTAGGTTAGGATATATTATAATATAATGTATTTTATTGTGCCATTTTCATTTTAATGTGTGTGTTCTTTTAGAGAGTAGTTGGATATAATCATAGGTGGGAGGGAACCTACAAAGGAGGTCTTGTTTTGGGTACAAAGCACGTACGGTCAGAAGACCCGTGCATTGTATTTTAGAGAAAATTATGATAATATAAAATCTCTATATATAATATTATTCAATAAATCCTATCTGTCTGTCTGTCTGCCTGCCTGTCTGTCTGTCTATCTATCTATCTATCTATCTATCTATCTATCTATCTATCTATCTATCTATCTATCTATCTATCTATCTATCTATCTATCTATCTATCTATCTATCTATCTATCTATCTATCTATCTATCTATCTATCTATCTATCTATCTATCTATCTATCTATCTATCTATCTATCTATCTATCTATCTATCTATCTATCTATCTATCTATCTATCTATCTATCTATCTATCTATCTATCTATCTATCTATCTATCTATCTATCTATCTATCTATCTATCTATCTATCTATCTATCTACCTACCTGTCTACCTGTCTACCTGTCTACCTGTCTACCTGTCTACCTGTCTACCTGTCTACCTGTCTACCTGTCTACCTGTCTACCTGTCTACCTGTCTACCTATCTATCTATCTATCTATCTATCTATCTATCTATCTATCTATCTATCTATCTATCTATCTATCTATCTATCTATCTATCTATCTATCTATCTATCTATCTATCTATCTATCTATCTATCTCTATATCTCTATCTATATCTCTATCTATATCTCTATCTATCTATCTATCTACCTATCTATCTATCTGTCTATCTATATCTATGTCTATGTCTATGTCTATGTCTATGTCTATATCTATATCTATATCTATCTATCTATCTATCTATCTATCTATCTATCTATCTATCTATCTATCTATCTATCTATCTATCTATCTATCTATCTATCTATCTATCTATCTATCTATCTATCTATCTATCTATCTATCTATCTATCTATCTATCTATCTATCTATCTATCTATCTATCTATCTATCTATCTATCTATCTATCTATCTATCTATCTATCTATCTATCTATCTATCTATCTATCTATCTATCTATCTATGTATATCTGTCTGTCTGTCTGTCTATATATCTAAAAATAATGCAGACATTGGTAGAACTGTGAATTGGATGAAGCAACACCAATGCAAATTACGCCAGTTGTAGTTGAAGGCTTGAGGAACAAGCACGTGTGTTTGTTTCGACACATAGCATACTATGTGTTTAGGCAACGAGAGCTAGAAATGGAGCCTACACGTGTCTCGGGAATTGTGACAATGAAGATTAAAGTTCGAATCCTTACAGTGCTTTGAGTGCAGTTTGTGGTGAATTACAATTGATTGTAGTACAGTTTCTCGTTGGGCTACTGGTTTTCAGGATGCTCGTGTCAGCATAGACTAGGAAGCTATGTAAAGATTAATTTTTGGTCCTAGAGAATTTATCTATTATGATAACAAAGGTTAGTAGAGGAGAAAAATTCGCTCCGTCGCCGGGGTTCGAACCTGAGTCCTTGGTTCTACGTACCAAGCGCTCTAACCACTAAGCTACGCCGAAGTTGAATTCACGAATTCCCCTTCTCTAGTGTTTTTCCTTTACGGCCTTACTCCATGTTCGACATATATGTTGACATACATTTAGCCAATTGCCATTATACAAGGAGCACACTCAGTTGAGAGACTTGGTAGTAGGGATTCTACAGTATATGCACTGTCGGACGAAGAATCTATGTAAATATTAATTTTTGGTCCTATAGAATTTATCCCCGGCGCCGGAGCGCATTTTTATCCTCTAATAACCATTGTTACCATAACAGGTAAATTCTGTGTGAAAAATAATTATCAGAGTAGCAGCAATTTATATGTCTGAAATATAAAAATAATTACATAATTTTATGATTGATTAGTTATCAGCAATTTTCAAGCACTGACATTTTCATTACAGTTATTAAGTTCAGAAATTCTATAATTTTGTAATTTTATGAAGTTAAAATTTATTTTTTCATAATCCAAAAACCATTACATAACATATCCATAAAGAATATAATGCAAAATAAAAGCCATGGTACACCCAAAAGAGTATATTTGGTGACTAGTAACTCCAGATATACAATCAAAGTTGTCAAAAAAAACGGGTATGCAGTCCAGGGTTAAACGTTTTTGTAAGAGAATTAGAGGAACAAGATCAGTTTTTGTAATGTCTCCCCATCCAATTATACCATTTTGTACAGGGACATCATTTTATTTTTACTAACATTTTTAATATTAACCTGGCTATACCTTTAGAGAACCGGAAATACAGATTGCTACCCCTTCCACGACTGTAGTTCGATGATACTGGCGTAAAACACAAACAAATCACTTTACTAGGTACAGGAGGGAAGAAAAGTAGTTCATTCATTTACGTAAACTAGGAAATATCGCGATTTTAAGTTCGATAATTTTCATTAGGTTTTCGTTTAATCTTAATACAGTACTGTATTAAGAATAAGTGTTTTTACTCACGAACTGAGTTAGCCATGCGAACGTATTCATCATGCAGTGTATATTATACTATCTACAGCACATTAGCGTACAATATAGAGAATGAAGTTAAATTGAAAAATAATCATAATATGGATATTTAAAAACATTTTTGAAAATGGTGACCGTTCATTTCGATACAGGCTTCAGTTCTTTTGTGCATATTATCGCACTATAGACTATTGCATCTAATTCCAATTGCCAGTTTCGTCCTTCGTACTAGTAACTCATGTTGAAATAATTCTGTACCTACTCTATAAAAGAGTACCTTACGTACTGTAAATTCAATCTTCACTTCTGCCCGACCCACACAGACAAAATTACTCAGATATGCTATCTACTGACCATCCAAGTGATTATGCCGCAGGATCGTAGAAAGGGGGGATATCACATGACAGTTAATTACTTAACGAGGCCCTTTTATTTAAGTTATTTTAAACAGTTGTATAATATTATGTAAACGTCCGATTCCTAACAGAAATTAATGTTTTCAGAAAAGAGTTAAGACAGCCCTGCTTTTACGGAGGGGCGAGCAGAAGCAGGTGGGGGAAATCGGGATGCGACGTAGGAAAACGGACAGTACCTGTGCGAAAATATGATTCAATATTGAAAACTCTTTCGTCACTGGAAACGCGAACATATTTCTGGAACGTACTATATTCACTAACTCAGTGCTGTTTACTGTATGCAGTCTTGGATCTGTGTGTAGAGGAAGGTTGAACTTCATTAGTAGAAGAGGTGGGAGTGAAGTACATTCAAAAACTCAGGTACAATAAAAATTGAAGTAAAAATAAAATTATATCCCTGTATAATAGATTCAACTGTAACCAAACAAAGTAGAAACGACAGTTCACATTATTCTGTCTCTTTACACAGTCAGGTACAGTACAAGTACCTTACAAGAACACCAATTAGCGCTCACGGAAAATGACATTTACAGGTTCAAGCTTTAATTATAGATATCGGGGAATCAGGTAGATAGAACGAGCTGGGTAAAATTTAGTGTGAATTCCTCTGAACGATTTTAAAATGCTACAGTATTGATCATTACTTTTCGTTAAGCGGAATATTTAAAACCAATTTTATTAAAACGAGTGAGATTACGCATTCCAAAGAGATTCTGTTGGACCGGACAGTGGGACGAACGTGACGAAAGTGGAACTTTCCTGCCGAAAACGAAACATCTGATCACTTCAGGCGCAAGTCCCTGTTGTACCATTCTACATGAGAACAGCATAATATTGTTTCAGCCAAGTAGTAACCTTATTTGTTTCCTGGAAGCATAAAACGATTAGTGATATAACAAACGGGTCAATTCCATAGTTCCCTGTTTCTGTTGATGCTGTAACATATTCCAGCTAGACAAAATAGCATCCTGGAGCAACTAGCTTGGGAAACGGGACAAACCTGACGTTTCCGGCATAATCCACTGAATCAGGAAGTGTTTCCAACGCTAGTCAGACCTCTCGTAGTACATCAAATCTTTCCTCATATCATACCAATACCTACAGAGCAAGAGTGAATTAAGTAATCGAATTGGTTCTGTACGTATAAAGTAGTAGGCTTATGGCAGCGTTGAAAATGTCCTGAATATACCTTGATTCCTCACTTTCAAATGTGTTAAAATCAGGTTACTGCACTATCAGCAGAGTTTAACGAATATTTCTCATCATGATAATTATTTCGAGACCGAAGATCTAGAAATAATACTGTGTTACGACAAGAAACATGAATTTAAAGCGAAACGAAAATATTACTGAAAATTATCACCACAGTAAAGACCTTTGCCTCCTCTCAATAAAGCAAATTAACATTTGAAATTGTATATTAATTCACTAGCCGTACCCGTGCGCTCCGCTACACCCGTTAGACATAAATATAAAGTAACTACATAATTAAAATAGGACGTTTGATCCAGGGAACATTCGTGTTTGATACAAGGATGAATCGTTTAATATGTTACTTAATTTAAATTATATTTAAATAATTAAAATGCGGTCATTTTGGTCCAGAGAGCAATCATTTGGTGCAATGACAGTTCCTTTAACATGTTTCTTAATTATTATTAGGCCTACATGCAACCATAGTTTAATGAAGATTGACATATCATTTAGTTTTAATGTGTATAATTTATATTACTTGCCATATGTTTCAGAAGTTACTGTAATAACATTGTACATAGAATTATGTCCATATAGAGAAACTACACTTTCCAATGGCGAAATAATAATTAAACAATTAATTAGCTTCCGATATATTTCATACAAACACAGAAACATTCTCTGTAGGCTATGTTTAATAGCTTTCGATTGTTGTCCAAGGCCCCTTATAGACGAAGTCATTTGTTTTTATTTCAGTACAGCGCCTTAGATGGCGTTGTTATTGTAATGTTAAAACTCATTTATCTCATTAAATATCAGTCCTATAAAAATTTTGTGTAGAATAAAACTTATCGGAAATTATTTTTAAAGAAACGTTTGTTATGTAACATTTTTCATGAAAATCAATAATGAGCGAGATATTTAGATTTATTTAATTCAGGCCCCCTTATAACCTCCCTTTTAAATAAAGTATTTTGAATGCCATATAGCCTAAAATCTAAGTTACAACAAACTTAATATATATTCCAATTTTCATATAAATCGATTCAGCCATTATCGCGTGAAAAGATAACAAACATCCAGACACAGATATACAAACAAAAATGTCAAAAAAGCGATTTTCGGTTTCAGGATGGTTAATTATACGTGTTGACACCAATTATTTTCGAAAAATCGAAAATTACCAGAAAAATGTTGGCTACAGATTTATTCTTAGTATAGCTAGATTCATTCGGGCAGTCTTTCACTGCACGCCCAGCATTCTCCAGTCTTTCCTATTTTCTGCATTGCCCTTTGCCTCCGCTTATGATCTATGTATCTTAATTTAAACATCTATCATATGATATCTTCTTCTGCCACCAATTCTTCTCCCGTTCACCATTCCTTCCAGTGCATTCTTCAGTAGCCAGTTTATTCTCAGCCAGTGATTCAACCAATTCCTTTACCTCTTCCTGATCAGTTCCAGCATCATTCTTTCTTCACCTAATCTTTCTCAAAGTGAGAGTCCAAGTTTCACAACCATACAGACTTTTATCACTACTTTTATAAAAAAAAACTGTTTTCGATGTAATTCTACGTTGTGCAACTTTTTTCATTCTCTTGTAACTTCAACCCTTTTAGCACCAAATATTTTCTTACTCATTCTCGAACACCCTTAACCTCTGTTCCTCTCTCAAAGTGAAGTTCCATGTTTCACAACCACACAGACTTTTATCACTACTTTTAAATTTATAAAAATCTCTTTCGAAGGTAGAGTAAATTCTAAATTAAACAACTTCAGATGTCTAAACGTGTAGCTGTACTGGATTATTCTTACAATTATAGTAGTGATAATAGGCTAATAATAATAATAATAATAATAATAATAATAATAATTATTATTATTATTATTATAAAGCGATAGGTTTGGAAGTAAGTTCCGAAAAGACTAAATATATGATTATTTCTCGTGGCCAGAATATTGTACGAAATGGAACTATAAAATGGGAGATTTATCCTTCGAAGAGGCGGAAAAATTCAAATATCTTGGAGCAACAGTAACAAATATAAATGACACTCGGGAGGAAATTAAACGTAGAATAAATATGAAAAATGCCTGTTATTGCTGTCAAAGAATCTGAAAGTTAGAATTTATAAAACAGTTATACTACCGGTTGTTCTGTATGGATGTGCAACTTGGACTCTCACTTTGAAAGAGGAACAGAGATTAAGGGTATTTGAGAATAAGGTTCTTAGGAAAATATTTGGGGATAAGAGGGATGAAGTTACAGGAGAATGGAGAAAGTTACACAACACAGAACTGCACGCATTGTATTCCTCACCTAACATTATTAGGAACATTAAATCCAGACGTTTGAGATGGGCAGGACATGTAGCACGTATGGGCGAATCCAGGAATGCATATAGGGTGTTAGTTGGGAGACCGGAGGGAATAAGATATTTGGGGAGGCCGAGACGTAGATGGGAGGATAATATTAAAATGCATTTGAGTTAGGTGGGATATGATGGTAGGGATTTGATTAATCTTGCTCAGGATAGGGTCCAAAGGCAGGCTTATGTGAGGGTGGGAATGAACCTCGGATTCCTTAAAAGCTATAAGTAAGTAAATAATATTTTTATTATTATTATCCTCTGATTGAGGTCTGGCTGATATGTGTATCTATTGGGTTTGTTGTGCGCTGATATTTCATAAAATTGAACCTGATTGTTCAATTTCATTGACGTAATATAAATTTTATAGTCTATAATTAGGTTAGCTTACTTGTGGGAATGGGATCAGTGTCAGCTATGCCTTATTTGGATCGTTACTCCGTGCTACAGAAAAGCATTTTCCATAGCTCCATAAACGCATTCTCGCTGTAGTGTGTAACGGGATTAAAGCTGCATCTATGCAGTTCATTTTTACATGCGCGTATGCAAGCAATCTGGGAAGAATATTGAAAGAATGAAGTTTAAAATTACGTTCAATTAGGATGCATGAAGATTTTGTGTCTACATGGTGCGCCGTTTTGAAGGTCGTCTTCACTGCGTAAATATATTAATTAATAGGCTTAAATATCAATCTTGCATTCATTGCTTGAAATCGTAAAGTTGAAAGAAAATTTTAACCGTGTAGAACTATAGATTGATCTTAATGGATTCATGCTCATCGATTTACGGGGAAACAGTTGGAGACACTGACTAAACAAAAGAACGAGCATGTGATAAATTTATAGGGACTATTACACTCTTACTACGTCATACTACTTTTGACCAATAAAACAGTACGAAAGGACGTATTTCAACCAATCATGGCTGCTTATCGCACAATTTTATCGCGTCCCTAGCATTTGTTTAATTTTATCGCGTCCCTAGCATTTGTTTAATTTTATCGCGTCCCTAGCATTTGTTTCTTTGTTTGCCAACATTTGAAACTGCGCTGGTCTGGACGTCAAAAATAAATATAAAATTACAAACCACTCCAGTCGATGCACAGCAGTTTCAAATATGACTCGCATTGGCATTCAAGAACAAGAATTAATAAAAATCACTGATCATACCTATGCATCTTCTGAAATCCGATTTACAAATAAATGAAGAGCACCATTCGGAAATCCTGAATAAGTTGAATACACCATGTAGGCCTAAATCAACGAGTTCCACTTCTATTACGCACACGTCCAATATAACATCAATTGAACCACCAACCACATTCAAATTTGAAAATTGTACATTCAATAATTATTCCTTTTAAAATTATTCATTCGAAAATTCTGAATAAGTGGAATACACCATGTAGGCCTAAATCAACGAGTTCCACTTCTATTACTCACACGTCCAATATAACATCAATTGAACCACCAACCACATTCAAATTTGAAAATTGTACATTCAATAATTATTCCTTTTAAAATTATTCATGTTCATTTTTATGTCATCGTCGTTAATTAAAACTTTTCTAACACTTGTGTATATTAGTTAGGTTATGTTATAGCTTCTGCTCTGAGAGGATAAAAAGAACTTCTGCTATATGATATTATGGATAGTCACGTATCAGAGATTGTTTAATATTAAGATTTATTGAATAGTAATCATTACAGTGTCTGTATAAAGACACTACTGCCATATAATATGCACCTAGCGTAATATTTGTAATGTTGAGATGGTACAATAATACATTTGAAGACAGTTGTATTTTCGTAAGTCAATTAATATTTTATTGTATTGGAGTACTTCGTTACTTCTAATCTTTATATACTTTCTTCTAATCGTGTAATAGTCAATTAAATCCCACTCGAGTTTTGATTTTCTCTAGGTAAATCAAAACGTCTAGTGAGATTACTGTTGATAAATCTAGCTGCAAAAATTATCGCGATGTATGTCTGTGATTGGTTGGAATCCAAAATTTAATTACAGTTCATTGATCGAGAACGAAATGGCGTCATATAAAGGAAATAGTCACCAAAATTTGACTAAATTCCCGAAAGAACATATTATAGTCATATAGACTTCGGCAAGAAGTCTGAAGAGAAAAATAGGCTAATAAAAGATTACTGATGGCGAGAAAGCTAAAAATATTTCCATAGTACAGTTCTGAAGGAGGGGAAAAAAGCGAATATTCAATAAGATACGTACATATGACCATGACCGTTAAGTTTAATGTTATGAACCCGTTCACATGGAATGGAAACCGTCGTTTACAATTCAGTACGACGGAAACGGTGAACATGAAGGAAATCAGAACACGAGTGTATGAACATATAAATGTGAAAATGTAAAAGGAAAACCGTTCAACACACAACCACAGATTTAAACAGCTTCGTTTTATGTATTTCTTGTTGTCTTGTTTTTACAGGCGATAAATTCAACTTAATTCAAACAAAGACCGTTGTATAGCATGCCTCAGTGCCAGAACTTTGTAAAAACTGGGGAAAGAAATTAGGTCTCGTAGATATGATATACATTTTATTATTTTCTGTTCTTTTTGCTTCACAATCCAGTTGCTTATGTTACCGATGACCGTGTTTATAATTTGACATGTAAAACCAAAGACAGATAGATAAAGTTACAGACGTGGACAAATTATTAGACTAAATTAATTATATGTTCAACGAAGCTGTATTTATCGGTAGATATAATGAACAAAAATGTATTTTACACAGATATAGTGAAAAGAATATTGAGTCTTGAGGTTACTAATATTTTGTGAACATTCACTTATTCTTTACTAACACGTTGATTTTTGTCTGGGATCTGGAAACCAAAGTTTGACACTTTCTTTGAATATCAGCGTCATTTAGCCAGATATCAGACAGTGCTTAAATGAGTCCATGTTTCGTTGTAAGTCTCTTTTTGTTCACTTTCTTCTTCAGTATAGATCACAGATTTTCAATTTCGTTCATGTCCGGTCTTCTTGGAGGCCATGGGAGAATATCTTCTGCGGTATATAATTAAAACACTAGTAGTACCAACACAGCCATAAAAATATACTTAACCATTGGAAAAATATAACAGTAGATGTAAACAATCATATTTACAACAATAGAGAGACTGTGAATTATACTGATAGCTGATATGACGAATTATATTATGTTTTCAAGAAAACGTTTTAGTCTAATAATTTGTCCACGTCTGTATATATTGCGCATCCAAAAAAAAGCAAAACTTCTCTTCAAAGAAAAATGTTTTTACCTTCTCAATTTATGAAGTATGAAGCGAAAAATATATAAAGTAATGACAGTTTTTAGAGAGATAGGCTTACAACTTTTCAGCGCCCCCACAATAATATTTTTGGTTGTGCTGTGTATGTACAGTCTTCGAAAAAAGTTTTGTGGTACAGAAAGGAGGCAGTGTGCATGATCAGGCATACAACGAAACAAAACTAATTTTATTACCTCAACTAGTCCTTCTCTTGTGAACCAGGTCGCAGGTCCTCTTGATCATGCGCACTGACTCCTTTATGGGACTCATAAAGTATCTGCACGACGAAACTTTATTCTAAGACTGTACAACGATTTCTCTTAAACAATTTATCAGAATCTTTCTCATATTTAATATATGCATACATAAAATATAATTTGCAGTAAAAAATACAAATGTTGATGTAAAATCATACACTGCAATAGTTGTACGGAACCAAGTGGAAACGTGTACAAAAAGAGATGGGTCTAGACTAGTCAAAAAAGCCTAATATTATAGAAACATAGTCGGAAAAAAAGTATGGGAAGCAAAAGTAGTCTGAACTTTTTGGCCTTGGAAGGAAATAAAAGATCCAATCCTCAAATTTTACACTAATAGAAGGGAAAACATCTACAAAGCGGCCATGCAGTACAGCTGTTCCGAAAGTCTGCGTCGATTTTATAGTGTTTCCTATGTCTTCATGTTGAAATCTCCCCCAGTATGGGAGAAATCAACACTCAGACATCAATTTAGTATTTTTTAAATGCAGTGATATAAAATGATCACATTGGCACCAGATATGTGAAATGTACGGAAAACATGTCCACATATGTTAGGGGAAAAACTAGAATAAAATTTACATAAATAGGTTTCAAAATTAACGTTTTTACCTTAACGACCCTATTGTTACCGTGTACAGGGAGGGCCAAATGAACGGGAGATTTTTAAATGGTAAAATAAAACGTTAGATTTTGTATTAATTTTTTTATTATAATGAAAATATAGAATATTACATAATATATATAATATTATAGTTTTTACCCCTTCAGGGAAGAATTAAGTCTGTTTTTTGTACATGTTATTTTACTAACAATAAAAAATTTGCTTCTCTGAAATTTTATACAAGATCAATACACATTTTTGTTGTTGCTAATAATGCTCTTCTCTGAAATTTTATACAAGATCAATACACATTTTTTTGTTCCTAATAATGCTCTTACAAATTTTTGTTGTTGCCAATAATGCTCTTCTCTGAAATTTTATACAAAATTAATACACATTTTTGTTGTTGCTAATAATGCTCTTCTCTGAAATTTTATACAAGATCAATACTCATTTTTGTTGTTGCTAATAATGCTCTTCTCTGAAATTTTATACAAGACCAATACACATTTTTGTTGTTGCTAATAATGCTCTTCTCTGAAATTTTATACAAGACCAATACACATTTTTGTTCTTGCTAATAATGCTCTGCTCTGAAATTTTATACAAGATCAATACACATTTTTGTTGTTGCTAATAATGCTATTCTCTGAAATTTTATACAAGATCAATACACAATTTTGTTGTTGCTAATAATGCTCTTCTCTGAAATTTTATACAAGACCAATACACATTTTTGTTGTTGCTAATAATGCTCTTCTCTGAAATTTTATACAATAACAATACACATTTTTGTTGTTGCTAATAATGCTCTTCTCTGAAATTTTATACAAGATCAATATACATTTTTGCTGTTGCTAATAATGCTCTTCTCTGAAATTTTATACAAGTTCAATACACATTTTTGTTGTTGCTAATAACGTTCTTTTCTGAGATTTTATACAAGATTAATACACATTTTTGTTGTTGCTAATAATGCTCTTTTCTGAAATTTTATACAAGATCAATACACATTTTTGTTGTTGCTAATAATGCTCTTACAAATTCTTGTTGTTGCTAATAATCCTCTTCTCTGAAATGTTGTACAAGATGAATACACATTTTTGTTGTTGCTAATAATGCTCTTTTCTGAGATTTTATACAAGATTAATACACATTTTTGTTGTTGCTAATAATGCTCTTCTCTGAAATTTTATACAAGACCAATTTTTTTGTTGCTAATAATGCATTTCTCTGAAATTTTATACAAGACCAATTTTTGTTGTTGTTAATAATGCTCTTCTCTGAAATTTTATACAAGGTCCGTTAAGTGTGATCTGCAACACACGAATCGTCAGTTCTGGAGTTTTGTGTTATGATTCGCCGCGGAAGCCGTGAGAGCGTTGCAGGCAGCTGAGCGAAAGTATGATTATGGAGGCGAGCCTATCAATTTCCTCCTCCTCGTCGTCGTCACACTTAGTATTGGAATTATCACCATTCCACTACATTAAGCTGCTGTAAGCCGCTCTACCTTTAAGTACCTACGTGGCATGTTGAACACAGTCCTCCCCTTCTACTGTATGCATTGCATTGTGTTCTTGATACACTCAAAATGTATCAGAGACAATTCGTGCCACTTAAAAGGTAGCTCTGCGAAAGGTCTAGAAGACAATAACGATTTAGGAATCTATGCTAAATTAGACTTTTTAGAATGTCATCACGATTCTTAATTGCGATCGTCATCGCTTTTGTATTTTCTTGCAGTTTTGTCTTATCTTTCGTCGGCAGATTTGTTTTGTTCTTTGTCTTCGTCAGTTTTCCTTTTTCTCGTCAGGCTCGTCTATTTGTCGCCTAGAGTATTATTTTGTTATTTTTATATCCGCCAGTTAATTTTTATCGTCAGTCGTATTTTTTTTTTCTTGGCTTCAATTATCTTTTTTTATCGGAAGTTTTATTTTATCTTGCCGTTGTCAGTTTTCTTATTTCTTATCGTCGTCAGGTTAGTTTTTTCCTCGTTGTCAGTTTTGTCTCTCTTGTCATTTTTGTCTTTTCTTGTCGTCATCAATTTTTCATTACCTTGTTGTCAATTTTGCTTCATTTGTCGTAAATTTTCTTTTTATTTTTATTGTTCGATTTACTTTTTCTGGTCAGTTTTTCTTTTCATCGCCGGCATTTTTTTTGTCGTAAGATCTTTTTCTTTTCAATTTTGTTTTTTCCTTGCCTTTTCCTTCTTTACGTCACTTTCGCTTTTTATCACCGTCAAGTTTTTGATTTCGTCTTTTTTTTCCTTTTCATCAGTTTTCTTTTTTCTTGCCGACGTCGAATTCCTTTTTTTCTTGTGCGTTTTGCTTTTTTGTTGCAACCAGTTTCCTTTCGATTTTAGCATGTTTTGTATTTCTCGTCAGTTTTCTTTTTCGTGTCGTCAGTTTTGTTTTTTCTTGTCACTTTTGTTTTGGGTTTCGTAGTAGTCAGTTTTCTTTTGTAGCCGTTAGATTTTTTTGTCGTCGTCAGTCTTTTTCTTGCCATTGTCAGTTTCTTGTCGGCATCAGCTTTTTTGTCGCCGTCAGTTTCGTTTTGTTATTCTTCGTCAGTTTTTTTTTTTCTTGTCACTTTTGTTTTGTGTTTTATAGTCGCCAATTTTGTTTTTCCTTCTCAGTTTTCTTTTGTCGTCGTCAGTCTTTTTCGTGCCATTGCCAGTTTCTTGTCGGCATCAGCTTTTTTGTCACCGTTAGTTTCGCTTTGTTATTCGTCGTCAGCTTTTTTTTTGTCGTTACTTTTGTTTTGTGTTTTATAGTCGCCAATTTTGTTTTTCCTTCTCAGTTTTCTTTTGTCGTCGTCAGTCTTTTTCTTGCCATTGCCAGTTTCTTGTCGGCATCAGCTTTTTGTCGCCGTCAGTTTCGTTTTGTTATTCTTCGTCAGTTTTGTTTTTTCTTGTCACTTTTGTTTTGTGTTTTATAGTCGCCAATTTTGTTCTTCCTTCTCAGTTTTCTTTTGTCGTCGTCAGTCGTTTCGTGCCATTGCCAGTTTCTTGTCGGCATCAGCTTTTTTGTCACCGTTAGTTTCGCTTTGTTATTCGTCGTCAGCTTTTTTTTTGTCGTCACTTTTGTTTTGTGTTTTATAGTCGCCAATTTTGTTTTTCCTTCTCAGTTTTCTTTTGTCGTCGTCAGTCTTTTTCTTGCCATTGCCAGTTTCTTGTCGGCATCAGCTTTTTTCACCGTTAGTTTCGCTTTGTTATTCGTCGTCAGTTTTTTTTTGTCGTCACTTTTGTTTTGTGTTATAGTCACCAATTTTGCTTTTTCTTGCCAGTTTTTTTGTAGTCGTCAGATTTTTTTTTGTCGTCGTCAGTCTTTTTTCTTTCCATTGTCAGTTTCTTATCGGCATCAGCTTTTTATTGTCGCCGTCAGTTTTGTTTTTTCTTGTGCTTGCCGACCTGAATCCATCCATAACCTCATTTCTATCAATCTGCTACGTAGCTAAAGAGAGATTACGTGGGACCAAACAATGCTATTACTTTGCTCGTATTACAAACGATTCATGTTGCAGTAGTTCTGTGTATCTGTGCAGGGTTTCCTATATTACAGAAAATATCAGTTGCATAGAATCGTAATGTCGTAAGCTGGTGCTTCATAGGAGGAATAGGATTGCTTCTGTTCTTGGGATCTTCAAATGATCTATCCGTTGCAGCAGAAGAGATACGCTAGGTTTTGATAAGCGAAGTCTCTCCTTTACTTTTTCGTCACATAATTCCACGAAAGGAATCCGTCTGTCCACTAATACAACAAACTGCATGCACACTTTCATCTCTATCCAAGTCGTCTAATACAATAATTGTTCTTCTTCAGAATCATACGCTGCGAATCTGGCTTCCATTCTTAACTTTACTGCTAATCACTGATTGTCTTCCTCAACCACAAAAATATAGCCTGATAGCGATTACTGTAGTTAACATCCATTTTAATAGTAGTAGTAGTAATAATAATAATAATAATAATAATAATAATAATAATAATAATAATAATTTATATATTTATTTAAATATTTATTTACGTATTTAAATATTTATTTATTTAAATTATCTATCTATCTATCTATCTATCTATCTATCTATCTATCTATCTATCTATCTATCTATCTATCTATCTATCTATCTATCTATCTATCTATCTATCTATCTATCTATCTATCTATCTATCTATCTATCTATCTATCTATCTATCTATCTATCTATCTATCTATCTATCTATCTATCTATCTATCTATCTATCTATCTATCTATCTATCTATCTATCTATCTATCTATCTATCTATCTATCTATCTATCTATCTATCTATCTATCTATCTATCTATCTATCTATCTATCTATCTATCTATCTATCTATCTATCTATCTATCTATCTATCTATCTATCTAATTTATTTATTTATTTATTTATTTATTTATTTATTTATTTATTTATTTATTTATTTATTTATTTATTTATTTATTTATTTATTTATTTATTTATTTATTTATTTATCCTGATGTTGTTAAGATCATCAGGCCGCCTCTTCCACTCCAACAGAAGTATGTAGGGTAAAGGTTGGTAATACTGTGATATGAGTAACATTGTGATAGTTCTTTTTGACAATTTATTACAATTTTACTGAGTGAGTGAAGGACCGGTTTTATGCAGAAACTTGTCCATGAACATTCCCTTAATACGTTGACGCAAAAACCGATATTTCTCTCGCTCAGTAAAATTGTAATAATTTCTCAAAAAGAACTATCACAGTATTACTCGCATCACAATATTACAAACCTTTACCCTATACATACAAAATTTTAGGACATCAATGAAGATAGTATTTAATAACGTTCAATTACACAAAACAAAAACGTTTACGATTACAGTAACACAACATAAAAAGATCATGCAAAAACATTAACAATTTTTAATGTGTATACTATTAAATAAATCATAAGATCTATATTAATATTATTAATCTAAACTACTAAACGAGAAAAGGGTAACAAATAAAGCAAACAACAATTATTCTAAATGATTAGACAGAGGTTGAAATCAACACGTCTAGTAACTTATTAATAATAAATTTCATTAGACAAAGAATACGTTTCTAAGATAATTATGAATTTCGGTAACGTCCGCCAATCGCTGATGTCACTAAGTAGAGAATTCCAAAACGAGGTAATGATACTATATAGGAGGATGAATGTAATATGAGGTTACGAATAAACCCACTTCAAACATTGTCTCTCTATTAGCTGAGGTTGATTAGTGATAACTAGAGTCCGGATTTTTAGGAATTCATAGCAGTTAAAATAGGTAGGAAAAAAAGGCAATAAAAAAAGTAAAAAAAAATATATAATTTTTTAAAAAGGCATTATAAATTTTAGAAAGGCATAATAAATTGGCAATAAATTTAAATTATATCATCATAACTCGCATATTTACTTCGTAGGTGACACATGTTGACTTATAAAATACTTTTTTCGTGAATAACTGTCTTTTCGCAAACCTTACATAACAAAACTGTTCCATCGGTTGAAAACACGTGGGCACCAAATTCTCTTACGTAAGCATGAAGTTTACTTTTGAATGGTTTACTGAATTTAGCCAACTGATCTTATATCTTCTCTCACCCGACAATAACTGACTATTCCTCACTCAAATTCTTTTCTCCTACAATAATAAACACGTGTAGCACAAAATTGTAACAGTAAGATTTGAAAATATGAAAGTAAATACTTGGAAATGCTACGTGACAACTTCTATGTGGATAAGCTTAACATTTAAAATTATAAAGCTAATTGTTGGTATCGTGAACACATGACAATATTATATTTGTAACTGTGGATTGTCTATCATTATTCATATTACAGCATAGCATTAAAGCACGATTTATTAGCAGATTAAGCATAGAAATAAATTACTTTGATTTACTATTGTTAATAAATGTGTCATTGTTTGAAATATTTAAATTTCATACACATTACATTAAAATTAGTTAGACAATTGCAAATAAACAAGAAATATTGCTTTAAAATGACAAGAAAGGCATTTATTAGTAAAAAATACCTTGAAAAGGCAAAATAGGCGAAATAAAAATTGCTCAGTCACTTTGATTTACTCCAAATCACATTTATATCTAAGCAAATAATGATTTACTTCCACCCAGTAAAAAAAGGCATTTTGCCAAACATTCAGGCTCTAGTCATAACTGTTGGAAGTGGAACCCAGGTTAATGTGATGTTTCTTGATTATTTTTCTCCATACAATGTAGACTTAAAATATTTCAACCTATTTCAGATTCATTGTGAAATCCTACATATATTTTATTCAAGATTTTCATGATGATTTTCTTACTTCCAAGTGATATGTCGGGGTTGGAATTTACAGATAATAAAATTATTTGAAATGAAGACGAATAAGTTCATGTTTGGATTCAGAATGATTGTAATTTATGACAACATGCCATAACTTTTTGTATGCCTGTAGGCCTATATGAACTATCCACATTGCACTCGTACATAGGCTCCTTTGTTTGACATGGATTCACTAATCCTCTTACGCCGAATCGTGTGGCATTACACAGTTTGACTCCAGATTGATGCATGGGCCAGTCTGCCGAAGCCTTGTTTATCTTTGTGAATACACAAACCCAGTGCGTATTGTTTTCTGGCGTTTGTTTGGTACTGTAATCCTCCAGCAAGAGAGGAGTTGGATAAATGAATGGTGACTGGAGTGTCGACGTCAACAATGGTTATTTGCAATTTCTTCTGATGTTTCTGTCAACAGAGATAATGTTCTATAAGCAGGGTTAGGATTTTAGGGACAGTTTTCATAGGGGGAAAAAGGGTGAAAAGGTGATAAAGTGAGGCAAAAAGAAAGGGACAAAAGTGCTGTTTCACTCAACTACTTCGACATATGCTCTTACTCCTATAGTATCTAATTAAAGTTTTTTTTTTATATAAAAAACCCCTAAAATGCAAATTTGAAATATTAAGCATGTGGTGAGCGTATTGTAGCGGCAATCTACTGAGTTAGAGTCGAAGGCAATTCGGAAGGCAGTAGTCTGCTAGCGTTTGCATAGAGAGAGACAGATAGAGAGGGCAAGGGAGCGTACAACATTGCCACATCATACTTCACGGGCACGTGCAATACAAATAGCGCAGGAGAGAATTTATATTACCAAAAGACAATAATGACCTTAGCCGTTGATTACTGTAAGAATGACAACAAACAAATCCGCTTTCCTCACGTTTCTCAATCCCACACCACATGCTTCTACAGTCGTTTCTTGCGCGTTGGCAACGTTGCAATCAGCATCAAGATGGATGGCAGCGTTCTGCTCGTCAACATTTTTAAAATAACTATACACCTTAAACATTCTTTTCCGCGCCTGCCTGTGCAATACTTGTTTTTTACAGTCTCTTCTTCCATTTATTTATCTTACACACACACACACACACACACACACACACACACACACACACACACACACACACACAGTAAATGTTAGTTTTACTTACTCAATGTATTGCAACACTCACACGTGAACAAACGAAATCTGGAAGTACTTGTTATAGACTGATTCCGATTGGTTTTACTGTACAAGTTTGTGACGTCACATACTAGAAATCCTACGACGCATGTAGCAGCAGCTGACCGCCTTCCGAAATGCCGTCTAGTTAGTGGAAAAAAAAATACCATAGTCCTATATTATATGAGAAATTTTCAGTGGTTCTCATAAAACAACCATAGTCCAAAAACTTTTCTGTGAAGACAGTCATCGTCCAGAACGATGGTAGCATTTACAAATATCCCAGTCTTATCATCTTGAAACATCTGTCCACACAATTTTAAACTGCAGTAGTTTGACAGTACTACTTCTTATGTACGCGGCAAAAGCCACCTCAGAGAAAAATACTTTGACACGTGCAATGTTGTATTATTTATGGTGCAGAAGTAACCCCATGGAAGAAACGTAAGCAATGAAAGGAGAAGAAACAGGATATAATAAAGAGGCACACTTCAGCCACAACAGAGTATTTTTTCTTTAAAACAACTATTGTCCACAGTTACCTGCATTTACACAAGTATTTGTATGAGGCAATATAAGTTACAAATGTACCTTTCTGTATCACTTTAAGAAATGGCATGGTGAATCTCACACTTGAAGTGTCAACAACACCCAAGCCAGATACTTTTTTGTTTCTCCTGAAAATTTATCTTTTTGGACTACGATTGTTTTTTTCCAAAAACCTTTCAATTGAAATCAGGTTATTAAAAATTATGTATATGTATATGTATATAATATAGCCTATATTCAGTATTCATTATGTTACGTACAAGTATCATTCAACAGAGGAAACATTACATCATGTTCTATGAAATTCTGCTTTAATTCCTAAAGCGAGGATGAAAAGTAGTGATTTGGACACCTTCAGCTTGATGAAATCTTTTATTAACTTGTAAAGCAACAAATTTACGTTTACTAATAGGAAACTATTCATCCCAGTGAAATTAAAAGCAAAGTTCTTTATGAACCTACTGTTTCTTCACAGATCTAATGGAGGCAACTTACTTAACAACGGTTAGCAAGTGGCATTATCCATATTGCAAATGTGCTTTGCCTTGTGTTCACTATCCTGATACGTAATGCGAATAATTGAAATTCAATGGAATTCAGAACTAAATTAAACGATAAAATGTGAAATGTAAAAATATTAAAGAGCAGCAATAAAAATGTTTCTGATATATTCTTCATATATGTTATGTCCATCCATTCGCAAAACAATAAATATCTTAATGGTATAATAAGACTTTATATAATTGAAGGGGCTCGGGCGTAAAACATGGTAACTGACATTTTGGTCAAAAAATGACATATGTAACGTGTAATATGGTATCTTACATTCTGCGTCTGATGCAGTTTTCTAACATCTCAATAGATGGCAGAAGTATACAGATATTTCTTTCCTGGTAACTATACAAATTGTTGCATGTATAGGCCTAAATGTTTAGCTACCTATAATTTCTGAATACTAAAATGTCACTTACCATGCTTTACTCCCGAACCCCCCAATTATAAAAAAAAACGAAAAAACACGGAAAATAACAATATAGTAAGAAATATGATTACCTTGAGCTCTGTTGCCGTTTATTTTTGCATTATTCTTACTGCGATATAAAAAAACTGCATAATTTCGTTATGAATTAATTTATTTTTCCTCTCTGTGAATAGTCTATTTTCTTAAATTACAAGATTCAGCAACCGGTTCTACGAAGTGCTACAAATTTAACAGGGGGTTCAGCCACCGGCATAGCTCAGTCGGCTGAGGCGCTTGCCTGCCGGTCCAGAGTGCGCTCGGGCGTGGGTTCGATTCCCGCTTGGACCGATTACCTGGTTAGTTTTTCCAAGATTTTCACCAACCTTAAGGCGAAACCTTAAGGCGAATGTCAGGTAATCTATGACGAATCCTCGGCCTCATCTAACCAAATACTGTCTCGCTGTCACCAACCTCATCGACGCTAAATAACCTAGTAGTTTATACAGTGTCGTTAAATAACAAGTAAAAAAAATACATGTGGTTCGGGTGAACAACGGTACGAACTGCTGAATGACACCACTGCTTATAAGACAAAACCAAATTTGAATTCGATTGCTGTGAATTACCTCCATGATTCCTCAGTCTAAAAGCAACTTCTTCTCTTAAATCTCTATTTTATTTCGAAACCCACATCTGCTTCTCTGAATTATTTTGGCTCATTATCATGACATTGATGGGGATCCTAAAGAAAATAGGTGTGGTTTGGTAAGAGAGGTGGCTGTTCATTAATCTTAATATGAGACAACTAGTAAAAGTCAGGACAGGAGAAGAAATGTCAGAAGGAAGCGAAATAGGGAGGGTAGTAGGCTACGTCAAGGATGTCCTTTATCACCTACCCTGTTCAACATCTACTTGGAGGATTTAGTGACGAACTGTTTTCAGAACACAGGAGGGGTGATAGTAGGAGGAAGAAGAATAAATTACATAAGATTTCCTGAGGATATGATGTTGTTAGCAAAAGAGGAAATATATGTTAATGATCTGCTAAATATAAATTTAGAACAATTTAATTGATCTATATATTCATATGCGGATGATACAGTAGTTATTTTCAGTGGTTTTTCTTGGCAGGAAGCATATAGAAATGCTAATATAGGTGCTAACATTGTTAAAAAATGGCTTAATTCCAAATTCCTTTCTTTAAATACATCTAAATCAACTTCAGTTCCTTTTTCGTTAACAGCTGCCAGTGTTCAAAATTTAAAATTTAGCGATAAATATAGACTAATAATACACAGTGAAAATTGTTTAGATCCCAAAAGTTGTAAATGTTCACCTTTGAAAGAAGCCACGTATGTCAAATATCTGGGTATCATTATTGATCAGAATTTAAAATGGCCTCATCACATTACTTATCTTTGTAAGAGGCTTCGTAAAACAATGTATAAATTCGTTAATCTTCGATGCTACTTACCTATTAGAGTTCTACGAAATGTTTATTTGGCCATTATTCAGTCTATCATTCAATATGGTATAATTGTTTGGGGTGGAAGTACAAAAATTAATCTTAGTCCGTTAATTTTACTACAAAAACGAATAATTAAAATTTGTTTGAAGAAACGTTTCGATTATCCAACTAAATTAATTTATTCTGAATTTAATGTATTTAATATTGAACAAATTTATTAGTATACGCTGTTAAAATTTTATCATAAAAATCGTAATAAGTTTGTATTACAGACACACAATTATGACACAAGACAAAATATTAATTCAACATTAGTAGAACCTAAATGTCTCATATCTGCTGGTCTAAAGCATAGCATAAATTTTGGCCCTCAGTTGTACAATGCTTTAACTAAATTACACCCAGAACTTCTAACATGTAACCCACTAACATATAACAAGAAAATTAGAAACGTGTTAATATCTTCAATTTGATTAAATAAATTTATAGCCTATGTGTATGAATTAATCAACCTATATTATATTTGTATTCTATAATTTTGAAATATATATTAGTCCTACTTTTCACGTGCGATATTATTCTTCTCTAGTGTTAATATTATATTATATAATTCCATCGTCGCTGTAATTATATTTTAGTTCCTATTTTATTTTACTTATTTATTTATATTATTATTATTAATATTTTTTATTTTAATATTATATCTGAACTGCGACCGAGCACGAGCGCTGCTCATTCGGTCTCAAATTTTGTTAATACTACTGTATCTTCTTTTTATATTGCTTGTATTATTTTGTTTGTATTTCTCTTTGCTTGTTTTGTAATTATATTTCTTTATTCTTTATATTTAAATTTAAATAAAAAAATGATCCTTTGACACTAAGGGATATGCTACTGGAGCTAAATGACAGCTGTGAGCAGTATGGGATGAAGATAAATGTTAACAAGACGAAGACCATGGTCGTAAGAAGAAAAGTAAAGAAGGTAAACTTGCGAATTCTAGATGAGGCAGTAGATCAAGTGGACAGCTTTAGGATGTACTATAAGCAGTAACATGAGCTTCTGCCAGAAAATGAAATAAGTATAATAATCCTTCAGTAACTGTCTTATTAACCTAAGAAATAATACAAAAATTACATTAGATCATTACACAATCAAACATGACTAGCGCTTTCGCCAATTAATGGCATCTTCAGGTCTATTAGCATATAGTAATGCTTTGAGCATAAATAATAATAATAATAATAATAATAATAATGATTTATTTTAGCTGGCAGAGTTAAGGCCGTAAGGCCTTCTCTTCCACACAACCAGCAAAAGTGTATATACATATGCATGAACTTACAAAGAATTCAACAATTTGATTTAGATGAGAGTTACATGTATACAAGAGTTATTTACGAATTAAACAACAAAATACTATGAACTATTAATTAAACACTGAAATAAACTGGGTAGCAGAATTAAACTAAAATACATAGAATGGTAATATATTTCAAATTATATTAGATAATAGAAAGAGATTATTATGAGACAATTTTGAAAATGCAGCACAATCAGGATGATGTCTAAAGAAAAAAAAGCAACAGTGTAGTCAGTAATATTTTAAATCAGTATGATTGGAGTGAAATGCTAATAAGGTTATCTTTTAAGCTGTTCTTAAAGGTGTTTGTTGTCTTGCAGCCCCTAATACTTTGTGACAAGGAATTCCATTGACGCGAGGTGGATATTGTAAAAGATGAGGAATAACAAGATGTTCTATGAAGAGGTATATTTAGCGTGCCACAGATAAGTGATCTGGTATTTACGTCGTGGTTAGAGTATAGATAAGAGAAACGAGACGAAAGGTAATTTGGTGTTGAGGTGTGCAGAATTCGAAAGAGTAAAGACAAAGAGTGTAAAGTTCTGCGTTCTTTAAGTCGGAGCCACGAGAGACTTGCGAAGGACGGTGATATGTGATCATATCGTCGGATGTTGCACACGTATCTGATGCACATATTCTGAGCTCGCTGTAACTTCACTGACAGTTCAGAACTTAGATCACTTAACAAAACGTCACAATAATCGAAGTGCGGCATTACTAGGGTTTGTACTAGTAAAGACAGGTAAAAGGCAAAATAATAAAATATGATGAATTGCATGATGTGAAATTGGAGGAGATTAATTAAAACAGTATTACATGGATAACTGTACAATCACAAAGTAATGTAATAATAATCACTTAAAGGCGTAGTGGTTGTAGTGATTGAACTTCATATAGAGTCTAAATATTAAAATACAGAATCCTTGCATTAAATAGAACGCTAAAAGAACATGTGTACAGCGTAGAAGTATGAAGATAACATTGTTAAAATGGGTAGAAATATTGAAGCAGTCATCACGACGCAAAAAATGGGTAGCGTGTTATGAATCTGTAAGAATCAATAAAAATTATTTCATTTATATGCTAACTTGTCGGACCAATATGCCCCTTAAATTCTGCCAGAAATTCAAAAGGAAGATCGCAATATCAAAGGAAACTTTTAATAGAAAAAGAAGCACCTTCTGCGGACCTCTAGAAAAAGAACTAAGGAAGAGACTAGTGAAGCGCTTTGTGTGGAGTGTGCCACTTTATAGTGCAGAAACGTGGACATTACGACAAAGTGAAGAGAAGCGACTAGAAGCACTTGAAATGTGGATATCTATTGAAGGATGCACTGGAAGGAATGGTGAACAAGAGAAGAGTTCGGACAGAAGAAGATATGAAATCTGTGGCCGGGAGGAAAAAGGTCTTAAGTCAATTTTTGTAAAAATGAGATTTTTATATATTCTGAAAGCGGAAAAATTTCTCTACAATCTGGTAAAATGGTTGAAGTCAAATAATAATAATAATAATAATAATAATAATAATAATAATAATAATAATAATAATAATAATAATAAAAATAATAATAATAATAATATAATAATATTTATTTAATACTATACACTTGAGCTACATTAGGCATTGCAACCCGAAAGAGCAGAAGCTCGTGCTCGGGCGCAGTTCAGATCAGTTATACAAAATATATCACAAAATTACGAGAGTTCATTGAGCACAATCACATTAATAAATGGTAAAATCCATACAGCATGTAATAACAGGGTCTATATACAAACAGAAAATACAAAAGTACATGAATATTAGAGTATCAATTTTTAACTCAATTAGCTTAAACAATTAAATAATTAATCTGATTTGTTTCTTAAATTTATGTGTGTTAAGTGTACTTAGCTCAGGGTAAGCTCTAATTAATGTATTATATATTTTGGGTCCAAAATTTCTGCTGTGTTTTAATCCAGCAGTTGTGTGGCATTTGGGAGTATTTAGAAAGAAACTGTAGTTTTGTCTCGTCTGGTATTCATGAGGATCAAATTTAAATTTATTGTGGTTTTTATGGAAGTAAATCAGCAATGTTTGTTTATAAATTTGTTCTAGATTTGATACACCAAAATCCTGAAAAATTAATTTTGTTGGGTATTCAAAATGTTTATATAGACAAATTTTGATCATTCTTTTTTGGAGCAGATTTAAAGGACGGAGAGTCGATTTTGCCATTCCTCCCCAACCTAAAATACCATACTGAATTATTGATTGAAACAGAGCTAAGTACACAGTACGCAGAACATAAACAGGTAAATAAGAGCGTAGAATGGAAAAATTTGTGGATTGTTTTACGCAATCTGTTACACAGAAAGGAGATATGCTTGTCCCATTTTAAATGTTGGTCGATAATAATGCCTAAATATTTAACTTGTGAGGATATACTCAAAGCGTTACATGAGCAAGTAGGTAGGTTACAATCATGTATAGTTATACTTATATTATTATTATTTATTTCTAGTTGCTCAAGGCCATGTGATGTTAATGAAAATGGTATTAATTTTGTTTTAGAAACGTTCAAAGAAAGTAAGTGAGCATCCAGCCATTCTTTAATAATATTAATACCACTGTTAGAATTTTGATGAGTTTCATTCCAACTCGAACCGCTAAATATAACCACAGTATCATCAGCATAAGAATACAGAGTACCAGAATATTTCTCAATGTCAATTTTAAGTAAATCGTTGATATATATTAAAAACAAAACTGGACCTAAAATCGTCCCCTGAGGTACACCTATATCAATTTTACGTGATTTACTAAGGCGATAATTTATTTTAGTTGCTTGAGTTCTGTTACTTAAGTAAGATTTAAATAATTTTAAAGCAATTCCATTAATTCCTAATCTATCCATTTTATTCAAAAGTATACTGTGATTGACCGTATCGAAAGCTTTTTGTAAGTCTAGAAAAATTCCTAGACATTTATTTCCTACATCTAATTGTTGAATTAAGACTCCTGACTGGATTTATAGAGCGTTATCAAATGTCTTAAGTACTTTTTGGATCGAACACAGAGAATAAAGGACTTAAGAATATTTAATAGGCCTACTTACAGACTATCATGTTTGTAACTTATATTTTAGCCATTTTATTACATACTGATGCCCTTTCCTTTTAAAACTTTAAGCACCAGGGTAAACAGTCCTATAATTGTTTGAGACCCGGTTTACATTCCTAATAATTTACATTTCTCATTTATTTTGACATGAAAAAGGTCTTAGGTTTAAATAGTCCCGTCTACTCAGTTTAGGTTCTAGTCTTAAAAGGGCTTAACTGCGGCTATTTTTGGAAATATCAAGAAAATTGTTAAATGAGCAACATTACGTAATCTATTTTAGAAGAAATATAAACAAATAATATCCAGGAAAAACCTCTTAATTAAAAAATTCTATAATTGACACCAATTTCAATCTTTCTACTGCTCTCCTGAAAAGTATAAAATTTTTACTTAAGACCTTTTTCCTCCCGGCCACAGAAATAATAGACGACATTAAGATATATGGATCATATATCTAGAAACGTGTTAATACCTTCAATTTGATTAAATAAATTTATAGCCTACGTGTATGAATTAATCAACCTATATTATATTTGTATTCTATGATTTTGAAATATATATATAGTCCTACTTTTCACGTGCGATATTATTCTTTTTCTAGTGTTAATATTATATTACATAATTCCATTGTCGCTGTAATTTAAATCTTAGTTCCTATTTTATTTTACTTATTTATTTTTATTATTTTTTCTATATTTCTCTTATTTAATATTGTATTATATAATTTCTGTAACTGTAATTTTAATTCTATTTCCTATTTTATTTTATTTTATTTTATATTCTCTTATAGGCCTATTAATATTATATCTGAACTGCGACCGAACACGAGCGCTGCTCATTCGGTCTCAAATTTTGTTAATACTACTGTATATCTCCTTTTTTATATTGTTTGTATTATTTTATTTCTATTTCTCTTGTTTGTTTGTAATTATATTCTTCTGTATATTTAAATTTAAATAAATATTAAATAAATAAATATACGGAGACTAGAAGGAAGACAGAAAATATAGAAGACTGTAGAATCCTGGGTTTTCAGTGAAAGACCTGCCTTTGGGCAGGACACTGTCAATGAATGAATGATCAGGATAGACCTCAAGCATTCCCTTAATGACAGATGAGTGTAAAAATCCCACAGCGTTTAATTGTAATGCGTGTGGAACGTAGCGGCTGAGTGATGGCACAGTATCGCTTCATGGCGACAGACTGCGCTGCGTTAATCGCACTGTTTAATTGCGAAGATTGGGGTTAATTCGCGTCGCTCACAGATGCGTCTGCTGCAATGTATCTGGTTTCAATCCGCGGGATTGGAGCTGTTTACGTTGCTGACACCTCGAGTGCACAAGCGTCCCCGAGGCGCCTTTGCAGTGCAATCCCACTCAATTGCATTCGAGTAGGCAGGAAAGCTAACATGTCATCAGTAGAAACTGACGCAATTTGAGGCCACTCTCTTACTCGTTCAGTTATAACTCTTTTTAATCGTTGGAATACAGTTCCCACTAAAGGTTATCCTGTCCACTTTCCAGGTCGTATCTCGGAATATGCAGGACTATCGGGTGAAGACGAAGTACTTAAGTCTCTTGGTCAGCGCGTCTGGCTGCGAAACCAGGTGGCCCGGGTTCGAATCCCGGTCGGGGCAAGTTACCTGGTTGAGGTTTTTTCCGGGGTTTTCCCTCAACCCAATACGAGCAAATGCTGGGTAACTTTCGGTGTTGGACTCCGGACTCATTTCACCGGCATTGTCACTTTCATATCATTCAGACGCTAAATAACCTAGATGTTGATATAGCGTCGTAAAATAACCCAATAAAATAAAAATAAAAACTTAAGTCTCATTTTATTATAGTTTCGTCATTCCCTGTGTTAGCATTGGACTATTTTTTTCTGTTCAGCATCATTCTTGTCGAAGTTTTCGTCTTCGCTTTTCTCATCGTAATTTTCATCATTATTTTATTGATTGATTGATTGATTTATTTATTTATTTATTTATTTATTTATTTACTCACTCATTCACTCACTCATTTATTTACTTGTTTACTTACTTATTTATTTACTTATTTATTTACTTACTTATTTATTTACTTATTTATTTATTTACTTACTTATTTGCTTACTTATTTATTTACTTATTTATTTACTTACTTATTTATTTACTTATTTATTTATTTATTTACTTACTCATTTATTTATTTACTTATTTATTTATTTACTTAATTTATTTACTTACTTATTTACTTACCTATTCATTTATTTATTTATTTATTTATTTATTTATTTATTTATTTATTTATTTATTTATTTATTTATTTATTTATTTATCTATCTATCTTGTGAGTACAAATTAGATTTATAAAACAAAAATGTTTCTAGCCACTACCGTAAGAGCCAGGCTCGTGCACGGTATGGTCTTAGCCAATAATATAGCATACAATTTACAAGGACAGTTTACTAAATACAGTAAGTAACTTAATTGAAACCAATAAATAATAACACATAAGAGCAAAAAAAAAAAAAAAAAGAAAATTCGTGATGTTCATCTTCATCATCTTGCCCCACTTTTCGTTATCCCCATCGTCTCACTTAATTGTTGACTCAATGTTATATAATTCCATTGCCGCTGTAATTATATTTTAGTTCCTATTTTATTTTACTTATATATTTATATTATTATTATTATTATTATTATTATTATTTATTTTAATATTATATCTGAACTGCGACCGAGCACGAGCGCTGCTCATTCGGTCTCAAATTTTGTTAATACTACTGTATCTTCTTTTCATATTGCTTGTATTATTTTATTTGTATTTCTCTTTGTTTGTTTTGTAATTATATTTCTTTATTCTGTATATTTGAAATAAATAAATAAATAAAAAAATAAAAATAAATTAATTCCTCGCATTTTTTAACCATCATGCTTCTAAAATTTACAATATCCCCAACAGTGATTGGATGATGAGGATATAAAAAGAGAGAGTAAGAAGAAATGCAAAGATTAAGAAGAGATGGAAAGAAGAAAAGCAGAGAATATGAAGAGAGAGATAGAAGAACACATACAGTAAGACATAAGGAGAGGGAAAGAAGGAACGGAATGTAAAGGGAGAGAAAGAAGACAGCAGGATATATAAAGAAGAGAAAGAAGAAATGCGAAGTTTATAAAGAATAGGAAAGAAAATTGCATAGGATATGAAGAAAGGCAAAGAAGAAAGAAAATGATATAAAGAGAGATGGAAAGAGGGTATAAAGATAGGAAAAGAAGAAAATAAATTATGTAACCAAAGGAAAAAAGAAAACTAAGGATGTAACGGAAGAATTAGAAGGATGAGAACGGAGGCAATAATGAAGAAAAAGGAGTAGACAAAGGATAAAAAGAAAAGAAATAAAGAATAAAATTATTATTATAGAAACAGAAAGAAGAAAAGAAATGGTGTAAGTAAAAGATGAAGAAAAATAATATGTAACATATAGAAGATAAAAAAGGATGTAAAGAAGATTAATAAATAAAAGAAGAAAGAATGTAAACAAGAAAGAAAAAAACGAAAGTAATATTAAATAAAGAAAGAAAAATAAAAAGTAAGAACGAATGAAAAAGAAAGTAAAAGGAATAAAAAGAATAAAAAGATATGAAAGTGAAAGGAAGGAAAGAAATAAAAGATCAAAGGAAAGCAAATGAAGAAACGATAGGGTGGAAGGTTGAAAAGAGAGAGGAAAAGAAATAATGAAAGTTAAGCAAAAGGAGAAAGAAAAGAAGTAAAAGTGGGGCAACGAAGGAAAGAAAGTTTGAAAGAAGGCAAAGAAAGGAATAAAAATGAAATAAAGGTAGAAATTAAAAGCTGGGGAAGGGAGAAAATTGGATAAGGGAAAATAAAAATGAATAAAAGGGAAAGGGAAAGCAAAGGAGGTAAATATAAAGGAAAGAAGAGTTGAAAGAAAAACAAAGGTAGGAAGAAATATAATGTTAAGAAAAATTAATACAAAGGTTAACTAGGGAAAAGAAAAACGATAATGTAAGAAGTGTGATAAGAGAGAGAAGAATCCAAAAAGGATAGCTGCCCTTGAAAAAGGGGTACCGAGTGGTAACCGCACCTAAATTAATTGTAGGTCAACAATATTATATTTTTAATTTTAATTTTATTTTTATTTTATTTGATTATTATTTATTTTTGGGTGGAGGCAGCTATCCTCGGGAGGAATAATTTATTTATCATATATAGAACTGTACAGATGGTTATTTACAATTAACAAGGAAAACATTAATGGTTATATCTTGAAGTTCCAAAAGATCAATACGGAAACGATGAAAGAAACTGATACACAATCTTGAGGTAGGTCCACACCTGTGGAGTAACGGTTAGCGCGTCTAGCTGCGAAACCAGGTGGCCCGGGTTCGATTCCCGGTCGGGGCAAGTTACCTGGTTGAGGTTTTTTCCGGGGTTTTCCCTCAACCCAATATGAGCAAATGCTGGGTAACTTTCGGTGTTGCACCCCGGACTCATTTCACCGGCATTATCACCATCTCATTCAGACGCTAAATAACCTAAGCTGTTGATAAAGCGTCGTAAAATAACATACTAAAATAAAAATCTTGAGATAGTGCCCTTGTAGCAAAGAGGAAGCCAATTACTTCCCTGCGACAAACGGGCATGTGGTATTTCTCTTCCAGATAAGGAAAGCAGGGTTCATAATGTCTTTTCTTTTCCAGATCTACTTCTTGTGGTTCTAATCTGGCTCCCTAAAAAAAAAATGAAAAATAAAAGAAAAAGAAACGAGGAAATGTAAAGAAAAAAAAGGGAAAAATAGGAGAAACTTCAGAAAAAGTGGGGAATTAAATTAGGACAAGAATAAAAAATAAAGGGAGATTAAAATAAGAAGTAAGCGAAACAATAAGAGAAGCAATCAATGAGTCAGCTAAAGGACAAAAGAAGAGATAGAGAAAACGTTTACAAGAAAGAAAAGAAGAATATGAAGAAGGTAACAAATCGACCACGAATTGTTATGTACACCTTATAAATAATAGTTAAATCTAATCTCTCTTGTTTTCTTTCCCCGCTGACTTAAAGAACGTAGAACTTTACACTCTTTGTCTTTACTCTTTCGAATTCTGCACACCTCAACACCAAATTACTTTCGTCTCGTTTCTCTTATCTATACTCTAACCACGACGTAAATACCAGATCACTTATCTGTGGCACGCTAAGTATACCTCTTCACAGAACATCTTGTTATTTATCATCTTTTACAGTATCCACCTCGCGTCAATGGAATTCCTTGTCACAAAGTATTAGGGGCTACAAGACAATAAACAACTTTAAAAACAGCTTAAAAGATAACCTTATTAGCATTTCACTCCAATCATACTGATTTAAACTGTCACTGACTACAATGTTACTTCTTTCTTTAGACATCATCCTGATAGTGCCGTATTTTCTAAATTGTCTCATAATAATCTCTTTCTATTATCTAACATTATTTGAAATATATTAACATTCTATGTATTTTAGCTTAATTCTGCTACACAGTTTATTTCAGTGTTTAATTAATAGTTCATAATATTTTATTGTTTAATTAGTAAATAATTCTTGTATACATGTAACTCTCATCTAAATCAAATTGTAGAATTCTTTGTAAGTTCATGCATATGTATATATACTTTTTGCTGGTTGAGTGGAAGAGAAGGCCTTACGGCCTTAACTCTTCCAGCTAAACTAAATCATTATTGTTATTCGATGCCACACCGGATACCTACGTCTTTCATCGTATGATGACGCAGAATATCTGCATGAAAATATCATATGTACTTCGGTACATTAAAATAATATATATGATATGCGTAAATCACTTCGTGATTTAAGACGGCGTTTATTCCGTCGGATCCCGACCAACCAGTCACTCATAACGAGTGCACCTCAGCACATGTGTGGACTTCGGTCCTACGTTCATAGACATCTATGACGTAGTGCAGAGGGCGGCCACTATAGGGAACCCAAGAGTTGGAACTTAACCTGAGACGATTCTGTCCGACGCCGGGGTAGGTATCTGGTGTGGCTTAGTGGATAAAGCATCAGCACGTAGAGCTGAAAATCCGGGTTGAAATCCCGGCGCCGGAGGGAATTTTTCTCCGTTCCATTACTCTTTCATCGTATGATGACGCAGAATATCTGCATGAAAATATCATATGTACTTCGGTAGGCTACATTAAAATAATATTATTATTATTATTATTATTATTATTATTATTATTATTATATCTCGTGGATGTTTAATAATTATCATGTCTTCTTCCTGCTTATCGACTTTCGCATACTTGGCACCACACATTGCCGGATTTCCATCTCCCATAATCTGTACCTCGGAAAATCTGTACCTTTCTAACTTGCCAAATGCATTCTACGTCGTATTCTTGAATATCTGAGCAGCATGCATACGCGGAGAGGCGTTTTTCCATGCTGGAAACAAATAGAATATGAGAGAAATTCATTCTTGTGGTTGACTCTACTATTTGTTACAGACAAAAGGGTGGAGCGCTGCACCTCTGCAGCACCGTTTTTCCCAGTTTATGTTAATATTGTTGGAATAGGAAACATTATTACGTCCTTGCAAGTTTCCGACGTGAACAAATTGTTCTCTACCTCGGCGCCATATCTCCTGGTTTACGCCGCCTCGTATACGCGTCAAGACTGCCTGCCTTCCCGGTCACAAAGACAAATTTCCCCCCATACGGTACGCGAGCCTACCTAACGAGGAATTGTCTTCAGCGCTTTGATAATCAGATTTGTTTCAGGCGTGTCGTATTAATAAGCGAGACGGAGAACGCATTTGCATAATGCCACTTGCTCCTGTAGTTAAACGCCACTGATGTCACGTAAAAGATCTGAATGTTATGCAGTCGAGATACTTCCATTGGGTGGAAAATGTTTTGCAACAGGATTTCCTTCATAAACATCAAATTAGCAAACGTCAGTTTACTAAGATCTTGCTGAAGTGAGATTTGTTTCATTATCAGCCCACAAAATGAAACAAAATTGTCACAAAGATGGAATACACTTCTTTACTATGTTTTACCAGTTTCGCATATATTCAATTGTCTTTATTTTATGATTTTATTTAAGTCAGCTCAGAGACCAGATTTTGAAAATAAATAAATAAATAAATAAATAAATAGATAAATAGATAAATAAATAAATGGATGGAGTTCTTTGTCCGAAGTAATTATCTGGAATTTTCTGTGTATTTTGGTATATAATTAATTAAAAAGTTGTTACTGTAAGTTATCTTAATTATGTCATTCGTGTTTTTGGCTATCGAGCGGGCTAGCGGCTGGTAGAGAGCTGGCCTTGCATTCGGGAGGTCCGGGGTTCGATCCCAGGGGCCGGCAATCCTAACTGAGGTTCTTTATGGTTTCCTCAGTCATTTCCAGGCAAATGCCGGGATCCTTCTCTTAATCCTTTCATATGTGTGAGTGAATGCTGTGTAATGTCTTAAATGTTTGTGTTGTATCGGAGGCGGCCCTGGCATTGAGCTGATCCCTCATCCGGGAAGGCCCTCCATGTCCTTGTGTGGTCAAAAAAGTATGTATGTGATCCATAGCTTAATACCTCTCCCGACAGGTCGCGGCCCTGTAAGGCCCGGGTGGCGTGGGTCGTGTAAATGAACCTAAAAGGGAGAGGTTAAACTAAGGGAAAGAAGAAGAAGAAGGTGTTATTTGTTAAACTACTTTTTCTTCCTCATTTCGCATCTCACCTCTGAAACTATTTGGTATAAAAGTTTGTAGTTAGGAGTGAATGTCTGTTTCGTAAGTTGGCGGCAATGTTTATTATTTTAATAGCAGTCTTTGTTTTGAATTTTGTATGAACCTTTTTCTCAGAAACTAAGGCAACTATACTTCGTTCCATAATATCTGACAGGAGATGTAAATATTACTGACAGAGGAGGAGAGAAGTATAATTGCTGTTCAACCAATGGCAGAGGTCTCAATCACTCTTGGCTTGAAGTTCGGCTGCCTGAATCGTTCTATCCCCGCCCAAATTTGCATCACATAGCCATTCTATATTTAAAATTATAAATATTTTAGGAATATGTATTGTAAGACTTTTCTGTGTTAAATTTCAACGTACCTCGTTTACATGTTTCGACCTATTTACGGTTCATCTTCAGAACTGGTCGTTGTTGGTCTTGGCGCCACTTGTTCTGTTTCCTGTGAGGGCGTGTTCCTGTGGTATAGTGTAGAGTCAAAGAGTGTTTGTGTTGAGAATTTCGTTGGGGTGTGTTTTTGTGTGTCTGTATATTTCATATTGTTCTAGTGTGTTTAGTTTCTGGCTTTTTGGTTGGATGTGTATTATTTCCATATTTTACTATACATTTTAAAGTGATAATAATAATAATAATAATAATAATGATAATAAACCATTAATCATCATCATCATCATCTTGACGCGATAGCCCATAGAGAGCCCAGACAAAACAACCATTTGCAGTTTTTACGTTCACATGGCTTAGCAGAGATCAACAATCGTCCAGCTGGTACTGTGGTATAGTGTGGTTATCGCGATGATCTCCCAGCCGGTATAGCTGGTTCACCAAACCGAATTTAAAAGTGGTATAAAAATTAAAATATAGTCTAATCCTAAATACTGCAAGCGATGGTTATGGCGTGACAGATCGCATAGAAATGGAATAGGAATTTACCCTTCAACTCGGAAAATTTTCCTACAAGTGAAATGGAACAATTTGTATTCCCACCGGTTCTTTCATGCTATAGTTTGCTAGGAACAAATTGTTTTGCATTTTCTGGCTCGTCACCGAGGAAGAATTGGTATGTAAGGAAAACTATCTTTTGATTTCTGTCACTTCGGTTTTAAGTACCACTTTCTGAATGTTGTTGTGTGATATAAGGTATTCTGTCCATCATGGGCAAAATAATTTGTTTTCATTCACACTTTCCAGATTCATTTGTTTATTCTTGTTTTTATTTACTGTTTGTAGGCCTATGATAACTTCGTTATCCTTGATGTAATCATGTCATGAAGCCAGGCTGAGTACCTGCCAATATCAGTTATTATAATTTTCTAATGTTAAAGATATGCACAGGTAATATTTTATTTCATTTTGATTTTAGTTCTAGATTAGGCAAATGTAGTCATACCGTGTGATCCAAAAATCAGTGCAAGACCTTTGACATTATTGCGCACCGTGGTTATATCACCGGTGAATATGGAGAAGAAAAATAAGTTTTTAATCTGAGATGAACTTCCAAATCGGTAGGTTCGTTTAATATTAACCAAAGTGAAACAAAATTTGTTTCTGATCTCCCATCCTTTCCCCTCTCAAATGCCAGGTCTCGCCTCTCGATCTGTACACATACCTATAAAATTTATTTAGTTATTATAATTTTCTAATGTTAAAGATATGTAATATTCTATTTCATCTTGGTTTTAGTTCTAAATTAGATGTAGTTATACAGTGTGATCCAAAAATCAGCCTAAGATCTTTGACATTATTGCGCACAGTGGTAATCACCAGTGAATATGGAGAAGAAAAATAAGTTTTTAATCCGAGATAAACTTCCAAATCGGTTGTGATTCGTGTAATATTAACCAAAGTGAAACAAACTTTGTTTGTGATCTCACATCCTTTCCCCTCTCGCATGCCAGGTCTCGCCTCTCGAACTGTACACATACCTATAAAATTTATTTAGTTATTATGATTTTCTAATGTTAAAGATATGAACCGGTAATATTCTATTTCATCTTACTTTAAGTTATAGATTAGGCAAATGTAGTTATATAGTGTGATCCAAAAATCAGTGCAAGACCTTTGACATTATTGTACCACTATCCATCTAAATTAAAGCACACGCTTGTACACACTCTTATTATGCCTCATTTCGATTATTGTGACGCTTTATTCAGTGATCTCAGGGTGGATTTATCCCAGAAACTGCAACGTGTTCATAATGTTCATTTGTAATGTCCGCTACTACGACCACATTTCGCCTTCTTTCGATAAATTATTGTGGCTCAGGTTAAATGAGAGGAGAAAGTTACATTCCTCTCTTATACCGAATTTTGCACACCTCTACTCCCTCTTACTTATCTGTCCGATTCCACAGTCTTTCTCGGTATCATAACTTAAATACTCGGTCACAATATAACACGCTAGAAATACCACTGCGCACATCATCTCTTTATTCTTCGTGTTTCACTGTTGCTACTTCTCGTCACTGGAATTCTCTGCCGCCTGAAGTCAAGGGCTGCCGAACTTTAATTTCCTTTTCTTTTTTATTGAATTATGGGCTTCTGTTTTTATGTGATTCGTATTTGATTCTAACAAATTAATATGTATTTAACTATGTTTATTTTTATTTTATGAGGTAAATTTTATATAACTACCTCTTTGGATCTCGTTGTGTATCAGTATGTAATTACTTAATTCTGATCTAGTTTTATGTTAAACTGTGTAAGCAAGTTTTAATCCTGGTTGAGTGTAAGAGAAGGCATTACGGCCTTAACTCTGCCAGGTTAAATAAAGCTATTATTATTATTATTATTATTATTATTATTATTATTGCACACCGTGTTTATATCACCGGTGAATATGGAGAAGAAAAATAAGTTTTTAATCTGAGATAAACTTCCAAATTGTTAGGTTTGTGTAATATTAACCAAAGTGAAACAAAATTTGTTTCTGATCTCCCGTCCTTTCTCTTCTCACATGCCAAGGCTCGCCTCTTTAACTGTACACATTCCTATAAAATGTATTTAGTTACTATAATTTTCTTTGTTTCATCTTGCTTTTAGTTCTAGATTATGCAAATGTAGTCATACAGTGTGATCCAGAAATCAGTGCAAAACCTTTGACATTATTGAGCACCGTGGTTATCACCAGTGAATATGGAGAAGAAAAATAAGTTTTTAATCTGAGTTAAACTTCCAAATCGGTTGATTCGCGTAATATTAACCAAAGTGAAACAAACTTTGTTTCTGATCTTCCATCCTTTCTCCTCTCTCATGCCAGGTCTCGCCTTTCGATCTGTAGGCACACCTATAACATTTATTTAGTTATTATAATTTTCTGATGTTAAAGATATGTAACATTTTATTTCATCTTGCTTTTAGTTCTAGATTAGGCAAATGTAGTTACACAGTGTGATCCAAAAATCAGTGCAAGTTCTTTGACATTATTGCGCAGCAGTGAATATGGAGAATAAAAAGTTTTTAATCCGAGATAAACTTTCAAATCGGTAGATTCGTGTAATATTAAGCAAAGTGAAACAAACTTTGTTTCTGTTCTCCCATCCTTTCTCCTCTCTCATGCCAGGTCTCGCCTCTCGATCTATAGACATACCTATAGGCCTAACATTTATTTAGTTATTATAATTTTCTGATGTTAAAGATATGTACTATTTTATTTCATCTTGCTTTTAGTTCTAGATTAGGCAAATGTAGTTATACAGTGTGATCCAAAAACCAGTGCAAGGTCTTTGACATTATTGCGCAGCAGTGAATATGGAGAATAAAAATAAGTTTTTAATCCGAGATAAACTTCCAAATCGGTAGATTCGTGTAATATTAAGCAAAGTGATACAAACTTTGTTTCTGATCTCCCATTCTTTCTCCTCTCACATGCCAGGTCTCGCCTCTCGATCTGTACGCATACCTATAAAATTTATATAATTTTGCCCAGAAAACCTGATAGAAATGTAAAAAATAAAATAAAATACCGTAATTTTGACGTTCCCATATCCGGATGACTTCATTTAAGCATGCACGACGAATCGCAAGTTGGAATTCATTCAGATGTAAAATAGTTCTGTAAATGACAGTAATTTCTGGGTTTCAACAATGCCAAGAGATGCGCCCCTGGTAACTTTCATTGATTTTGATGTGCGAAAGGTTGTGACCTCACCTTTATGCATCCGCTTTGCATGATGCAGATGACAAGCTAAAACGAAACAGGATTACAACACACGTGATTCGTTATTCACTTGCAGGTGTAATCAGATCGGCACAGTCTTTGTGGTGAAGGGCGATACGAGCGCTGAAAAGCTTGGTAATTGGGAGGGAGCTCCGCATTGTGCCAATTAATAAGTCGGTTTCTACTATTCGCATCTGCTGACATATCGCGCCGGGCCCGGACTCCGAACAATGGCGAGCAACCTGCACTAACAAGAGTAGCATAATTGATTCAGTCTGTGTTCAAGTCGAGCAGATGCACCCGTACGAATGCGAGCGGAGGGACTGTAATGATTCGTCGTATTTCCAAATACCGCCGATTTACTAGGCTTACTTTATCACAAATTACTTTAGTGTTACAGTAATGAAATCAGGAGTTGAAGGATTGGAAGGATGAAGAAGGGGAATAGGAGAACATGAAGAGAGAAATGGACGACAAGAAAATGGAAGAAGAGTATGAGAATAGAGAAGGAGAGCATGAGAATGGGGAAGTATAGTATCACAATGAAGAAGGATGGTACGAAGAATTATGAAGGTTATTATTAGAATGAAGTATAGTATGAAAATGAGGAAGGATAATATGTATGACAATTATGACGGATATTATTAGAATGAGGTAGTATAATAAGAAAATTTGGAAGGGTAATATGTATGAGAATTATGAAGGTTATTATTAGAATGATGTAGTATAGTATGAAAATGAAGAAGGATAATATGTATGACAATTATGACGGATATTATTAGAATGAGGTAGTATAATAAGAAAATTTGGAAGGGTAATATGTATGAGAATTATGAAGGTTATTATTAGAATGAAGTATAGTATGAAAATGAAGAAGGATAATATGTATGACAATTATGACGGATATTATTAGAATGAGGTAGTATAATAAGAAAATTTGGAAGGGTAATATGTATGAGAATTATGAAGGTTATTATTAGAATGATGTAGTATAGTATGAAAATTTGGAAGGGTAATATGTATGAGAATTATTATGGATATTATTAGAATGAGGTAGTATAGTATGAAAATTTGGAAGGGTAATAAGCATGAGAATGATGAGGGATATTATTAGAATGAAATATAGTATTGAAATGAGGAAGGATAATATGTATGACAATTATGACGAATATTATTAGAATGAGGTAGTATAATATGAAAATTCGGAAGGGTAATATTTATGAGAATTATGAAGTTTATTATTAGAATGGGGTAGTATAGTATGACAATTTGGAAGGGTAATATGTATGAGAATTATGAATGTTATTATTAGAATGATGTAGTATAGTATGAAAATTTGGAAGGGTAATATGTATGAGAATTATTATGGATATTATTAGAATGAGGTAATACAGTATGAAAATTTGGAAGGGTAATATGTATGAGAATGATGAGAGATATTATTAGAATGAAGTATAGTATGGAAATGAGGAAGGATAATATGTATGACAATTATGACGGATATTATTAGAATGAGGTAGTATAATATGAAAATTTGGAAGGGTTGTATGTATGAGAATTATGAAGGTTATTATTAGAATGAGGTAGTATAGTATGAAAATGGGGAAGGATAATATGTATGATAATGATGAGCAATATTATTAGAATGAGCTTGTATTGTATGAAAATGGGGAAGGATAATGTGTGTCAGCATGATGAGGGATGTTGTTAGAATGAAAATGGGGAAGGATAATATGTATGAGAATAATGAAAGATATCATTAGAATGAGCAAATATAAATGACACTCGGGAGGAAATTAAACGCAGAATAAATATGGGAAATTCTTGCTATTATTCGGTTGAGAAGCTTCTGTAATCTAGTCTGCTGTCAAAAAATCTGAAAGTTAGACTTTATAAAAAATTATAGTACCGGTTGTTCTGTATGGTTGTGAAACTTGGACTCTCACTTTGAGAGAGGAACAGAGATTAAGGGTGTTGAAAAATGAGGTGCTTAGGAAAATATTTGGGGCTAAAAGGGATGAAGTTACAGGATAATTGAGAAAGTTACACGACACAGAACTGCACGCATTGTATTCTTCACGTGACATAATTAGGAACATTAAATCCAGATGGTTGAGATAGGCAGGGCATATATCACATATGGGAGAATCCAGAAATGCATATAGAGTGTTAGTTGGGAGGCCGAAAGGAAAAAGACCTTTAGGAGGCCGAGACGTAGATGGGAGGATAATATTAAAATGGATTTGAGGGTTGTGGAATATGACGATAGAGACTGGATTAATCTTCTTAGGATAGGAACCGATAGCGGGCTTATTTTAGGGCGGCAATGAACTTCCGGGTTTCTTAAAAGCCATAAGTGAGTAAGTATTATTAGTATGGGGTAGTATAGTATGAAAATGAAGGATAATATGTATGAGAATGATGAAGGATATTATTAGAACGAGATTGTAGAGTAAGAAAAACGGGGAAGGATAATATGCATGAGAATGATGAGAGATTATTATTAGAATGAGGTATAGTATGGAAATGAGGAAGGACAATATGAGAATGGAAAATGATATGACAGTAGGGAAGGATAGTATGAGAATGATGAACTACATAGGAACAAGGTACGACAGTATGATATTGAAGTAGAACAGTATAATAATTTGGAAAGAGTATGAGAATGAGGAAACAAAGTATGAGAATGTGGCAGGACTGCATGAAAATGGGGAAGGACAATAAGAGAATGATGGAAGATATTATGATAATGAAGAGGGATATTATGAGAATGACGGTTATTATGACAATAATAAATAATATATGAGAATGGTTAAGGATATTATGAGAATGATGAATATTATGAGAATTGGGAAAAAGAGTATGACAGTAGGAAATGAGGGAATGAGAATAGGGAAAAACATTATAAAAAGAGAAAGTATAATACCGAGATGGAGGAAAAAGAGTGTGATAAATAAGTTTGAGGGGACGAGAATGAGAAAGTGAGTATGATAACGGGGAAGAACAGTATGAAAATGGAAAAAGAGAATAGGGAATGAAAAACAGAGTATGGGAATGGAAAAGAGAGTATGAAAATGAGAAGAGGAAAGCGAGTATGAAATTTGAAAAGAGATTACGAGTATGGGAAGGTAAGTATGGGAATTGGGAGGAATAGTTTGAGGATGAAGGAGATAATGAGAAAATGGGAGAAGAGTACAGAGAGTCAGAGAGTAGTACTGAGGGTACGAGGACCAGGAAGACGAATATGAGTACACTGACTATGACGAGAAAAGAAGTAACGAGTAAGTAGAAGTAGGGGACGAGTGAGTATAAGGTTAAGATGCGTGAGTGTGAGGATCCAATGATTGAGTGTAAGGTGGCAACGATTGTGTGGAAGGAACAAGTGAATATCAGCATAGGACGAGTGACTAGGAGGGGATGGGTGAGTGGAAGGAGTTACGAGTGTCTGGAAGGCGAGCGGATGAGTGAAAGAATTGGAGTTCTGTAACAGGAGAGGACGGGTGAGTGGAAGGAAGGAATTGTGAATATGAGGAGGGTACGAGTTAGTGAGAGGCAGGGACAACTGTGAGGGATGGCGAGTGCGAGTGAGTAGAAGTAGAATACAGTCTAATATATACAGTCACGAAGCTCAATACGTAGTAAATATGTATCCATAGATAGTTGCTAACCACTAGGATCGCGAATATCGCCTCATTACAGACAATGAGAGATAGTACCGGGACAGTCTATTGTTCCTAGCACCCTCACAACTCAAGCTTCGTGACTGTATATGCTGGACTGTGATATTACTGAGTAGGAGAGAACAAATTAGTGGAAAGAAGGAACGAGTCATAGGAAAGAAAAGATGTGGAAAGATGTGGTAGTAATAAATGGAAAATATGTGAAGTTCTGCTGGCAGAGAAGAATGTAAGGCTGGAGAAGAAGGAGATAAAAGAAGTAATACTGGAAGAGGAAGAAGAATTGAAACGGAAGGGGAAGATTTGAAAGGAATGGATTATGAAAGAGAAAAAGAGGGCATTAGAAGGGGAAGAAACTGATTCCCCACACCCAAGTGATATTGAGGTCGCGGTGAGTAAAGGATGAAGATCAGTGGCAATGGTGGAATTCACACTTGTAGCATTAACAACTCCGGGCTCAATCAGTTCACTCATTTGAAATTCGAACCATCGTGCCTGGCCGGTTTTCCCGCCTTGTGTTGGAGCTTACCGCAAGATTAAATCCCGCATGTCCTGAGGGAACGAGTTTCATGCTCCAGCCAACTATAAGGCCGAGTGGAATACGGCGTGTGACGTGGGGAATCCCCCGCACGAACAAGAATGGAGCCGACAGTAAGGCTGTCACTGTGTGCGTACGAAGTCGGAATTCACCCCGGTGTGCTCGAGTCCAGAAGAGAAGAAAGATAAATAATGAAGTATGGAATTCAGCCAGAGGAGGAATTGTCATCCTGCAAAAGAGAAGTGCAAGATAGACATTTTTAATACTGGTGTCATAATTCGGTGAGTTTTTGTTAAAAAGTAATTTAATTTTTGTGGTGTTTGTGTTTTGCAACTTATATTTTAGTGGTTGAAGCGTTTGGTTATATGGAAAGTGCCGGTACACAAAATTCCAAACTTTCTCAAGGTCACATAGATAAATGGAGTTAGCGTCAGTAGCTTACCAAAGAGATAAGAACTCGCGTGATATTTGAATAAGTTTATTTTGACTATTATACTTTTACTACGTCACACTACTTTTGATCAATAAAACGGTACGAGAGGACGTCTTTCAACCAATCATGGCTGCTTATCGCACAATTTTATCGCGTCCCTAACATTTGTTTAATTTTATCACTACCCTGGCATTTGTTTCTTTGTTTGCCAACATTTCAAACTGCACTGGTCTGGAGGTCAAAAAACAGAAAATTACAATCCACTCCAGTCGATGCACAGCACTTTCAAATATGACTCGCATCGGCATTCAAGAACAAGAATTAATAAAGATCACTGGTCATATATGAAGTGCACCATTCGGAAATCCTGAATAAGTTGAGGGGTACACCATGTACATAAACGAGTTCACTTTTTTTTACGCACACGTCCAATATAACATCAACTGAACTACCAACCACTAAAACATTTAAATTTGAAAATTGTACTTTGAATAATTGTTTCTTTTAAAATTATTCATGTTTATTTTTTTTTATTTCATCATAGTTAATTAAAACGTTTCTGGTTTATTTCATCATCCCTAATTAAAATTTTTCTAACACTCGTTTATATTATTTAGGTTATGTTTGTTATAGCTTCTGCTATATGATATTATGTATAGTCACGTATTAGAGATTGTTTAATACTAAGATTTATTGAAAATCATCTGTCAAGAGACGTTGATTACTGGGGTCCGGATGATTGACGTGGAATGCAAATGTTTTAATAAAAATGAAACTGAATCAACAAAGCCTTCTTGACTAGTAACCGTCCACAGAGTTCAATGAAGATTCCATAGTTGGCATAACTGATAACAAGAAAACATAATCATAAAACACTACTGCCATCTAGCGTAATGTTGAGATGGTACAATAATACATTTGAAGACAGTTGTATTTTCGTAAGCCAATTAATATTTTATTGTATTGGAGTACTTTGTTACTTCTAATCTTTATATACTTTCTTCTAATCGAGTAATAGTCAATTAAATCCCACTCGAGTTTTGATTTTCTCTAGATAAATCAAAACCTCTAGTGAGATTACTTTTGATAATAAATAAATAAATAGTAAACAGATTTCATCAAATTACAAGCTTTAAATATTTCGAAATGGGCCTACTGAAATTACGTAGAATATTAAAATTTGAATTGTGAACTAAGAAAACAAATTTCAACCCGGTGTGAACATTTCATTACAAATATATTCAATCGTAAACATACTTTTGGGATATTCAAAAGATTAATTTGCAATATATTAATTGAATCCTCAATAATTTCATCATAAGTATTGCTATTACCTTTTCTCGCTACATTTATTGTCCTTATACGCCAGAATAAATCAATTTAATTTATCCATGTTGAATCTTTCGTACACTACTTTTAGCACTTGAATAATTGATTAAATGGCGATCTTACTCGTGTTAATTGTGTAAGCATGTGCGGCTTACAGTTGTTTCGGTGCTTCTTCACACCATCCTCAGAGCCTACTAGATTTCGGCGTCATCTCGAACTTCGCTGCCTGTTGTGTGGGTGCGTTCGATTTTTGAAAAGTGTTGAAATGTGGTGTCAAATAGTGTGTGTGTTCTGAAATTCTCAACACACAGATCAATTTCAGAACACACACACTATTTGACACCACATCTCAACACTTTTCAAAAATCGAACGCACCCACACAATAGGCAGCGAAGTTCGAGATCACGCCGAGATCTACTCGTAGTAGGCTCTGAGGATGGTGTGAAGAAGCACCGAAACAGCTGTAAGACGCACATACTTACACAATTAACACGAGTAAGATCGCCATTTAATCAAATTTAATTGTATTCCATTTATGAAATCTATGTTCAAACTCTTCACATTCGGTGATAATCTAGTTAGATTTACATTTTGCTTTCTAGTCATGTAGTGACCCTAAACGCTCATTGTAGACTCTCTTCTATTTTCATTTTCAGTTGAAACATAATTCAGTTTTTTTCATTGTTTGTGGCTGTTTCTAATATACATGGGTACATACTCTTACTTCATCTGTATTCGACGTTGTATTATATTACAAGCTACGCTTTACCACACACGTTATCATTTTACGCTCTGTTTACTAAATATTTAGTGACCTTTAACGGTCTATTATTTAGCTAAGTTTTTTTTTATGTTTGATACTTTAAAGTGATCGCTCGATCATGTGCTCTCATGTTCATACTAGTCATCATAAATAATATTAACCCGCTTGAGTTACACTCACTTACATTAGCCATTCGTTCATTTTCTAAGTCGCTGATTCAAGACACTCAGTCTCCCACTTAAGTCACTCATTCGGCAATCAAATAAATCATTCGCGCATCTAACTCAGTCGCCCACTTAACTCAATTGGCCACTGTTAGTTGATTTGTCCATCCGAATCACCCAATCGCCCATTCTAGGCATTCAGTCACCTATTCGATTCGCTCAGTCGCCAACTCGATTCGCTTAGTCAACTCAATTCGCTCAGTCGTCCATTCGAGTCTCTCAGCCGCCGAATCGGGTCTGGCAATCGTTCACTCGGATCTCAATCTCACTAGAGGCGCTCAGTCATTCTCTCTAGTCGCATAACGTCCACTCGCCACTCAATTGCTCATTCCAAGTCTTTGAGTAGTTCTCTCCTGTAACCCAACCGCCCATTCCTGTCCCCCGGCTGTACCATCAATTTATTTGGTCGCCTTCTCGTCAGCTGCTCGTCCACAGAAGTCATTTTCGGTCCCCCACTCAAATCACTAACTTTCAAGTTGTTCTCTTGTTCACTCAAGTCACACTTGCCAGCTCCAGTCATTGAGTATCTAATTCCAACAACTCTGTTGCTAACTCCAATCGCTATGTTGTCAACTATAGTTGCTCTGTTGATAACTACAAACAGTGTGTTACTAATTGCAGCCACTCTTTTGTTGGTTCCAGCCACACTGTTGCTAACTCCAACCACTCTGTTGCTACGTAGCTTCAGTCACTTTGTTGCTAACTTCAGTCACTCTATTGCTAACTTCAGCCACTCTATTGCTAATTCCAGCCACTCCATTGCTAGTTTCAGCCACTCGGTTTTCTAACTCGTCATCTATTGCTCTTAACTCCAGCCACTCTGTTGTTGCTAACTCCAGTCACTCTCTTGTTGCTAACTCCAGTCACACTTGCCAGCTCTAAGCACTTTCTTGCCAACTCGACTGACTCTTGCTAACTCCAGCCACTATTTTTCTAACTTCGGCCACTATTTCGCAAACTCCAGCCACACTGTTGCTAACTTCAGCCGTTCTCTTGCTAACTTCAGCCACTCTTTCTAACGCCAGTCACTCTGTTGCTAATTAGAATCACTCTCTTGCTAACTCCAGTCACTGTTGCTGACTCTAGACACTGTTGTTAACTTAGGTCACTTCATTGTCAACTCCAGTCACTCTTCCCAACTCCAGTAGCTCTTGCTAACTTCAATCGTTCTTGCTAACTGCAGTCACTCTTGATAACTCAAGCCGCTCTTTGCTAACGCCAGCCATTCTGTTGCCAACTCATGTCACTGTTGCTAACTCCCGTCACTCTTGCTAACTCCTGTCACTCTTGCTAATTCCCGTCACTCTTGCTAACTCCTGTCACTCTTGCTAACTCCCGTCACTCTTGCTAACTCCCGTCACTCTTTCTAACTCCCGTCATTCTTGCTAACTCCCGTCACTCTTGCTAACTCCTGTCACTCTTGCTAACTCCTGTCACTCTCGCTAACTCCTGTCACTCTCGCTAACTCCTGTCACTCTCGCTAACTCCTGTCACTCTCGCTAACTCCTGTCACTCTTGCTAACTCCCGTCACTCTTGCTAACTCAAGCCGCTCTTTGCTAACTCCAGTCATTCTGTTTCCATCTCATGTCACCACCTGATGAAGTCGCTCGGTCAGTCAACAGCTGAAGTCAGTCTCTCGCTCTATCAATTCCCCAGCTAGTCTATCTCTCGTTTGCTCAGTTACTGGAAGTTTTTCGCTAACTTGTCTCTCGAGGTGAGGCGTTCATAGTCACTCGTTTAACTAGATGAAAATAAAGTTCAGTGGATCAAGGTACTGAAGTCACTCACCCACTCATCTAACCACTCATCTCACATATCTTTGTCTCGCTTATTACCTATTAGTCCATCTCATAAGTTTCTTACAAGAAATCTCCGTTTTGTAATTCATCTTAAGTCTACTACATGTAATACTGTACTCAATTTAAAAAAATATATTTCCCCTTAACGTGCATACACAAAGATAAAGAAAGAAGATGTATGGAGCAGACAGATAGGAGGCCTTGTCTGCCATCCTGTTAGAACACAAGACCCTATTGTGAACGATACCTGCCTGCGTCATCCCATTGTGTCTCCGCTCCGCAGAATGATGTGCAATCTGGAGACTTGACATATCTGTATTACATTCGTATTCAGCGATTCGGTTTTCTAGAGCTCTTCTTGCCGTCGAGTATTCACAGAGGAAGCTGCACATAAGAGTTCTTTGTGTATCATCCTCATTCCGAGCTTTCTTATTCGACAGTTTGTTGTCAACCAACTATTGTCCGGCGTATAACTCTTGGGTTCTGAATTTGTTTGTTGCCCTAAGATGTTCTGTAATCTGCGAAGCAGAAGTTACATTAACTTCGACAAAGAGATGAAAAGGTTTAATCTAGAACACTCCATGCAATCTTAGTTTGATGGCTGACTTGCAAGCTTACTTGTTTTCCTGATTATCTGCAATAGGTGTTATCTTATTTGCTTGTTTGAATCAAAGGTTCGCGGATTCAAACACGGGGAAGGGCGCTGGATTTTAAAAAGAGAAATACTTAATATGATTTTCTCCGGGAGGGAAATAAAAGTGTTTGCTCTTTGTTTTGGAATTATACCATGTAAAATAACCCTGTCCACGATAGAGATTTCGTAGCATATTTTGTGGTTATTTGCTTTTACACGTTGAATTTCAATGTTGGATAATCTTAAATAAAATATTACTGGTAAAAAGAAATTATATATTATGACTTATTTATTTGTTTTTTCACTTTATTCATGTATTATGTGTTTGCGTCTATTATTTACATCAACCATGGGGAAAAATGGCTCCGAAGGGCCACTGCAATCAAAGCATCCTTACCTCACTCCACCGACCATCTCCTCCGCCTGGTGCTTCATTCAGTGGCGGGTATGACTTCTATCTCGGGACATCAGTTTCAGAAAGAGTGGCAGAAAGAATTTTTGTTACCTATAAAAAGAAAAAAAGTCTGCTTCTTAATATGAGGGTTTAAAATTGTGCATATAAAATACTTCAATATTAAACGCCATTTTGATCGGAAGCATAAAGCGGACTTCGATGATCTTACAAGAATTTATTTATATTTTTTTAAATTATTTTCGTAATATTTGTGAAAAGATACAAAACAAGACGTGCTTATGGTATTTTCGGAGTTTAGTTACTTATTATTTGAATAATTTCGAGGAAAAATTGTTCCGGAGCCGGGTATCGAACCCGGGACCTTTGGTTTAACGTACCATGTACGTACGTTCGTTAAACCAAAGGTCCCGGGTTCGATACCCGGCTCCGGAACAATTTTTCCCTCGAAATTATTCAAATCAACTTTACAGGGAGTTATACCTGAAAATCTTGATTTACTTATTATTTTATTAAGTATCTGGAACTGAACTTGCCTATTTAAAAATCTGAGTGCATATTAGGCCTACTTGATGCGTTCTCTTTCCTAGAAAGATTTTCAGAAGTAACTGCAATGGACAAGGAGATGTGTCTGTTCAATAATCAATTGTATTTGATGTTACCCAATCAGCAGAGCCATTATATAGATGCAAACGAGCACGCCAGTAAACTGTTTACTTACTTACTTACAAATGGCTTTTAAGGAACCCGAAGGTTCATTGCCGCCCTCACATAAGCCCGCCAGCGGTCCCTATCCTGTGCAAGATTAATCCAGTCTCTATCATCATACCCCACCTCCCTCAAATCCATTTTATTATTATCCTCCCATCTATGTCTCGGCCTCCCTAAAGGTCTTTTTCCTTCCGGTCTCCCAACTAACACTCTATATGCATTTCTGGATTCGCCCATACGTGCTACATGCCCTGCCCATCTCAAACGTCTGGATTTTAAGTTCCTAATTATGTCAGGTGAAGAATACAATGCGTCCAGTTCTGTTTTGTGTAACTTTCTCCATTGTCCTGTAACTTCATCCCGCTTAGCCCCAAATATTTTCCTAAGCACCTTATTCTCAAACACCCTGAACCTATGTTCCTCTCTGAGTGATAGTCCAAGTTTCACAACCATATAGAAGAACCGGTAATAGGCCTATAACTGTTTTATAAATTCTAACTTTCAGATTTTTGGACAGCGGACTGGATGATAAGAGCTTCTCAACCGAATAATAACACGCATTTCCCATATTTATTCTGCGTTTAATTTCCTCCCGAGTGTCATTTATATTTGTTACTGTTGCTCCAAGATATTTGAATTTTTCCACCTCTTCGAAGGATAAATCTCCAATTTTTATATTTCCATTTCGTAAAATATTCTGGTCACGAGACATAATCATATACTTTCTCTTTTCGGGATTTACTTCCAAACCGACCGCTTTACTTGCTTGAAGTAAAATTTCCGTGTTTTCCCTAATCGTTTGTGTATTTTCTCCTAACATATTCCCGTCATCCGCATAGACAAGAAGCTGATGTAACCCGTTCAATTCCAAACCCTGCCTGTTATCCTGAACTTTCCTAATGGCATATTCTAAAGTGAAGTTAAAAAGTAAAGGTGATAGTGCATCTCCCTGCTTTAGCCCACAGTGAATTGGAAAAGCATCAGATAGAAACTCACATATACGGACTCTGCTGTATGTAGGCCAGTAAACTGTTTAGGAAAAAAATTGATTAGAGCTTTTTAAATACCTACCAGAGGAGCAATTCCTAATCTGCGCACATTTTCAGTGCGTATGGTATCTATGTTTAGCTTAAATTACTGTTGTTAGCGTTTTTTTTTTTTTTTTTTCCCAAAATGAATGTGCCCAAAAGTATCTCCAGGTCTAGGATCACAGACATGCATTTTAGTTTCAGTATTACTGTTGAGTTATTCTACTTTAGAGCCAAATATATCCTTTTTAGTTAATAACAAAAAAACTCCGAGAGCCATCAAAAACAACAACAAAAAAAGAAATTTAGCAGTATAGGCCTACAGTAGTATTTCGTTTCATTCATATCTCATATATTTTGTTTAATATGTTTTAAAATTATATGACAATGGAGTATAGTTACTTTTAGTATTTTTACAAAGAAACAATTGATTATGGTGATCATTATATTGTGTTTAAATATGTTTTCAAGTTAAATGATAATGGAGTTTAGTTACTTTTAGTATTTTTACAAAGAAACAATTGATTATGATGATGATTATATTGTGTTTAAATATGTTTTCAAGTTAAATGACAATGGAGTTTAGTTACTTTTAGTATTTTTACAAAGAAACAATTGATTATGTTGATCATTATATTGTGTTTAAATATGTTTTCAAGTTAAATGACAATGGAGTTTAGTTACGTTTAGTATTTTTACAAAGAAACAATTGATTATGTTGATCATTATATTGTGTTTAAATATGTTTTCAAGTTAAATGACAATGGAGTTTAGTTACTTTTCGTATTTTTACAAAGAAACAATTGATTATGTTGATCATTATATTGTGTTTAAATATGTTTTCAAGTTAAATGACAATGGAGTTTAGTTACTTTTAGTATTTTTACAAAGAAACAATTGATTATGGTGATCATTATATTGTGTTTAAATATGTTTTCAAGTTAAATGACAATGGAGCTTAGTATTTTTTTATTGGTTAAAAAACTATTTATTATATCGATCATTATATTTTTTAATATATTGTACAGTTAAATGACAATGGAGATTTGTTTTTTCTGCATTTTTTTTAAGAAACAATTTATTTTGTTGGTCATAAGGCAGTTCAAGAATTTTTCCTGCACATGATAAAGGAATGGGTATACAATTTCGAATATATAATTTGCTTAATGACACATGTACTTCATATAAACAAAAGACTATAAGGATTTTGAAACAAGAAATAACACCGGAAAAATTACTGATGCGCAAGGTGTGTCGAACCCACCACTGCACTTGACTTAGCAAAACAACTACGTTACCCTCGCCTGCCAATCAAACGAATGTGGGATGAGTAGGAAACGTTCCCTCCCCACTTTGCTTATAGTCTCCATACCTGATTTACATAGACAACACGCATTTTTTATTTACGTATTCTATTATTTACTGATCCACTTTGTTGGTTATTTACACCCGTATTTATTCTTTCATTTCTTAACTAGACATTCCCGTGTGCTTAGCTGCACTTGTTAGAAATAAATATTATTGCCTTAAATATATTATATTTTCAAAGACAGTTTCGCAATTACTTAGTGAATAATAGCTTATCATAAGTTGTAAATCGTTTGCTCCTGAATTATTTTCAAAGCTTTATTTAAATCTATACTCTAGCAGTTATTATCATGCAATACTTTCTGGAGTTGTTCAGCCAGTTCTCCTTTTAAGCTTGGTACTATATTAGACCTAACAGACAATTGGTCAGCGTCTGAAACAAAATATATTTGTAAGAACTGAAGGCTGTTACTAGAGATGAACAACGATCCAGAAAACGATATTAACAGCGCCCGCAAAGCCGAAAACCCGCACGACAATGTTGTATTACGTCGCGTCCTTGACGTAAAGACTGGTTGTGAGTCTTCCGAGACTCGGTATTGATCATCTCCCGAAGTCCCGAAATCAGCAGTTGTTTATACCTGACTGAACTTTTATCTACTTTGGCAACTGTTATATATGTATAAACAATCAAGTAGCCTATTTGAAACATCGTCTCTACCTTTCAGTGTATAATAATCCGTTCCCCAGTCTTTATTTAATTACTAGGCCCTTATTAAAAGGCTAGGAATTTTCTTTTCATATGTTTAAGATCAAGTGTGCAATCTCAAGTAAAAAGATATTGTCATCTTTTATGTTTCTTAGAAATGAAAATTTATTTAAGAATTGTTTTTTTTTATTCATATAACCATAGGTAATATCACATAATAGAATCAGAACATTTTGGTAACTAAGATACTGTTCTGTTTTGTCTTTTTGTCTCATTTAAACATTTATAGTGTTATTTATTTCAATAATGTTTGTTATTCAAAGTTACGAAATCTTTCCACACGACCAAATGCTATTTCGAGAATGACGAGCGAGACTCGAAGCGCAGCGGGAATGACGAGACGAGACTCGAAAGACAAATGCAGCGAACACAGCGAGCGAGAGCGGCAGTTAGTTTTCTTCATCTCTAGTTGTTACTCTCAGCTGGAATAGAATTTCAATTAAGTGATAAGCCTATGCTTGAACTTTAAATGTTGGCATAAAATTGACTTAATGTATTTCTTTTGCACCAAACTATGCCACTTGGAATAAGGTGTTGTACTGTTTTATATTATTTTTAAAAAGTGTGTTGGTAACGAATGTATTCGCCATCTCGTGAAACCGAATGCTTGTGTGTGCCTTAGCTTATAGTAAGAAATTTATGGTCGGAATAACCGAGTTAGCTACGTCCAAGTGGAAGTGTAACGAAGCTTTCCAGTTCACTTCTTTCACCTTACGCGCAGGTAGGTTTCACGAGATATCGAATACCGTATCCACCTATACGTAAATTTGTAATTAGTGTGATGAGCTCTTGAATCTCAGGATGAACAACTTTTTCAAAAACGCAACATAATTCGTTTGACTCATTAACCCATTTTTTGCAATGCATTTTTGCATAGTTTATTCATTCATTCATTCATTCATTCATTCATTCATTCATTCATTCATTCATTCATTCATTCATTCATTCATTCATTCATTCATTCATTTAACAGGCAAAGCCCAATTACAATGTTCAAGACTGACAAAGTAAGGAAGAAGAAACATACTCTTATTAAAAAATGAAACGAAATAGAAAAAAGAGAAAGAAAAAAATAGAAAGGAGAGAAATTGAAATAAGGTGTGTAAGCAGCTTAAAATTAACTAACAACAATATTTTGTAAAATATGAATAACACATAATTCTGTATTTAGAGAAATTCATATTGAAAATATCAACATTCGGATGAGGATGTAATTTATTGTATAACTGTAACATTTGGAAAACTGGGGATGTTTTGTGGGATTCACTATTTGCCCTTGGTATGAAAAATAAATTTCGAGATTTTGTATTAAGCTTAGGTGCATATAATGTTATATAATAAAATAAACCAATACAGTTCAACTTATTGTTAATAATTTTATAAAGAAAGTTTAAAGATTGACAACTTCGTCTAATTTGCAAACTAGTAAAATGGAAATGTTGAAACATTGCAGCATAACTCTCGTAAGTAGGATAATATTATAAAGTCTATAATATAATCATTTTAGAAATTTATTTTGAGTTTATTCTAGTAACAGAATATATTTGTTAGTAACTGGGTTCCAGATAATAGCAGCATACTCTAATTTAGATCGAATAATGGAATTATACAAAATTATTATAGTTTTGACTTTAAATTTACAAGAATTTTTATACTTTTATAGGACAAATTTATAATATTATTAATATGACTATAAAATGTAAAATTACTCCTAAATAATATGCCTAAATCTTTATGTTCATTTTCTGGTGGTAAAACTTTTGCCCCTATTTTATATGAAAATTTATTGTATTTTTCAATTTAGAAAAGGTCATATGTATACACTTATTAATATTAAATAACAATTTATTATTAATACTCCAAATATGTAACTCTGTAATATATTTTTGAAGTAGCTTACAATCTGATATAGTTCCGATTTCTTTACACAATTTAATATCATCCGCAAATAATAAAATTTTAGAATGTTGTACACAATTCACAATATCATTAACAAACAATAAAAACAATAATATACTAAGATTGGAACCTCGAGGCACACCAGAATTTGCTGTATAAGGCTTAGAAGTATGTCCATGAAAGTTCACAACTTGTACTCTTCCTTTCAAGTAAGATTTATTAACGATAGCAATGAGAAAGAAAATGCCAATTGTTTCAATTTCAATAAAAGAATATCATGGTCAACCTTATCAAATGCTTTCTGAAAATCTGTATAAATAACATCAACTTGTAATGTATTATCTAGTTCGGCTGAAACAAATTGAGTGAAATTTAGTAAATTTGTGATAGTTGATCTTCCAATCATAAACCCATGTTGAACAAGTGAAATTTATTTTTATACGCAAGTATAAATTTGTTTATATATTAATGGTTCAAATTTTAGCCGGCGTTGATAAAATTGCATTAGGTCTATAATTTTGAATTTCGTTAATTTTACCAGACTTGAATATTGGAGTAATTTTTGTACATTTCCATTCTTTAGGGAAACAGCTGTATTTTATAATGAGATTGAATATAGAGGGACATCATTTTATTTTTACTAACATTTTTAATATTAACCTGTCTATACCTTCAGAGAACCGGAAACACCGCTTGCTCCCCCCTCCAAGACTGGAGTTCGATGATACTGGCGTAAAACATAAATCACTCTACTAGGTATTGGATGGAAGAAAAGTAGCTCATCCATTTACGTAAACTAGGAAATATCGCGATTTTGAGTTTGATAATTTTCATTAGGTTTTTCTTTAATCAAAGTACAGTACTGTATTAAGAATAAGTGTTTTTACTCACGAAGTGAATTATCCATGCGAATGTATTCATTATGCAGTGTATACTGTCTACAGCACATTAGCGTACAATATAGAGAAAGAAGTTAAATTGAAAAATAATCATAATATGAATATTTAAACACAATTTTGAAAATGGTGGCCGTTCATTTCGATACAGGCTTCAGTTCTTTTGTGCATATTATCGCACTATAGACTATTGCATCTAATTCCAATTGCCAGTTTCGTCCTTTGTACTAGTAACTCATGTTGAAATAATTCTGTACCTACTCTAAGTACTGTGAATTCAATCTTCACTTCTGCCCGACCCGAAAATATAAAATTACTCAGACATGCTATCTACTGTCCGTCCAAGTGGTTATGCCGCAGGATTGTAGAAAGGGAGGAAATCACGTGACAGTTAATTACTTAACGAGGCCCTTTTATTTAAGTTAAATTAAACAGCTGTATAATATTACGTAAACGTCCACTTCCTAAGAGAAATTAATGTTTTCAGAAAAGAGCTAAGACAGCCCAGCTTTTACAGAGGGGCGAGCAGAAGCAGGTGGGGGAAATCGGGATGCGACGTAGGCAAACGGACAGTATCTGTGCGAAAATATGATTCAATATTGAAAACTCCTTCGTCACTGGAAAACGCGAACATATTTCTGGAACGTACTATACTCAGTAACTCAGTACTGCTTGCTATCTGTGGTCTTGGTTCTGTGTGGAGTTGGAACTTCCTTAGTAGAAGGGGTGGAAGTGAAGTACATTCAAAAACTCAGGTACAATAAAAATTGAAGTAAAAATAAAATGATGTCCCTGTACTAGTTAGTGGTAGTACTAAATTATCTGCACAAGCTTTAAATACATAAGGTGGTATACAGTCTGGTCCTGCAGATTTTTGGGACGTAATTTTCTTATAGCACATTTTACATCTTCATGTGTAAAATACATTATGTTTAACAGATTACAATCATTGGCTATATCAGCTGATTCACCTATTTCAACACAAATCAAATAATTGTAATCAATATTTGGGTCATAATGGAATGCTAAGCTAACGTACTGTTACTGCATAGCCTACTAAATCATTACCCTCACGTTGTTCGTTAATTATCTGAGAACGTTGAGCACAGTTCCCTCTTTCTCGAGCATAGTAATTTCGAACTTTGTTATCGGCAAGTCGTTCAAAGTGACGTTAGTTTTTCTTGGTAGATCTGCACGCATTATATTCTTCACCCGACATAATTTTTGTTTATTCAATTGTCCGAAGACAGATCCGAACCTTACAAGTGATATCAACAAGGCACCACTTATGAGGCAACTAGGCCAGGAGATAATGGGATAGGGTGGCCAGTTCTTTTACTCCTCCATTGTATACATCGCCGATTAGCTACATATTACACTAATCAGACTTCAGATGCATACAAACAATTGTTTTTCCTCTGACACATCGTCAAATGAGGTCTACTGCCTGATAATAGATGTACATATCAGCCAGAACTGTCTCTTGACGAGAATATTGTACGAAATGGAAATATAAAAATTGGAAATTTCTTCTTTGAAGGGGTGGAAAAATTCAAATACCTGGCAGCAACAGTAACAAAATATGTAAATGATACTCGGAAGCAAATTAAACACAGATTAAATATGGGAAATGCCTTTTATTATTCGGTTGAGAAGCTTTTATCATCTAGTCTGCTTCAAAAAATCTGAAAGTTAGAATTTATAAGACAGTTATATTACCAGTTGTTTTTTATGGTTGTGAAACTTGGACTCTCACTTTGAGAGAGGAACATAGGTTAAGGATGTTTGAGAATAATAATAATAATAATAATAATAATAATAATAATAATAATAATAATAATAATAATAATAATAATAATGGCTTTATTTAACGTGGCAGAGTTAAGACCGTAAGGCCTTCTCTTACACTCAACCAGGATTAAAACTTGCTTACACAGTTGAACATAAAACTGGATCGGAATTAAGTAACTACGTACTGATACAATTTAGGTACATAATGAGATCAAAAGAGGTAGTTACATAAAATTTACCTCATAATATAAAAATAAACATAGTGGAATACATATTAATGTTGTTAGAATCAAATACGAATCACATAAAAACAGAAGCCGACAATTCAATAAAAAATTTACACAGTAGAAATAAAAATAAACACATTAGTATACATATTAGTATTAGATGACAATTAAGTACAATTTACATAATTAAATCAGAAACCGACAAATGAATATAATGTACACAAAAACTAATTAATAATAAAAAAACAACACAGTGGGATACATATTGGCGTTAAGTGATAAATAAACACGATTTAGATAATAAAAATAAGAATCAAAAAAAAATAAAAATAAATGCAGTGGAACACATTCCATTAATTATTTGCAACGCGTTAGGTCTGGCAACTCATCATAAGGTATTTTTCTAATTTATATTTAAAGGAAATTAAAGTTCGGCAACCCTTGACTTCAGGCGGCAGAGAATTCCAGTGACGAGAAGTAGCAACAGTGAAAGATGAAGAATAAAGAGATGATGTGTGCAGTGGTATTTCTAGCGTGTTATCATATTGTGACCGAGTATTTAAGTTATGATACCGAGGAAGACTGTGAAATCGGATAGATAAGTAAGAGGGTGCTTAGGAAAATATTTGGGGCTAAGAGGAATGAAGTAACAGGAGAATGGAGAAAGCTATTCAACGCAGAACTGCACGCATTGTATTCTTCGCTTGACATAAGTAGGAACATTAAAGCCAGAAGTTTGAGAAGGGCAGGCCATATACCACGTATGGACGAATCTAGAACTGCATATATATTGTTAGTTGGGAGGCAGGCGGGAAAAAGATCTGGCAGGCCGAGACGTAGATGAGAAGATAATATTAAAATGGATTTGAGGGAGGTGGGATATGATGGTAGAGACTGGATTAATCTTGCTCAGGATAGGGGCCGAAGGCGGGTTTATGTGAAGGTTGCATTGAACCTCCGGATTCCCTAAAAGTCATAAGTAAGACTATAGAAGAGATATCGAAATCATTGACGTATTGTAAATGAATTTCGTACCGTATAGAGACGTAATTGCGAGCATCATGCAAAAAATACCGTGTGCTTAAGTGTTAATCTGTGGAGTTCAAACTTGCTTGCACCATTAACATATGCGGCCGTCACGATCCCAACTTTACTGCTTTGTGCTTCAAGGAAGGCTTTGAAATAGGTTAGTATGAAAGCAAGTTTCTTCATACTCGTTACGAACTATCGACAGACGATTACACAGCGCCGTAACAAAAGAGTCGAGATTGGCGTCCACCCTAATGCAGCGACCATTCGATCTTGCAAAGGAATTAATTACTGTTCGCAGTCTGATCAGCCTTTCAGACTGCCTGTGACTCCGAGAAGAGTTCAGACTGCTTTCATATGCGAAACTAATTAAGGGAGCTGACCTGCTGGGCGTTGGCTGTCAGCATTGTCAGCAAAGTTCGATCCCCCAAACAACAGGTGTGACGCATTCCAGCTGGGTGCAGCAACGCGCTAACAGACAGAATTCACTGCTTTTATTCACCTCTTTCTAGAATTGTCTTTGTCAAACCACTCGTATTGTATGGGACTCGCCTCACCAGCCCTGTGAAGAATACAAAAGGCATGCACCAACTGTTGCTTGCTCCAAAGCTACTTGAAACCACGCCCCTATTCGCCAGCTTCTGAACTGATAACGTCTACAGTAGAAGCTTCATAAAAACATTGACGAATCACTATACCTTTATTAACCTCTGTGATAGCTGAATGGTCAGACCGTTAGCCTGTCAACGCCTCTTATCAGTTTACTACATCCCGGCTCCCAGCTTCCCCTGTGATGTTCTCCTCTGGCTAGAACCGATGCGATGAGGCGAATCCCAACACCAATTGCTTCGATGCATTTATTTTCTAAGTTTTACGTTCATATCGCTCTTGACTAATTGTCTGCTTATTCACACGATGTCATATGGGCACAGAGGAGCTGATTTGTACAGAAAATACGCAAAAGTAAGAAGTATGTAGATTAGGACACTAAGCAAGGAAATTTTTAGATAAATAGGCAAATAAAAGTCACAATAAATAAGAGCTTGAGAAATGAGTAACTGAGCAATAAATGAGTGACTAAGAATTGAAGGGAGAAAGTAAGTGGTCAATTAAGCAAGTGAATAACTAGGAAAATACGTAAGTAATTTGTGTGCCATCCTCATCAACTTATGTGACAACCTCGACAACTTGTGTCACAATCTCATCAACTCATAAACTTGTGTGACAACCTCATCAACTTGTGTGACAACCTCGTCAACTCATCAACTTGTGTAACAACCTCATCAACTTGTGTGACAATCTCATCAACTCATCAACTTGTGTGACTACCTCATCAACTCATCAGCTTGTGTGACAACCTCCTCAACTCATCAACTTGTGTGACAAGCTCAACAACTTGTGTACCAACAATATCAACTCATCAATTTGTGTGACAACCTCATCAACTTGTGTGACAACCTCGTCAACTCATCAACTTGTGTAACAACCTCATCAACTTGTTTGACAATCTCATTAATTTGTGTGACAAGCTCAACAACTTGTGTACCAACAATATCAACTCATCAATTTGTGTGACAACCTCATCAACTTGTGTGACAACCTCGTCAACTCATCAACTTGTGTAACAACCTCATCAACTTGTTACAACCTCATCATCTTGTGTCACAACCTCATCAACTTGTGTACCAACAATATCAACTCATCAATTTGTGTGACAACTTCAACTTGTGTGACAGCCTCATCCACCCATTAACTTGTGTACCAACCTCATCAAATAGTGAATTTGTTTGAAAACTCCATCAACTTGAGTACCAACCTCATCAACTTGTATGCCAAACTCATCCACTCGTGAGCCAAACTCATGAACTGAGTGACAAAGTCATCAATTGAGTGTCAGTCTCATCACTTGTGTACCAGTCTCAACACCTGAGTGAAGATCTCCTCACCTAAGTGCCCCAATCTCATCGACTGAGTGCCAAATTTATCAAAGTGCGAAAAAAAAAGTAATTCAAGTGAGAAATAAGTAAGTAACAAATCAATTTAGTGGCATAAAAATTAATTTTTCAGATACAATTCAATTAAATAGGATACAAATTAATTCAATGGTATACAAATCAGTTAAATGGGATACAAATCATTTCAGTGCGATACAGATCATACGATTTGTTTTTTTGTTCTCCATCTTCTGATCAAGTACAACTCACTTCTCTTCATTTAGTCGTAATGTCCATGTTTCTGCCCCATACAATGTCACACTCCATATAAAGCACTTCACTAGTCTCTTCCTTAATTGCTTCCTCAGAGGCCCGCAGAAGATGCTCCTTTTTCTATTAAAAGCTTCCATGGCCATTGCTATCCTCCTTTTGACTTCCTGAGAGCAGTTTAATGTCTCAAATTTGCAAATTTTGTTCTACGGTTGTTTTTTTTTAACTTCAATTTATAAATCTGTTTACATTCCCTTTAAATTCTCATTTAAAGACAAAAGTTTTGTAACACACTGTATACAACACAAAAGGTTCCGCTTTTTACATTGAGTAAAGAAAATAATAATGCTGGAGAAAACATAATGATAAGTACAAAGTTTCTGCTTTTGTTCTTGGAACAACAGAGCTCGGAAAATTGTTTGGGATGGACAGTGGGAGAACTCTTCAGTCTTTTGTTCGCTTAATATCAGCCGTTTATTATAGCTGAAAACTACATCCCAGGTAGTTCATTATCTAACTTCAGTCAACACCGTTAAGTCTCCCTCTGGGTCGTTCGCTAGGAAGAGATTTTCAAGTCCCATTATGAAATGTTTCACTTCCACCTTCCCTCACACAAGCCTCTAGCACTATATCAATTCATTACACCTCTTCAGTGATGTTGCTTCATCTCCAGCATTACAATTTGCAACCGGAATTTAGTTTTGAATGTAATAGACTCGCATTCAGATACTAAGTCTGTATATTATTGATGTTTCATAACTTGAGATAACCAAAATTCCTTTAAAAATCCCTGTTAGTGGTACGTATTTAGATTTTTTTACGAATTGTCTCTTAATAATAAGCAACTGATATCAAAATTGTGTGATGTAACTCACTGCTTTTGCTAAAAACTGACGTCAGATGTTGAAGTTTTCGTAACATCTTAATCATTTCACGCTCAAGGATAAAGGTTTGGGTCCACTGCTTTGGAGTAACTGTTAGCATACCTGACCGTGAAACGAGGGATCCCGGGTTCAATTACTGATTGGGATAAGTTACCTGGTTTAGGGTTTTCCGAATTTTTCTCTCAACCCATTAAGAACAAATGTTGGGTAACTCTCGGCGCTGGATGCGGGACTAATTTCTTCGGTATTATCTTCATCTCATTCAGATGCTAGATAACTATAGCATCGTAAAATAAACAATTAAAATAGATAAAAGTTTCTCATTAAAAGTATGTTAAAAATTCCATCATCCTGAGATACCAGGCTTCGGTAGTTCGTTTACCAGTGTTACTTCACTCAAGTTTTCCAAACAAATGATTTATACCTCACTTTCTTGGAGTATGCACACTGGAATATGTATAGGCTCATCCCGGTTCTTTTCGCAAGCCCCTTTAATGTATCGATACCGGTTGGATCCCCACACGCCCTAGCTTGCGCTACTCACCAGGTTTGCCTCGTGACTCGTCTCCATGTCCACGTTACTCTGCAGTCCTATAAGTGACTCGAATAGTAATATGATAAAATTGACGTACCTTTATTCCGGAGCTCCACAAGTCACTAGAATAGGAGTACGAGTAGTATTGAGCGCCTTTACTGCAGAGTTACATAAATCACTCGAATACGAGTAGAATAGACGAGCCTTTATTCTGAATCTCCATAGGTTATTCGAGTATTTGTACGAGTAATGTGGACGCGCCTTTACTCTGTAGCTCCACTAGTCACTCGAATGTGAGTAGTACGGCTAGTGTGGACGCGCCTTTACTCTACAAGACACTCGAATAATATGAGTACGAGTAGTGTGGACTCACCTTTTACTCTGGAGCTCAACAAGTCACTCCAATATGAGTACAAATAAAATAGATGCGCCTTTTCTCTGAAGCTCCACAAGTCACTTATATACGAGTACGAGTAGTGTAGTCTCTCCTTTACTGTGGAGCTCCACAAGTTACTCGAATATGAGTAAGTGTAGTGAGAACGGGCCTTCACTCTCGAGCTCCACAAGTCACTCGAGTTTGAGTACGAATACGGTGAACGCGCCTTTACTCTGGAGCTCCAAAAGTCACTCGAATATGAGTACGAGTAGTGTGGACGCACCTTTTACTCTCGAGTTCCACAAGTCACTCGAGTTTGAGTATGAATGTAGTAAACACACCTTTACTCTGGAGCTCCACAAGTCACTCGAATATGAGCACGAGTAGTGTGGACGCACCTTTTACTCTGGAGCTCCACAAGTCACTCGAACATGAGTACGAGTAGTGTGGACCCACCTTTTACTCTCGGGTTCCACAAGTCACTCGAGTTTGAGTATGAATATAGTAAACACACCTTTACTCTGGAGCTCCACAAGTCACTCGAATATGAGTACGAGTAGTGTGGACGCACCTTTTACTCTGGAGCTCCATAAGTCACTCGAACATGAGTACGAGTAGTGTGGACGCACGTTTTGCTCTCGAGTTCCACAAGTCACTCGAGTTTGAGTATGAATGTAGTAAACACACCTTTACTCTGGAGCTCCACAAGTCACTCGAATATGAGTACGAGTAGTGTGGACGCGCCTTTACTCTGGAGCTCCACAAGTCACTCCAACATGTGTACGAGTAGTGTGGACGCACCTTTTACTCTCGAGTTCGACAAGTCACTCGAGTTTGTGTATGAATATAGTAGAAACACCTTTACTCTGGAGCTCCACAAGTCACTCGAATATGAGTACGAGTAGAATGGACGCACCTTTTACTCTGGAGCTCCACAAGTCACTCAAATATGAGTACGAGTAGTGTGGACGAGCCTTTACTCTGGAGCTCCACTAATCATTTGAATGAGTACGAGTAGTGTGGTCGCTCTTTTACTCTGGATCTCCATAAGTTACTCGAATATGAGAAGAATAATGAGAACGCCTCTTTACTCTCGAGCCACACAAGTCACTCGAATTTGAGTTTAAATACAGTGAACACGTCTTTACTCTGGAGATCCACAAGTCACTCGAATATGAGTACGAGTAGAAAAGACGCGTCTTTTCTCTGAAATTCCACAAGTCATTTGAATATCAGTACGTATACAGTGGACGCGCCTTTACTCTGGAGCTTCACAATTCATTCAAATATGAGTACGAGTAGAGTGGAAGAATCTTTACTCTGGAGCTCCAGAACTCACTCGATTATGAGTACGAGTAGAGTGGACGACCCTTTACTCTAGAACACCACAAGTCACTCGAATATGAATACGAGTATAGTGGACGAACCTTTACTCTGGAGCTCCAGAAGTCACTCGAGTATGAGTACGAGTAGTAAATCTGTGGACGTGCCTTAGCTCTTGAGCTTATGGATAGAGCTGTATAAAAAATTAAATTGAAATATAAAGCGAAAGTTGAAGTAACAGTCGAGAAACACAAAACTGATACTTAGCAATACTTCATTCAAAGCAAGTATAAAATCTGAGGCATATTTGGATTTTAAATAACACAAAAATACTAAAATTTCCTTTTTATAAGACCGCTTTTGAGATTCATATGTTCAGATGATCGAACACATGCGAGGAAAACAAAATGTTAAACATATACTAGGAGACATACATATATTATAGTAAAATTAGCTCCAATTTACTGAAATGTATAATCAACTATCCAAAATTTCTGCATATTATACACTAGACCTATTGGTCGACAAGACAATGGAAAATTCAAAATAAGGTAGTGGTAAAGGAAATTTTTAGTTGTGTCCGGCAAAACTTTGTAGTCATCATCATCATTTCTCAAGAAATAATACCTTGTATCCGTGATGGTTGATAGCTTTCCCGTTATGAAAAACATGCGTTATTTATATTCTGACGAGCAATTATGCAAAACTTCATCATTTTGATCCCTGTGTCACATTCATTTCGAGTGAAAATGTAACAATATTGCGGTGTATATGTTTAGCGATATATAGTATGTAGTAGAATTTTAAAATGGGATTAACATGTTTAAACATCACCTGTCTGTCTCTTGTCAACGCGGCTCCATGATAAACGAACAAAATTCGTTACCCTGATAGCGAATTTTTTTACAGTGCGTTCAGCCCGAAACCTTCTACTCACATGAGCGATCAAAAGTATGCTACAGAAATATTTATTAATCATATAAATTTAACGCACGGTACTCTTTATTAATATACGTAACATCACAGAAATATCTGTACAATCCGATAATCAAATGAATTTCAGGCCTACTGAACAGTGTCAGAGAAATTTGTAGTGGTTAACGTTTCAGTAAACTGCGAGTTTCGGAATTTTCAATTTTAATTGGCTCTTTGTCTGGTTGGTTAATTTACTAATTAGTTATTTCTTTGTTGGTTATGATACTGATTGTTCTGTTGGTTGATGATTCATTGATCATTTAGTTGGCTGAACTGACATTGATTTATGAGTAGAGAGCGTATTTTTATGTGCTAAAAATTTAAATATATTTATTTTTATGTGCTAAAAAGTACGAAAATATTTGCTAAAAATAAAAATAAATATATTTTTTAAATATGACAAAAATACCTTACTTAGCTTAAAAAAATGTTACTAGGTACTCACCAATCACACTTCAGTATAAGTTGCTAGTAATTGGTCGAGAATTGCAGTGAACAACAAAAGTCATTTCCAAATTATCCATCACAAATGCATGCCGATTATCTCTGAACAACGACTTACACTGTGAAAACGATCTTTCCACATCACAGGACGTCAGACGTGCATATTTAAAGAGAGGAATTTCACAAACACCTACACCGTCAATTTCACCTACAGGCACATCCTCCAATACTTGAGCAACTTTACACATTTTTTTATATCCACTGTTTTGCCGTGAATGCACACGTGAAGCAGCGGCAATGTGCTTGTTTCCAGACAAATGTTGGGTTACCTGAGAGCTCTGATCTGCACGTACTGATTTACCACATGGTTGGCAGAATAACACTTTTCCGTCGGTAGTAAAAATGCTTTTAAATTCATCTACATATTGCTGTAGACGCGATCTTAAATTCGATTTGATTTTAGGCATCTTAAGAGGCTAATATACACACGTCTTAACGTAAAAAAGTGTTTCTGGCTACTGACTGACAATGTCGGAGAAAAGCTTCCTATAGCGACGCCACCACGTCTACATTACGCAGCTTATGGTCCGATAACGGGGAATCACAACAAGATGTATTTCTTTACTTCATAGGCATGAACGAGAGGCGAGAGATTTGTTTAAATTAAATAATGTTTATACCCGAGCTCTTATCCGTTGTGTTTCACAAACAAAGCGCGGAATTAAATCATCTTCAGCAACAATAAACATTCCTAATTACGTGTTGCAAGATCTCTCCTTCTTGTCCATGTTAATTTATTCTCATATAATAACACTGATATGCTACCTAGCAGTTCTCAGAACTTGAGGCGCTACTATTACAAAAATGGATCACGGATACACCACATAGCGCATAGAAACACGAAGCAACCAAGAATTCTTAAAAAAGATAACGTATTTCTGAGTGATATAATTGATTTAGTTTTAAAATATTTAAAAGTTTTTGTGAAATAGCTATTATTTAAGTAAAAAAACTCCAAGATTTATGTGTTTATAATAGATTTCCTGAAAATATGTATTTACATGATTTTTTTGTGAAAATATGTGTTTTTATGTGAAATAAAATTCGGGTTTTAAACTTGAAACTTGACATTCCGAATTTTTAACTTTGTTAATTGTGTTTTATCACACGCAAGAAAAATATTTAATTACATAGGAATCCGCTCCTTATTTATGAGTTAGTTGGCTAAATGAGTAATTGGTTGGCTCATTGGTTTATCGGTTGGCTGACTGATTGACTAAACGGCTGTTTGGTTGATTGACTGAACGTCTGTTGGGTTGATTTATTGACCGGATGTTTAGTTGAATGACTGAACAGCCGTTTAGTTGACTTACTGACTGGTTGTTTCGTTGACTTATCGACAAGCTGTTTTATTGACTGACAGACCGACCGGTTGTTTGGTGAGTGATTGAGTCACTAATGCATTGATGTGCACACATAAAATATTCTGACCTGCAAATGGCTCACAAACATAGAATGAAAACACGGGGAATATCTTTTAACTATCCCGGAGAGATGCCACTTTCCGCTCCTAGGCGACCTTGTGACTAACACGCTGATGACGCAGTTCTCGGTTGGCGGTCTCAGTGCTAGAAGGGCTGCTGTACAGGGTAGATGCTACTCCAATACTCTTTAGTTTCTGAGCTGAGCTTAAATATTTGTGTGAATTTAGTGATTAGTGTGTGAAGTGTTTAATTCCAAAACCATTTTCATTATTTTGCTAGGTTAAATAAACAATTATTATTATTATTATTATTATTATTATTATTATTATTATTATTATTATTATTATTATTATTATTATTACGTGAGCGTGGGTACATTTATAATACTTTCATAAAAAACAGAAAATATTGTGCGAAAACACGACGTAGTTTCGACAGAAATTTCCAAAAAGACCCGTACCTTGTACAGGGACATCATTTTATTTTTACTTCAATTTTAATTGTACCTGAGTTTTTGAATGTACTTCTCTCCCACCCCTCTGCTAGTAAACTTCCACCGTACTCCACACAGAACCAAGGCCGCGTATGCAGTCAAAGCAAGCAGTACTAAGTGTGTATAGTACGTTTCAGAAATATGTTCGCGTTTTCCAGTGACGGAGGAGCTTTCAATATTGAATCATATTTTCGCACAAGTACTGTCGTCCTTTTGCCTACGTCGTATCCTGATTTCCCTCACCCGTTTCTGCTCGCCTCTCTGTAAATGCTAGTGGCTGGCCTGTCTTTGCTCTTTTCTCAAAATATTAATTTTTGTTAGGAATAGGATGTCTACGTAATATTACACAACTGTTTAAAGTAACTTAAATAAAAGGACTTCGTTAAGTAATTAACTCTCACGTGATTTCCCCCTTTTTACGACCCTGCGACAAAACCACTTGGACGGACAGTAAATAGTATTTCTGAGTAATTTTATATTTTCGGATCGGGCAGAAGTGAAGATTGAATTTATAGTACGTAAGGTACTCTTTTGTAGAGTAAGTACAGAATTATTTCAACATGAGTTACTAGTACGAAGGACGAAACTGGTAATTGCAATTAGGTACAATAGTCTATAGCGCGATAATATGCACAAAAGAACTGATGCCTCTATCGAAATGAACGGCCAAATATTTTCAAAAATGTGTTTAAATATCCATAATATGATTGTTTTTCAATTTTACTTCATTCTGTATATTGTACGTTAATGTGCTGTAGACAGTATAATATACACTTCATAATGAATACTTCCGAATGGATAGCTTGGTTCGTGAGTAAAACCACTTATTGTTAATACAGTACTGTATTTTGATTAAACAAAAACCTAATGAAAATTATCAAACTCAAAATCGCGATATAACCTAGTTTACGTAAATGGATGAACTACTTTTCTTCCCTTCTATACCTAGTAACGTGATTTGTTTGTGTTTTACGCCAGTATCATCGAACTCCAGTCGTGGAAGGGGGTAGCAAACGGTGTTTCCGTTAATCCAAAAGTATAGCCGGGTTAATATTAGAAATGTTAGTAAAAATAAAGTGATGTTCCTGTATAAGAACAATTAAAAAAACTTACCTAAATAATTCAAAGAAACAGGTTCAAGAAATGATCGTAAAAGACGCAAGAAACGATACGTTCTCGCAGAATAAAACTTAGATGAGATTGGAGAGGGACTAGAAAGCACACCGCAAAAATCACTTAGGCGTTTGGCGCAGGAAACGAATGTAAGTAAACAATCTTGTCATAGAGCAGTAAAATTACTTCTGTTAGCAAGAACTTGTGGCCTCCTAGAAGCCCCGACTTAACGTCGTGTGACTGTTACTTATGAGGGGCACATAAAAATAAGGTTTATGCAAGAAACCCACACACAATAAACGAACTTAAAGACTACATAAGAGATGAAATGGAGTCAATCCGTACTGTTGAACTTGTGAAAGTTAATAATAATTTTATAACAAGGTGTCAGCAGTGTGTAGCAGTCAATGGGGAACATTAATTTGACCATAAAATATGAGCTGGATAAGTGGGCTACAAATAATTGTACATTGCTTGCTTGCCAGGCGGTTAGCGGGTGCGTGCATAGCGGGAGACAGTCTCTCTGCAGACGCGACCGGGAAATGTCAATTCTCCGGGACAGTTAAAAGATACTGTACCTTAACATGAGAACAGTTCAACGACTTCTCAATACATATTACAAAAACTAAGTTCAATAAAAGCGTAGTACCTATATTTACATCTCAGGTTGGGTTACAAACAAATACCATCACCAATTCCACAGACGCTAAAGAACCTAGTAGTAGATATAAGTCGTTAAATAACGAATTCAACATAATTAGTAGAGACGATAGATTCTCCCAATTACAATACTGTGAGCTCTTGGGCAAGAAACATGCTCCTGTTCAACACATACGATATTAACTGCTTGGTAGCCTACAGTAATACTACTGCAGTAGTACTATTACGAACTTTAACATTCTGGTTTTTACTTTTTTAATGTATATTATATTTAGTTTTATAGGGAGGTTAAGCAGTTTTGGGAAAAGGAAGAATATGTTAGACTAAATTCAAGGGAAGAGAGAACAGGAATGGCATGGTGGAGACTCAAGAATAAGAGAGGGAACGTAGAGAAGGATAAATGTCCTTTTGTGTGGACTAGCTGAAGACTCAATGCATATTGCGCTAAAGTGTCAGGCAACGAATGATTTGAGACACAGTTGGGTGGATAAAAAATTTCTACAAATAAATGCTATAGTAGCTTATAAAAATGAATGGTCACCTAAACATCAGCAATCTGCATAAATTAGGAAAATTTCTTTTTAGAGTTAAAATTAGATGGGAAGAGAAAGTCAACGCTCTAACGGAGATGGAATTATAAATGTTGAGTAGTCACACGATAAGAAACTACGAAGAGTAGTCAATGAAGTTAACAGAATAATTCTTAAGAGATTGAGCATAAAAAATGTAAAAGCTAAAGTAGGAGTTTTAAATACAAGAACTATACTTATTATTAGTTGTGTATTATTATTATTATTATTATTATTATTATTATTAGTAGTAGTAGTAGTAGTAGTAGTAGTAGTAGTAGTAGTAGTAGTAGTAGTAGTAGTAGTAGTAGTAGTATTGTAAACAGATGATACTTATAGGTTCATTATGTATTAGTTTTTGTTATATTTGTATTGAGAGTGATGGCGGATTAAGAACTGGAATACATCTAATCCGCCATGACGTGAACAAAGATTGATGAAATGAACAAATAAATAAAATATTTAGTTTTTTATTTCGATCCAATTTTTTTATGTAATTTATTAACTATTTTTCATATATTCCAGTTAAATTAATAACAGAAAAAAATTAATGTAAAAAATATAAATTTAAAGTGATAAGTAACTTATTTTCAGTCTGCTTAAGCGTCCTCTTGATACAATCACAAAGATGTGCTGTGTAATACACAGTCACAGTCTACTATATACAGTCACGAAGCTTGAGTTTTGAGGGTGCTAGAAACAATAGACTGTGACGGTACTATTTTGCATTGCCTGTAATGAGGCGATATTAGCGATCCTAGTGGTGAGCAACTATCTAATGTTTGCATATTTACTACATATTGGACTTCGCGGCTGTATATACTAGACTGTGACACAGTGGCAAACTGTTGCATTCTGTTTCCTCTTGCCAAAGAGCTCACAATGGAAGATATGCCGATCTTACAGTTATGGTAAACATTTGCTCATTTCTGAGCAGATATTAATTTTAGAACACATGTTTGTAGGACTTTTATTTCTTGTTCTGATGCATACTACCTCCTCTCTAAATATTGGAACTTTTTCCCTGCATATTATATCATTTGTGCGATTAACAGTTTAAAATACGTTAGAAATTACTACAGACCTACATTCATTAGCAATATCCTAATGATCTAATCTTAATACATTTCGATGGTGCCAATATTTCTCAAAATAAATAAAATACTCTACATTCTAAACCAGGAATCGTCATTTCAGTGCACTATGGTGCAGGCACAGTTTGCTCGCTAGCTCAGTTCTATCCCTTAGGCATCAACTGTGCAGCAAGAGGTGGGGGGGAAGGAATCAGGTGATAGCAGTGGCGTCCGTTCACTTGTTCAACCCTTTTAATCAGTCTCTAATAATCATAATAAACACGGAAGAAGCATGTACTTAATTTATTTTAAGAGGAACTGTGCAATAAGTAAACCACTTTTCAGTTTAAGACAAGTTGTATGTTTCCGTTATGTATTGTATCGGTTTTGAAAGTGAATATTTTTTTATATTAAAGTAATTAAGAACTTACAGACCTATAGGCCTAATGCATTTTCACTATTACGAAATATTAAACAAATCGAATCCATTAGTAATATCTAAATCATGTCATCCTATTTCTTTGTTCAAGTGTCGCCAATAAAATAAAATTAATTATCCATTTTTTTATCTGACACTATATATCACAAAAACAATTATTTGTTATTATGTATAACATATGAAACATACTATCGTTTCTGTTACAAGACTAAAGTAGGCTTAAATTATTTTATTACAATGTAAATAACAAATTATAAAATTGATTTTCGCTCTTCGTTAGCATTGGTTTTCCTGGAATTTTAAAACAATTTTTAGTTTAAGACAAGAAGCAAGTTGTACTTTTTCGTTATGTATTGCAACGGTTTTGAAAGCAAATAGTTTTTTTTTTTCATATTAAAGTAATTGGGAACTTACAGAGCTATAACGAATTTTCACTGTTACAAAATATTAAACAAATCGAATCCATTACTAATATTTAAATCCTGTCATCTTATTCCTTTGTTTAAGTGTCGTCAATAAAATAAAATTAATTATCCATTTTTTATCTGACACTATATATCACAAAACCAATTATTTGTTATTTTGTATAACATATGAAACATATTATCGTTTCTGTTACAAGATTGAAGTAGGCCTAAATTATTTTATTACAATGCAAATAACAAATTATAAAAATTATTTTCACTGATCATTAGCATTGCTTTTCCTGGATTTTTGAATTCGTTTTTCCCTCACTAACTGGTTTATGTTAGTTGTCAATGCTCATGTAGAACACAATCGAAGAACACATTGTAAATTATGGTCAGAAAGTTGGCTTCTGTGATGGGATGCGTTGGCTTGGCTCGACACACTGCACACTATTACAGAGACATCATTTTATTTTACCTCAATTTTTATTGTACCTGAGTTTTTGAATGTACTTCACTCTCACCCCTTCTACTAATGAAGTTCAACCGTCCTGCACAAGATCCAAGACCGCATATACAGTCATAGTAGCCTTACGGTCATAGTAAATACTACGTTCCAAAAATATGTTCGCGTTTTCCAGTGACGAAAGAGCTTTCAATGTTGAATCATTTTTTCACAGGTACTGTCGTCCATTTGCCTACGTCGTATCCCGGTTTCCCCGACCTGCTTTTATTCGCCAGCTAGTGGCTATGCTGTCGTCTTAGCTCTTCTGTGAGAACATTAATTTCTGCTAGGAATTGGACGTCTACGTAATATTATACAACTGTTTAAAATAACTTAAATAAAAGAGCCCTCGTTAAGTAATTAACTGTCGCGTGATTTCCTCCCTTTCTACGGCCCTACGACATAACCACTTGGACGGACAGTAGATAGTATGTCTGAGTAATTTTATCTTTTCGGATCGTGCAGAAGTGAAGATTGAATTTCCAGTACGTTAAGGTACAGAATTATTTCAACATGAGTTACTAGTTACAAGGACGAAACTGGTAATTCGGATTAGGTATAATAGTCTATAGTGCGATAATATGCACATTAGAACTGAAGCCTGTATCGAAATGAACGGCCACCATTTTAAAAAATGTGTTTAAATATCCATATTATGATTATCTTTCAATTTAAATTCATTCTCTTTAGGCTATTGTACGATAATGTGCTGTAGACAGTATAATATACACTGCATAATGAATACGTCCACATGGACAGCTCAGTTCGTGAGTAAAAACACTCATTGTTAATACTATACTGTATTTTGATTAAACAAAAACCTGATGAAAATGATCAAACTCAAAAGCGCGATATTTCCTAATTTACGTAAATGAATGAACTACTTTTGTTCCCTGCTATACCTGGCAAAGTGATTTGTTTGTGTATTACGCCAGTATCATCGAACTCCGGTCGTGGAAGGGAGTAGCAAACAGTGTTGATCCAAAGGTACAGCCAGGTTAATATTAAAAATGTTAGTAAAATAAAATGATGTCCCTGTTCTTCCTCAGCCAGCGTCTCGGCGCTCATACCTAGTATGCAGGCCAGTTGACGATGGCTGTTCTAAACCTTAAACCAGAAGGCCGCACCAGAGTAATATGAGGAAATGAGAGGCCTCGTCATCAAAAAGGTCGAGAAACACTGCTTCAAATTTGACCGCTGAATCTCCAGGAGACAGTGTTGTCATTACACTTTGACAGCTCGTTTATTTGCAGTTATTTTCACACATAATCCTCCTCTGTGAGTCACTTTGCACTCGTCAGTTTCTTATGTCACTGTCGCCCCGAACGCTCGTTTTCGAACGTTATCATGTCCAGTCAGTTTAAACCTTGCTAAGGCCCCTTGATGTAAGTGAGAATAACGCACTGTCATTATGCGCGGGCTTACTCGTGGCTGAACCAGGCTATCCCTTATCAGGTGTTGCAATTTTAGCCTCAGCTAGGTGCTGCTTGTAACATTGTCAGCCACTGTATTGTTCAGCGCGGTGGTTCGATTGTTGGTGGCAGGGGAGAGGGATGGCCGGTGTTCGCTTGTTAAGCGAAACTTTGTAATGAAATATGTTCGAGAGTACTATGTCAGTATACTGTGTTTATTGTTGTTGTACTTTTTTGTTTGTGCTAACAGAATTTTCATTGCACTTGCCTGGAAACAACTTGATGGGGTTATTGATCGATGAGGCCTGAAGCTTATAGTATAATCATTCCCAAAAACGTTGCCCCAAAAGGGGATGCCTAATCACAGTAAATATCTGTATATATTTATAAGTTTCTTATATCATTATCAATTTTATACAACATTTTCGTCGGTAGCGTCAAATATTTTATGGTACCAATTAATTAATATGGGGTCTGTGGCAATTCTGAAAAATAATTTATACGGAATATCATAATCCCCCCCCTTTTCTATTCGTTAGTGTGTGATTGTTACATATATATGTACAAATTTATTAATTCTTATATTTAAGCTCCTAGTTCACATTTCAATTTGACTCATCTATATTACTGTAATCGTTACTATTCTTATATGTGTGTTATTCTGTGTTTTTGGCAACCCAGGATGCCTGGGCAGACTATTTCTTGGAAATAAATTATATACTTTGCGTGTTTAAAGTCTTGCTTAACAAGTTATACATACACTTATCTACCTCGTATAAAACATCACTTCCATTTTTTATTTATTTTGTAATTTAATTTTCCAATAACCAGACTATTTCCAGTTTTCAACACACATTTGTTCTTGATGTAATATCTGGACATCCAGGACTCATTAATTGGGTACAGAGTAGGCTCACGGCTTGTCATCCATTCAGCCATAGTTTTCTGCCCAAGGGCAGGTCCTCCACTGCATAACCAACATTCTCCATTCTTCTCAGCTTTCCGTCTTTCTCTTTGTCTCCGCACACGATCCATATATCTCATTGTCGTCTATCATCTAATATTTTCTTCTGCCATGAACTCCTCTCCCGTTCACCATTCCTTCCAATGCATCCTTCAATGAACAGTGTATTCTCACCCAGTGACCCAACCAATTTCTCTCTCTCCTCATCAGTTTCAGCATCATTCTTACTAACACAGCTTCATTTCTTATTCTGTCTTTCCATTTCACGCTTCATTCTTCTCCATACCCACATTTCAAATGCTTCTAGTCTCTTCTCTTCACTTCGTCGTAATGTCCACGTTTCTGCTCCATACAATGCTACACTCTACACAAAGAACTTCACTGGTCTCTTCCTTAGTTAGTTTCCCAGATGTCCGCAGAAGATACTCCTTTTCCATTAAAAGCTTCTTTGCCATTACTATCATCCTTCTGACTTCCTGGCAGCGGCTCATGTTACTGCTTATAGTAGACCCCAAGTATTTGAAGCTGTACACTTATTCTACGCCTCCTTTGGAATTTGCATATTTGCATTCTTTATTTTTCTTTCGATAACTATGGTCTTTGTCCTGTTTGCTTTTATCTTCATCGCATACTGTTCACAGCAGTCATTTAGTTCCAGTAACTTATCCCTCAGTGTTGTCTCCTTTTCTGCTAACAACGCCATATCATGAGCAAAATCTTTTGCACTTTAATCTTCTTTTTCCTACTATCACACCTCTCATGTCCTGAAATTCTCCAAGCACGGAAAATGTAAATCACATTTTCAACTCTATCCAGAAATGTTAAAGTACAGCTCATTGGGGTCTCAAGATGTATGGTACCGGTATGAAAAAGCTAATATACTGGTCAGACATAGAACTACTATAAGGTGTCAGGGACCGGAACTATTTTTATCTTTTTATTTCTGTTGACTATATTCATGTTTTATAGAATATTACTGGCTTCTGTCTGATTGGCAATTTATATTAAATGTGTTCTTTTTTCTCTTCTTTTCTCTTTCTTCTTCTTCGTTTGCTTTTGCGTGTTATCGGTTTGAATTAAGTTACTTACTGTATTTAGTAAGCTGTCCTTGTAAATTTTGTTATATTATTGGCTAAGACCACACCGTACACGAGCCCGGCTCTTACGATAGTGGCTAGAAGCATTTTTGTTTTATAATTTTAATTTGTACTCACTTGGCCTACTATCTAGCTAGCTAAAATAAAAAAAGAAATTATAACGGCATCTCTAAGAGAATAATCAGACAGACTCTGAAGAACAACCAGATGTTTGGTTTATTGTGAGAACGGTTTTCTACACTAGCTTATGAGAGAGGCGATTCTCCTAATTAGCTATCCAAAACCTAGCTTACCGAAAGAAATCCTAGGTCTGAAAAAGAGAAGCTTAAAATGGGTAAACGAACTTCTAATCTTACATTGTTAGTGGCCACAGAATTTCAATTTACTTTGGAAAAAATTAGCGATAAAATATATTTCGAATTTAATTTAATTAATTGTCCAAATTTTTTATAATTGAGAAAATATTCTTATCCTATACAGGGTGTTTAAAAATACGGGGCATAATTTCAGGTATGTATTTCCCACATGTAGACAATCAAAATAGTTCATTACAACATGTGTCCGGAAATGCTTCATTTCCGAGTTATGGCCTTCACAACATTGAAATTCACCGGAACGTTTTTCTTTCCGCAGGTCGTTGTCATTACAGATGATGTTCAAAATGTCCACCTCCTGCTTGAATACAGACCTCACATCGATGTCTCATTGACCTGCGAACACGATCCCAAACTCCAGGAGTATTGCGTATGTCCTCAGAGCATGCCACAATTCGATTCCGAAGGGATTCCAAATCAGGCACCAGAGACGACAGTCGTATGAGGAACATTGACTTGCAACGCTACCCTTCGTGTGCTGATAGGAGGAGTCATGTTCACAGCCTCCAGAATCTCCTCCTGTACTTCTGGAGTTGTAGATCTTGGTCGTCCCCTTCCCAAACCAGGAGAGTTAAATTTTCCATACTCGCACAGACGGTAATGGAGACGTACAAATGTCTTCCGATCTGGACATTGTCGCTGTGGTTACCTCTCCTGGTACAAACGACGAGCCAGCGCAGCATTGCCGTCCGCCTTACCGTACATGAAATGTATCTCTGCCAGCTCTTGATTTGAATACATGTCGCACAGTCTAACGCCTACACAACACTGAATGTAACCTTCGCCTCGGAATGAACTGTCAGAGTGCCCTCTTAATGTCTCCTTTGACGACAACTACCTGCGGAATGAAAAACGTTCCTGTGAATTTCAATGTTGTGAAGGCCATAACTCGGAAATAAAGCATTTCCGGACACTTGTTGTAATGAACTATTTTGATTGTCTACATGTGGGAAATACATACCTGAAATTATGCCCCGTATTTTTTAAACACCCTGTATAGCTTATTATGAGAAACAAATACGCCTCCAGATGACACTTCTTGTCAGCAGTTGTCCCTGACACGCTGCGGAGATCACTGGGTCTTAGAGTACCTCGCCACTGACAATGTTTGCTGCGGCTGTGGATGAAACGTCTTGTCGTAATATCGTCAGTAGACAACGGCCCATTAACCCTGTTAGCTCTCACCCCATTTTTCCTATAGTAGGAGAAAATTTCGGAAAGATCCGAAACACAAAATGACCCTGCGAGGATTTGAACTGAAGCCCAGCATAGCCTCAAAACATAAGTCTGATACATGGTCTTTGGAAACATACGTCGTCATTTTTGTAGTTTTCTTTTAATATCGGTTTTCGAACGTGAATATAACAATTTCTCATACTGTTCACTATCTATGCTGTAATTTAAAGTGTTTGTTCTAGTGGATGTTCCATATCTCCAAGTTTGTTCCTTAGATAAGACAATATCCCTGTGTAATGCTTGATCCTCATAGTCAAATTTTTCGTTAAAGTTGTTGTGCAATAAATATGATGAGAGTATGTGATAAATATTTTATGAAATTGGTTCCCTGTTCACGATTAAATTTCTCTCAAAAACATTATTTCCATTTATGCAGTGAATTTGTCACTACAGTCTGTTTGCCTTGCTATCCATGAGTAATTTTTGGTACAGTTTTTTCAATTGAAATCCGTGATTGTTTTCGTCTATTAAAAGACTCACACATTTTTTGTTCGCCTAGAGTCAGCCATATTTAATATTTGTTTGAACTTTACAATCTCCACATCAGATAGCGCTGCTTCCACATACCCGTTTCTCTGATTGGTTGGTTTCATCCAATATTTAACGAAAATAGAGCCTGATCTATTTGGGAAAAGTTGTGTTCAACGTTTAACCGAACTCAATTTTACTAAAATTTGACCGTGAGCAACAGTAATTTGACATAATTCAAGTGAATTAAGTTACTTGAACAATAAATTTGACGAAAAATTTGACCGTGAACAACGGGCATAAAAATAAATGACCACTGTCTGAGCCAAATAAAGTTGGTTGGCCAAAATGCTTCAAAATGTTGACAATATCAACGGTTGATATTTTTCCTAGTGTTGTCGATGACATTCCAAGTTGTGTGTACACGTGAACTTGCAACAAAGCAGTGCAACGAAATGCATTTGACCTGAAATTAAATGCTGCATGAGTTGATCAGCATATGAGAAAGCATAATAAAGGTGCAGCAAATGGAGATGCGTTCCGGTAGGTGACCCCGCCCGAAGCACGGATCGCTACCCACAAAGCGAGTTCTGATCCAATCATTTTGATCTCGATCGAATGTGTCAGTTTTTCCACCATTTCTAGCGAGACGTGCTCATCATGGCGTGTTTTAACTATCGTGTACCCTTTCCACCAAGTCGAAATATCGTGCCACGCATTCGAGGCGATTCGTTCAAAAGTCATTATCTTACTCAATTCGTGAAACATTTGTTTATAAACCTTTGCACAATTCTATATAAGACATTTTACTTATGTGCAATTTCTGATTATGGTGGAGTAGGTTAATTTTGGTATTAAAAACAGCCTCTTTTAAGTTTAGAGACTCACAACCTGTTAACATGATAAAATTTTCCATTCAATTTTTTATGTTTTATGTGACCTTCTAGAATGAATCTATTGCATTTTGAAGTATGTTAGCCTCTTATCATAATAATAACCCTAAGTTTAACTACGGTATACTCAATTTATCCCATGGATGGGGAAATTTCGGTATAATATGTTTTACTAAATTAAAACATGCTTTAAAGTCCTTATAGAATCAAATTATCCCATCCATAGGTTAGTGTATGCATCCTAGAATAAAATATAGAAGTTAGATACGCATTCACAAATTTTAATTAAACCTAACAAGATAAAAGAATTTGTTAAGTTCTTATTAATGCTTATTTGGTAAATTAAAAGTATCTCCTATTGAAATCGGGGACAGAAAACACTTCGGATATTTGTCTTTCATCAATCCATAACTTACAACTGTAAATGACGTGATCTGGAACGAAAATTAGGTTAGTTGCTAATTAACCTAGAATTATACCCAAATTACCCCACGTTTGTAGATTGTAATTTACTAACAAACTATTAATGACACATCACTACATATATTGATTAAAAACATGTTCTAGACATGTAATGTGCACATACATGAATTTGGTTACTGTATCACAGCTCATTTATCAACAATATTGCTTTGAATGTATTGGTTCATTTCGTATACTGGTAAACAAGAAACAGCTTTTTACCAGGCTGTATATCTGTCATCAACACACATTTTTAACACCGTGGTAGACAATTGTGAGATAGACAATACATTGGCATGTATTAGAAGTTCAGGGAAACTTTTATTCAATAAATTATATTAGTAAGCATGGTAATAGTGATTTTCCGATAATCAATATACAATGTAATATAATATAATTTTTATTTTAGTATTCAGTCTAAATGATATTACTTTTTCTCGAAAAATTCTACAGTTTTATTGCAATATTGTTCTTTGTCTAAAATGACTATTGCATTGGATTTATCCGCCTTAACTTGAACTATTTTATTATCTTCTATTTTTTTTTGTAATTTATTTAGCATTCGTTTAATGTGTTTGGCTTTATTGAACTGTTTTATTGTTCTCGGGTTACTTTTGTAACACACAGTCCGTAATTACCGTAAAATTTACGGTACAATTTAACACGAGAAAGACATATAATACATATTCCGTAATTACCGTAAAATTTACGGTACAATTTAACACGAGAAAGACGTATAATACATATTCCGTAATTACCGTACAATTTAACACGAGAAAGACATATAATACATATTCCGTAATTACCGTAAATTTTACGGTAAAATTTAACACGAGAAAGACATATAATACATATTCCGTAATTACCGTAAAATTTACGGTAAAATTTAACACGAGAAAGACATATAGTACATATTCCGTAATTACCGTAAAATTTACGGTAAAATTTAACACCAGAAAGACATATAGTAAGTACATATTCCGTAATTACCGTAAAATTTACGGTAAAATTTAACACGAGAAAGACATATAATACATATTCCGTAATTACCGAAAATTTTACGGTAAAATTTAACACGAGGAAGACATATAATACATATTCCGTAATTACCGTAAAATTTACGGTAAAATTTAACACGAGAAAGACATATAATACATATTCCGTAATTACCGTAAAATTTACGGTAAAATTTAACACGAGAAAGACATATAATACATATTCCGTAATTACCGTAAAATTTACGCTAAAATTCAACACGAGAAAAACATATAATACATATTCCGTAATTACCGTAAAATTTACGGTAAAATTTAACACGAGAAAGACATATAACACATATTCCGTAATTACCGTAAAATTTACGGTACAATTTAACACGAGAAAGACATATAATACATATTCCGTAATTACCGTAAAATTTACGGTAAAATTTAACACGAGAAAGACATATAATACATATTCCGTAATTACCGTAAAATTTACGGTACAATTTAACACGAGAAACACATATAATACATATTCCGTAATTACCGTAAAATTTACGATACAATTTAACAGGAGAAAGACATATAATACATATTCCGTAATTACCGTAAAATTTACGGTAAAATTTAACACGAGAAAGACATATAATACATATTCCGTAATTACCGTAAAATTTACGGTACAATTTAACACGAGAAAGACATATAATACATATTCCGTAATTACCGTAAAATTTACGGTACAATTTAACACGAGAAAGACATATAATACATATTCCGTAATTACCGTAAAATTTACGGTAAAATTCAACACGAGAAAGACATATAATACATATTCCGTAATTACCGTAAAATTTACGGTAAAATTTTACACGAGAAAGGCATATAGTACATATTCCGTAATTACCGTAAAATTTACGGTAAAATTTAACACGAGAAAGACATATAATACACATTCCGTAATTACCGTAAAATTTACGGTAAAATTCAACACGAGAAAGACATATAATACATATTCCGTAATTACCGTAAAATTTGCGGTAAAATTTAACACGAGAAAGACATATAATACATATTCCGTAATTACCGTAAAATTTACGGTAAAATTTAACACGAGAAAGACATATAATACATATTCCGTAATTACCGTAAAATTTACGGTAAAATTCAACACGAGAAAAACATATAATACATATTCCGTAATAATAATAATAATAATAATAATAATAATAATAATAATAATAATAATAATAATAATAATAATAATAGACATATCTAAATAAAACTAATTATTATACTCGATCATAATTTATAACTTCAATTAGACTGCGCCCGTAAGATATCGTTTAGTCTTTTCTTGAAAGTGGTTATTGTCTGGCAGTCCCTAATCTTCTGAGGTAGAGAATTCCATTCACAGGGGACTGAGACAGTAAAAGAGGATGAATAGTGGGATGTTCTATGGGTAGGAATTCCTAGGATTTGGCTCTCCTGTGACCTGGTGTTTAGATTGTGATTGGCGGATAAGTAGTTAAACCGGGGAATTAAATACTTTGGAATGGAAGTGTGGAGAACTCGAAACAAAAGGGACAGCGAATGAAGTGTTCCAAGGTTATTAAGTCGGAGCCAGGATTAATATTTGAACGAGGATATAATATTGTAGCTTAGATATAAAAAAATTAATTTCACTAAATTCTTGCAGGCCAATGGTGTACCTCCTACCTTAACATACTTTTTTATTGTAATTCAGACATTTTCATTTGAAGAATCATTAACAAAAGCAATTTTTCTGTCTTTCCAGAATGGACGCGGGCAGAGTTCTTCGAAGCTTGACTCTCCGTTCCGTAATTGTTGACTGCAGCCTTGGATAGAGATTTCAGGAAGTTGCAGTCGTCTTCTGTAAGTAGGCCTATTTCGTTTATATAATTTCAATCATAAGAAAATTTGAATTAAAATCCAGGACTTTTAATTTTCATTTTGAAGAAATGGGGGCAAGAGTAATGTCTGGTTGAGATATACATTCTCTGGCGTCAGTCCACAAAGTCTCGCATCAAGACAGACAATAAACAAACAAGAAGGAATAAAATGGACAGAACGAATTGTGTGGATACCATTTTAAATATCGGCTAATAGAAATATATTACTTAACGAAATGTGGTACTATACAGCAGATGTGATAAACATACAAGTAACAGACAAAAATGGCTACTATAGTGGGCAGGTAATTTAACGGAATGTCGAGGTCACCAAAGGAAAGTTACGGCGGGAAGATTGGCCAATCATATCGCTGCATTATCGCCTATTCTACGTCCCAGCCAACCGTGTTCCTGATGTAAACCAAAGGGGTAGCAATCACGTTTTCCGCTCTTCACGATTGGATATAGCACGATATACGCATATACTTCCACAGAAAATATCTGTCCGGTTAATCGTAATATTTGTGTAGTATAGTAAAGAAAATATTACAACGGCGTGACACGTGAAGTTCGTTAATATTTTTACTTTGTTTATTTGTAAGTTACGAATTACAATTATAATTTAATTTAAATTAATCTGAGTAAATAAACGTCATCGGTTGAGATCTGTTAATTAATTTGAGAAAAATTCGGTCTGGCACCGGGAATCGAGCCCGAGACGTCTCAGCTCTGCGCGCTGAGTGCTCTTTCCATCTGAGCTATACCGGAGCACGATCCACTTTGCCGGCCGATGAGGTTTGTAATCTTTGTAGGTACTATTCTATCATGAATTTTACAGAATATATTACGTAGAAAACATGGGTGCTGTGACTCCCGAGATCAGGAGCTATTCCGCAAAAGTATGTTTAATTAATTTATTTATTTATTTATTTATTTATTATTTTTTACTTATTATTCACATATTAACTTATTTTAAATCTCTCAACATAAAGTGTCATAGACATAGTCAATGGTAAGTGTTAGATAACGTTAGCCTGTTAGTAATAAAAATTAGTATTAAAAATATTTTGTAACATACGACTTTCAACGTTGAAAAACTCATTGATGTCATAAAATGTCTTAGTTAGAAGTCAATCTGATACTCGACGTGTAAAAAGTTACTTAGATAAATAAAACAGTTATTTGAATGGAAATTTATTTGCCACCTTTAAGGCCATATGTTCATAATTATACATAGATTTAGACAGCCGAAAAAAATTGTATTAAAACAATTGATTTGTCTAGTGTCATGGCTGTGCATATCTCCTCTAACAGAATAGTTTTTTTTTTTTTATTATCACAGATGTGACTGGTTCTCAGTCAATAAATTAGTACGAGTATTAAATTGTAACAAAACTAACATAATTCAATTTAAATCCTGTCCAAATTCAACCTCGCAAATTTCAAGTGCAATAATTAACAATAGCTCCGTAGCAGAAACTACCTAATTTCATGGCTTAAAAATCGATAATGTGTTAAATTGGAAAAATCATATTAAAGAAACTACCCTCAAACTAAATTCAGCATGTTTTGCTATTAGATCTACGCAAAAGATGGTAAATATCAATACCTTAAAAACAATATAGCCTACTTTGCATACTTCCACTCGGTAATGAGTTTTGGAATAATATTCTGGGGAAATTCTACAGATAGTAACAGTATATTCCTACTACAAAAAAAGAGTAATTAGAATAATAGTAGGTGCCAAATCTAAGGAATCGTGTAGAACTATTTTCAAAAAACTATAAATAATGCCCATGACTTGTCAGTAGGGCCTATGTCTTTTTAACTAATAATCTTCCTCGTATGTAGTAATCGTGAAAACTTTGTAACTAATTCAATAGTTCATAGTATAAATATGCGTCAAAAATGACTTTCATACTCCATCAACAAGTCTATCGTGCTATCAAAAAGGAGTGCATTATATGGCAGTAAACATTTTAATAGCTTACCTATCGATGTAAAAAAAATGAAACTCAAAACATAAGATTATATAGGGCAAAATTAAATAAGTGCATAATTTCTTACGCCTTTTATTCTGTAGGTGAATTCATGACATTCAACAACGTTTCATGAAATTGATGCTAAAACGTTGTGTTGCATTAGTAGACTATATTGTAAAACTCTTCTGTATATATTACAACTAGACAGTGACTATAAATTAAGACTTCATAGTAGTATTAAGTTTTTTAACTTGTTCCATATTCTAGCTGTGAAGCAATGTACGAATGCCGTGGAATGTTGAATACAATAATATATATATATATATATATATATATATATATATATATATATATACTTTTTTCATATTAGAGTTCCAGATCTAATATTAGTTTTGTAGATTATATTTCCACATTACATAATTCCCAGTATTTTTTTTTCTCTATGTGTTGATATATGATTATCAGCAAATTTTGAAGTATTGCATTCAACTTCGTGTGATTGAAAGATTCAAATTCTGTCATGTTAAAAACTGCTCACTAAACTGCACAACTCCACTGCAAACGTTAGCAAGTAATGAAATTGTTTTTCTACTCTGCATATTGTTGTAATGTAGTTACGAAAGTCATCCATTCACACTTGTGGATATACTGTGAGTTGTTTATGTGAACAGAGTACAGAATACACTGAAGACAACTACTGTAATAGAGCCGGCGTGATCTATATGCGTGGCTACACTCAACCTGAAAACTGGAATGGAACAATGACATAATGCGCTACTCGAGAACGGATCCCCTATGTTTTGTATGTTGCCTCGCTATAAGCGAAATATTTTTCTAAACGCACACCCGTTATTAATTCATTGCCATATTTTAATACTATTTAACTATTTTATTGTCATCTGAAATAACATTTCGTGTATAACAGGTGTTATCACTTAAAGCAAATGAATTTGGAGATCAAATAATGAGAAACTCTATTATATTCTAACACTTCTCAGTTATTTGACTCGATGCTAACCGCAGGAGTTCATCAAAGAGCAAGTGAGAGAGACATCCCAGTTCAATTTGTTTACGGTTATGTATGAGTATTTGAAATGTCTGACAATTTGGAACGTAACATCGCACACAGGTGCGCCTTGCAGCATTGAAGGTGGTTTTGTTGTGTGGGAGCCAGCTAATGACTGCTCTGGATTCATTGTGTCAATAACACGTGCTACTGAGGCTGGAATCAGAAACCATTGCAGCACATCAGCTTGAATCGTTTTTGTTATTTTGGGTCGCATTAGGTAATTGATTTATTTGTCCCTGAGTTCTCAATAGGATGGCGCTCGACAGATTAGTTGCAATTATCGTGAAACAGGAGGGAGAATTAATTCGTCGTCTGACTGATGGATTCATGCATGATCGAGGAAAAAAAATGCGCTTTTAATTTTTTTCTATTTTGTATTCAAACAGTAACGTATTCAAACAGGAATGCAGCTTGTTCTACTGCATAAGGTATTATTGCAATGTCTATACCACCTAAATGCTTTCTTTCTATTGCTGTCTTAATCAGGTAACACAAATACATAGGTACGTTAAACTTTGCATTCACTTACTAGAAGCAGTCTCGGAATCGATACTTTACTGAGTCTTTTTTCGAATTAGTTCAGTTTCTTGCACTCATTTACTAATGTTTCTCAATAGCTTGTCGCTTAGCATGTATCTTTCTTCTACAGTACTTCAAATATCTGTCTTTCTATTAATTTTAATGTCCGCTGTCTCTCTCTCTATGGTAATGCTTTTCTTTCAGCTAGTCTTAAATTCTCGTAAATAAGGAAGCAAGGATAAAACAGAATCGGATTAAGATAAACATAACAAACAAACAAACAAAAAGTAAGAAAAAGCCTACTGGAAGTCTTCACCTTTCTGATAAACTGTTTGGTCTCCCTCTAATAATCTGCTCCTCTGAGATCGTTTCTTTGTCTCTATCCGATAACATGTGTACGTCTTTTTGATAATATGTCTATATCGTTGTGATAATTTGTCTCTCTGTTAATGTCTATATCTTTCTGATAATGCATCTGTTTCTCCGATAATCTATCCCTCTCTCTGATAATTTACCTTTCTCCGATAATGTCTCTCTTTCTGATAATATATCTGTATCTCTCTGATATAATATGTCTGTGTCTCTTTGATAATATATCTCTTTTTCTAATAATATAACTCTCTCTGATAATATATTTGTATCTTTCTGATAATATGTTTGTGTCTCTAATAATCTATCTATCTCCGATAAAATATCTCTCTATCTGATAATATATCTGTATCTTTCTGTAATGTATCTTCTTTCTAATAATATAACTCTCTCTGATAATATGTCTGTATCTCTCTGATAATGTGTCTCACTTTCTAATAATATAACTCTCTCTGATGTCTGTATCTCTCTGATAATGTCTCTCACTTTCTAATAATATAACTCTCTCTGATAATGTATCTCTCTTTCTAATAATGTAACTCTGGTAATGTCTGTAGGCCTATCTACCTGATAATATCTCCCTCTTTCTAATAATGTAACTGTCTGATAATATTTCTGTATCTGGCACTATGTATCACTCTGGTAATCTTACTCTCTCCGACATATCTGTATCTTTCTGATATGTAATGTCTCTATGATAATCTATCCCTCTCTCTGAAAATTATCTCTCTCACCGATTACACTAGTCAACAAATTTTAACTTTGAAAATTGTGCCGAAAGGAAACATTGTTACTATCCACATATTTGCCATGCTGAATCCAAAAATGGAACCCATTATTCAGCAGCACCCTCAGATTTTCAGTTACTACCCTTATTACACTTCTGAAAAATTTGATACTAACTAAGCAGATCCACATTTTTTAATATCTAATGCAGAATGCATAAACATAATCTTTCACTATTATAGTGGTGTTAGTACTAAAAATAAAGTATCCTTCATGTTATAATGATGTAAATAGCTATTTACATTTACGTAGTCGAAGGAGGCGTCGCTTTAAAACACTTTTGTGTGTATGTGTTTTAGTATTCTCTCTTTGTATGAACGAGCAGTAATCACTCATCATAGATGGATCTCATCTCCCTTTACAACGCTGTTCCATCTGTAAAATGTCTTGGTGAAAGCGTTCCCGTTGTTCGTCACTCACTGCACCCAAGTTTTTAGGAAAAAATCTGAATGAGAATGCAGGAAGTGAATTTTGACAGACATCCTGTATCCAAAATTCTTATAGTTTTGAAAGAGACTCTGAACTAGTTGTCATTATTTTCTTCCTTCTTGTTGCCGAGGACCTCATTCACAACACTTTTAAATGACTCCCATGCTACACGTTCGTTTGGAGTTAATTTTTATTTAAAAAATCGATCACGCATCATTTTTTTAGCCTCAGGTCCAATTAATATTCCTTCTTTTAATTTTGCAGCACTCAAGCCAGGGAATATTCTTCGTAGATATTTGAAACCTTTGCCTGCTGTGTCCATATCTTTCATAAAGTTCTTCATTAGCCCTAATTTAATGTGTAAAGGACGGAGATATATTTTTTGTGGGTCAACTAAAGGTTTAAATTTTACATTATGTTTCCCAGGAATGAAATCATCTCTTCTTGGCCATTCCTTGATTATATAGTGATGTTGAGTATCTCGGCTGACCCAAAGGCACAGAAAAAAGCACATTTAGTGAATCCACTCTGCATTCCATGTAGAAGACTTTAAGATCCCGCAAATATACCAACAATGGTTTCATATTTTAATGACTTCAACAATACGACGTATGTTTTCGTATGTTTCTTTCATTGCTGCACTCTATGCTACAAATATATAGGAAAGTTTATTACGATTGTGTAACAAAACGGCTTTCAGACTAATTTTAGAAGCATCTGTAAATAAGCGCCACTCTTCAGCATTATGTGTAATACCTAGCTTGAATCAGTCCATTTACATCGCTTCATGTACAAACTCCAGAATCTGTAACTATGAAAAATGGTAATAGATCCTTATTTATGTTTCTAAATACTGAAACATTAGTATCTTTATCCAGCACCTTCCATTCCAGAAGACGAGATTCTGGAAGCTCAATCAGCTGTTTAGTTAAGTACAAATCACGTACCAGAACGTTGAGTTCCACCTGTGTTTTAAATGTGGCTTTTCTTCTCTCTTTTCATCTGGAATGTAGACGTCATCCCTTGATGTAGAGGGCTGCATATTCATCAGATGACTTTGTCAGATTCCGATTCTTCTTGCCATGTAGAAGGTGGAATGGGAACAGGTAAATTTTCTCCATGAGGTATTGGTCTTATAGCTGATGGGAGATTAGGAAACTGAATGAGTCTCTTATTTTTTAAGAAAATCCGGTAACATTGGTTAAGCAGAAATAACAGTCACCTTCGTGGTTCTTTTGTTCACGCCATACCATTTGTTCGGAAAGTTTTTAAAACTACGCCTTTGCTTCTTCGTTTCATTTCATTTCACACAGAACAGTTCACACTACTAACAAAACCTCTACACCCGAACTAAACAAAATACAGACTGACTGTCCCTGTTTTCATTACCAGGCATCCTGTAAGTCTATATTTTCTTTCAAGTATCAACAAACCATGATTCAGATGTATCAAGTGAAGAGGGACTTGGTACATGTGTACTAGGTATTGAAAAATGTGTATAAATTCTATATTTATAAAGATAAATTATTGAAATTCATTTCATGTGTACCTTGTTAAATGGGAATACGTATGCATACATCGAAATTAAACGTGGGCTCCTGTGGCTTCCACCAGTTTCCTCAAGCGGCCGGTAATGGAATCCACAGTCTCCTGGAAAAAGTTTCGTGGGGCATTGGTGATAATGCCCCGAATCCGTGCTTCCAATTCTTTATTGCCTCTGGACGGATTGTGGCATTCCTTCCTTTCTCTGTATGGCACCATCTCTGAACGAAAACAACGGAATTCCACACTTCATAGCATGCAGTTCGTTCGCGAACAAACAGGTGATCGACCATCTTTGCTATTGTTGCGCGAACCGCCCCTCACGGCCACCATCTATACCACGGACGCGAAAAAGTTCAAACTCTATTTAATGATTTACATGTACACACAATTTTCGTTATAGTTGCATCAATATTAAAAATTCCACAGCCAATTAATCATACCTAGTTACTTCCCGCCAGCACTGTATTTATGGCTATTCATAAAATACAGTACAATATTGTTGCAGTGTTCGGAAACCTGACGTGATGGAAAAAATCTGATTGCATATTCGTAATCAGCGCATCAGACTTGGTAATAATCAGCATTCTGTTTGTCGGCACAAAAATGCTGTTGACTAGTGTTATATATACAATATATATATATATATATATATATATATATATATATATATATATATATATATATATATATCATAATATGTTTGCATCTCTCTGATAATGTCGCTCTCTTTGTAATATTATAACCCTCTCTGATAATGTCTGTATTTGACAGTGTGTCTGTATCACTCTGATAATCTCTCTCTCTCTCTGACAACATATCTATATCTCTCTAATAGTGTGTGTATCTCTGATAATTTATTTCTTTCTGTTAATGTGTCTGCATCTTTGTGGCAATATCTCTGTCTTATAATATGTTTGTATCTCTCTGATAATCTCTCTTCGGTAACATGATAATATATCTGTATCTCTGTAATAATAATAATAATAATAATAATAATAATAATAATAATAATAATAATAATAATAATAATAATAATACTTACTTACAAATGGCTTTTAAGGAAACCGAAGGTTTATTGCCGCCCTCACATAAGCCCGCCATCGGTCCCTATCCTGTGAAAGATTAATCCAGTCTCTATCATCATATCCCACCTCCCTCAAATCCATTTTAATATTATCCTCCCATCTACGTCTCGGCCTCCCTAAAGGTCTTTTTCCCTCCGGTCTCCCAACTAACACACTATATGCATTTCTGGATTAATAATAATAATAATAATAATAATAATAATAATAATAGTCCCGCGCCGTGGCCTAAGGCATCCTACCTAGGACACGCGTTACGGAATGCGCGCTGGTTCGAGTCCTCGTGGTGGAAGAAACTTTCTCATGAAATTTCGGTCAGTGTATGGGACCGGTGCTCACCCAGCATCGAGATGCACTTGGGGAGCTACGATAGGTAGCGAAATCCGGTTGCGAATACCAGCTATAACGGCTGGGGGGAACATCGTGCTAACCACACGATACCTCCATTCTGGTTGGATGATCGTCCACCTCTGCTTCGGCATGTGGGCTTAAGGCCAGCAGCCGGCTGGTCGGTCTAGGCCCTTCACGGGCTGTAGCGCCACGTATAATAATAATAATAATAATAATAATAATAATAATAATAATAATAATAATAATAATAATAATAATATGACTACAAAATTTGCTTATGATGAAACGTTAAAAGTGTTAAAGAAATAAACAACTAAAGTAGCGTAATGATAGACGAGCCCCTTTGAACGCCGGGCCGGTATGGTGTCATCATCAGTGTCCTTCGAACTAGTTTATAGTCTGTCTCATCTGATATGTCTGTTTCTCTCCGATAGCACGTCTCTGTCTCTCTAATAAAGTCTCTTTGATAATATACCGGTATCTCTCTGATAGCATAAGTCTAGCTCTCTCTCTCTTTCTCTGATAATGTCTGTATATTATATCTCTGATAGTACGCCTATGTCTCTCTGACAATGTGTTTGTCTCTTCTCTCTGATAATGAATCTGTCTGAAAATCTCTCTCTGATTATGTGTCTGTATCTTTCTGACTATTACACTTTTACTACGTCTCACTACTTTTGACCAATAAAACGGTACGAAAGGACGTCTTTCAACCAATCATGGCTGCTTATCGCACAATTTTATCGCGTCTCTAGCATTTGTTTAATTTTATCGCGTCCCTAGCATTTGTTTATTTTTATCACTACCCTAGTATTTGTTTCTTGTTTGTCAATATTTAAAATTACACTTGTCTGGATGTCTAAAAAAAAAAAAAAAAAAAAAAAAAAAACAGAAAATTACAAACCACTCCAGTCGATGCCTCGCATTGGCATTCAAGAACAAGTATTAATAAAGATCACTGGTCACATATGAAGAGCACCATTCGGAAATCCTGAATAAGTTGAGAGATACACCATGTACATCAACGAGTTCACTTCTTATACGCACACGTCCAATATAACATCAACTGAACCACCAACCACTAAAACATTCAAATTTGAAAATTGCACCTACTTTCAATAATTGTTTTTTTAATTATTCATGTTTATTTTTTATTTCATCATTCTTAATTAAAATATTTCTTGTTTATTTCATCATCCCTAATTAAAACTTTTCTAATACTCGTTTATATTATTTAGGTTATGTTATAGCTTCTGCTATATGATACTATGGATAGTCACGTATCAGAGATTGTTTAATACTAAGATTTATTGAAAATCATCTGTCAAGTGACGTTGATTACTGGGATCCGGATGATTGAAGTGGAATGCAAATGTTTTAATAAAAATGAAACTGAATCAACAAAGTCTTCTTGACCAGTAACCGTCCACAGAGTTCAACGAAGATTCCATAGTTGGCACAACAGATAACAAGAAAACATAATCATAAAACACTACTGCCATCTAGCGTAATGTTGAGATGGTACAATAATACATTTGAAGACAGTTGTATTTTCGTAAGCCAATTAATATTTTATTGTATTGGAGTACTTCGTTACTTCTAATCTTTATATACTTTCTTCTAATCGTGTTAATCAATTAAATCCCACTCGAGTTTTGATTTTCTCTAGATAAATCAAAACCTCTAGCGAGATTACTGTTGATAATCTCCCTGTTTCTCTATGCTAGCACACGATTTTACTTCACCTTTATATTCATATCGTTTTGGTATCAAGGTTTCACCTCTTTTACCTACTTACTCCTGAAGACTTACTCTAGGAATTATTTCGCCTACCCAACGGTATTATATATGAGTCTCAGCTGGATTATACAAAGTTCGACACTCCCCCTCCCTCGTCGTGTATTATGTCCCACGATGTTCGCTCCTTTTCTCGCCCTATGCCTGGCTCCTGCTCTCACAGATATTCGAAGTCGAAGGAGAGAAGAAGTTCAGATCCGTTTATTGGCTAAACGTCGTATTTCCTGCCGCTGCAATGGGGAATAAATATCATCCCGAGACCCCAGAGGTGTGCTCACCTCCCCGCATTGTACAGTTCAAATTGAAAACATGTCTTCAATGCGCACTGAGTATCGACCGTGTGACAAGAAAAATGAGAAGATAAATCTTCCTTTGAAACTCTGGATTGGGGAACAAAAACGAATATTAAAAAACTCGCCATTCAGTTGAATCCTCAGCAATACATGGAACATATGATGGATCTGTTTTCAAGCAGAGTTCCATGGTTTGCATGTCAGATATTATGAAAGTTAACTCGAAAATTTTCTAAGCTTATTCTTGCGGATTTATTGAGAGTTTCACTGTGCTACCTACAGTTGTGTACTTAGCGCCCAGTTTTTGGTTCATAAATTGGATATTCGAGATTATATTATTAACCATTCTATTCATTAAACTATTTTCTCAGTTAACTGAAGTTCTACCAAAAAAAAAAAAAAAAACAAGGGACGAAAATTCTGTTCGGAACACAGGTAATTTACAGTGAACTAAGGCTCTATAAATTAGATTTCCTCAAGTAATTCGGTTTTCTCGGTATCCTCATATTCATGCACAGTTTTTATGTTTAATCATATTTGTAGAGTCTCTGAAATTTGTTTGCTTAATTGTGTTTTCTCTAGTTTGTTCATATTTCATTATTTGCGTTTATTATCTTTCTTTACGTTTCCTTTCCTTGCCATGTAGGATTCTGCAAGTTTCATTAATCCCATTTAATTCCTCTCCATTTTTGTCTTATACCTTATTTGTTCTCTGTTTCGTATTAACTCTACGTTTGTTTAATTATTGCTTCGTTTGATAGTGCCTCGTTTCGTTGGAATACTTTTTGATTCCTTCATTTGTGTAATGAATCTTTTTGCCTGTTTAATAATGTCTTCTTTTGCCTGTTGATGAATCCTTTGTTTATTCGTTCAATGATCCATTCATTATTTGTTTACTAACTTCTTAATTTTCTTCTTTAATGACTCCTGTTTCCCTGTTAGTGATTCCTCTATTTGCTAGTTTAATGACTCCGTTTATTGTTCATTAACTCTTTGGTTTCCTTCTTTAATAACTCCTTCTGTCCCTACTTAGTGACACATTCGTTTGGTCGTTTAATGACTCCTTCGTTTGCTCGTTTAATGACTCCTTCGTTTTCTCGTTTAATGACTCCTTCGTTTTCTCGTTTAATGACTCCTTCGTTTTCTCGTTTAATGACTCCTTCGTTTTCTCGTTTAATGACACCTTCGTTTTCTCGTTTAATGACTCCTTCGTTTTCTCGTTTAATGACTTCTTCCTTTTCTCGTTTAATGACTCGTTCGTTTTCTCGTTTAATGACTCGTTAGTTTTGTCGTTTAATGCCTTCTTCGTTTTCTCGTTTAATGACTCGTTCGTTTTCTCATTTAATGACTTCTTCGTTTTCTCGTTTAATGAATCCTTCGTTTTCTCGTTTAATGACTCCTTCGTTTTCTCGTTTAATGACTCCTTCGTTTTCTCGTTTAATGACTCCTTCGTTTTCTCGTTTAATGACTCCTTCGTTTTCTCGTTTAATGACTCCTTCGTTTTCTCTTTTAATGACTCCTTCGTTTTCTCGTTTAATGACTCCTTCGTTTTCTCGTTTAATGACTTCTTCTTTTTCTCGTTTAATGACTTCTTCCTTTTCTCGTTTAATGACTCGTTAGTTTTGTCGTTTAATGCCTTCTTCGTTTTCTCGTTTAATGACTCGTTCGTTTTCTCGTTTAATGATTTCTTCGTTTTCTCGTTTAATGAATCCTTCGTTTCCTCGTTTAATGACTCCTTCGTTTTCTCGTTTAATGACTCCTTCGTTTTCTCGTTTAATGACTCCTTCGTTTTCTCGTTTAATGACTCCTTCGTTTTCTCGTTTAATGACTTCTTCTTTTTCTCGTTTAATGACTCGTTCGTTTTCTCGTTTAATGACTCGTTCGTTTTCTCGTTTAATGACTCGTTCGTTTTCTCGTTTAATGACTCGTTCGTTTTCTCGTTTAATAACTCCTTCATTTCTCGTTTAATGATTTCTTCGTTTTTTCGTATAGGGACTTCTTCGTTTTCTCGTTTAAGGACTCCTTCGTTTTTTTCGTTTAAGCATTCCTTCGTTTTCTCGTTTAATGACTCCTTCGTTTTCTCGTTTAATGATTCCTTCGTTTTTTCGTTTAAGGACTCCTTCGTTTTCTCGTTTAATGACTTTTTCGTTTTCTCGTTTAATGACTCCTTCGTTTTCTCGTTTAATGACTCCTTCGTTTTCTCGTTTAATGACTCCTGCGTTTTCTCGTTTAATGATTTCTTCGTTTTTTCGTATAGGGACTTCTCCGTTTTCGCGTTTAAGGACTCCTTCGTTTTTTTCGTTTAAGCACTCCTTCGTTTTCTCGTTTAATGACTCCTTCGTTTGCTCGTTTAATGACACCTTCGTTTTTTCGTTTAATGACACCTTCGTTTTTTCGTTTAATGACTCCTTCGTTTTCTCGTTTAATGACTTTTTCGTTTTCTCGTTTATTGACTCCTTCATTAGCTCGTTCAATGACTCCGTAATTTTAACTATTTCGATGTTTTCATTTCCCTTCAAATGTATTTATTATTTTAAAATTCAAAATGAAGATGTAGATTAAATATAAATTATTATCACAGTTGAATATCAGCGGTTTCTCTCTAAACTTTTACATATTTCTTTTATAATCAGCAGAGTAGAATGAAATTTTAAATTCTATAATGCGAGTACAATTATATACTAATAGACGACGATGACTGTCACCTTCACCGTCTATGCGTACTAGTAATAACTGATGAATTCATACTTTAACGAACAAATTAACAATCACTATCGATTAGTGGGGGTCAGGTATCTATGAACGCCAAGTGTGCACTTAAAATTTTGCAATACTTATTAGACTTACTTACTTACTTACAAATCACTTTTAAGGAACCCGAAGGTTCATTGTCGCCCTCACATAAGCCCGCCAGCGGTCCCTATCCTGTGCAAGATTAATCCAGTCTCTATCATCATATCCCACCTCCCTCAAATCCATTTTAATATTATCCTCCCATCTACGTCTCGGCCTCCCTAAAGGTCTTTTTCCCTCCAGTCTCCCAACTAACACTCTATATGCATTTCTGGATTCGCCCATACGTGCTACATGCCCTGCCCATCCCAAACGTCTGGATTTAATGTTCCTAATTATGTCAGGTGAAGAATACAATGCGTGCAGTTCTGTGTTGTGTAACTTTCTCCATTCTCCTGTAACTTCATCCCGCTTAGCCCCAAATATTTTCCTTAGCACCTTATTCTCAAACACCCTGAACCTATGTTCCTCTCTCAGAGTGAGAGTCCAAGTTTCACAACCATACAGAAGAACCGGTAATATAACTGTTTTATAAATTCTAACTTTCAGATTTTTCGACAGCAGACTGGATGATAAGAGCTTCTCAACCGAATAATAACACGCATTTCTCATATTTATTCTGAGTTTAATTTCCTCCCGAGTGTCATTTATATTTGTTACTGTTGCTCCAAGATATTTGAATTTTTCCACCTCTTCGAAGGATAAATCTCCAATTTTTATATTTCCACCTCGTACAATATTCTGGTCACGAGACATAATCATATACTTTGTCTCTTCGGGATTTACTTCCAAACCGATCGCTCTACTTGCTTCAAGTAAAATTTCCGTGTTTTCCCTAATCGTTTGTGTATTTTCTCCTAACATATTCACGTCATCTGCATAGACAAGAAGCTGATGTAACCCGTTCAATTCCAAACCCTGCCTGTTATCCTGAACTTCCCTAATGGCATATTCTAGCGCAAAGTTAAAAAGTAAAGGTGATAGTGCATCTCCCTGCTTTAGCCCACAGTGAATTGGAAAAGCATCAGATAGAAACTGACCTATACGGACTCTGCTGTATGTTTCACTGAGACACATTTTAATTAATCGAACTAGTTTCTTGGGAATACCAAATTCAATAAGAATATCATATAATACTTCCCTCTTAACCGAGTCATAAGCCTTTTTGAAATCTATGAACTAGCTCCTTAAATAAGAAAATTCAAGTTATGTCTGGTAATGAAAGAGCCCTTTGCCCTTTAGGAAATGTAGGGTTTATTTAATTATTCAATGACTAAAAATTTAATCATGTACAAATAGGTACTGTGCAAAGTTCGTAAAATAAATGTAATTACTTATAGTTACGAGAAACAAAGCTAAGTATCTACAAACAGTTGTGATCCTTGTTGTGTCAAATGTAAAGCTAATTGCGACTTGGTTTGTCGTCGTTCTCCTAAGCAGCCTCGGCCACGCTGTGCATTTCACACAATGTGACACGAAGCGAGGTGGGTACACTGTGACTCCTTTCCTCGGGGAAATTAATTCGCAATATCTCATCAAGGTATTGTATAACGAAGCGAAGTGCTGAGCTCCACCTAATTGGAAAACAGCTTCCAGTTGCCCAGTTTGAATTACTTTTTAATGAGACTCTAGACTTATGTAATAAATGACATGAATAATTCATACTAACTCATTAACATAGATGCATGTTCGTGAAACAGAGCCACGATTACAAGACGCTAACGCGTGAGAATCGGATCGCTAATGGTGTCCATTTCTTAAACGTTACCTACGTAGGTTATACAGGAAACTATTCGGTAAAAGATGGTGTAAAATAGGAAAGACTGTTTTACTTAAGGAGAACCCTAACAGCTTGGAAAAGCTTTCTTTCGTATTGGATAAATTTTCATATAATTTTTATTTATTTATTTACTTTATTTACTTATTTATTTATGTACTTATTTGTTTACTTACTTATTTACTTACTTATTTATTTACTTATTTATTTCCTTATTTATTTATTTATTTATTTACGTACTTATTTGATTACTTATTTATTTACTTATTTATTTACTTATTTATTTATTTATTTACTTATTTATTTATTTATTTACTTATTTATTTATTTACTTATTTATTTATTTACTTATTTGTTTACTTACTTACAGTATTTACTTATTTATTTACTTATTTATTTATTTATTTACTTACTTCATTACTTACTTATTTATTTATTATTTATTTACTTACTTATTATTTACTTATTTGTTTACTTATTTACTTATATTTTACTTATTTATTTATTTATTTATTTATTTATTTATTTTACTTACTTATTTATTTACTTATTTAATTATTTATTTATTTACTTTATTCGTTTACTTATTTATTTATTTATTTATTTATTTATTTATTTATCTATTTATTTACTTATTTACTTATTTGTTTACTTACTTATTTAATTACTTATTTATTTATTTGTTTGTTTACTTATTTATTTATTTGTTTACTTACTTATTTATTTACGTATTTGTTTTCTTATTTATTTATTTATTTATTTGTTTACTTATTTATTTATTTGTTTACTTACTTATTTATTTACTTATTTGTTTTCTTATTTATTTATGTATTTATTTATTTATTTATTTTTCTGTATGTCTGTCTGTCTATCTACCTATTTATTTATTTCCAATGAACTTCGCCGGACTGATAAGTATGAGGTGTACGAGGAAATTGGGTGCCTTTCCGCTGATGGATCAACTCGAAGAGCAGATATCATTGTTATACAGTAGACAGAAAAAATAATTGTGGACTCATTCTATATTCCACAGTCCGTTTCGAGAATAGCGAGGAACAACCTAGAGAAGTCTGCAAAGAAAAGCGAGCAATGTATCTGCCATGTTGCAGTGATTTGGGGACCATGTAACATCTAGACATGGGACTTTATAGGAATTATGATTGGGGCTAGAGGCACAATCCCACTGGAGTCCTTAGAAGTCTTCCGAAAATTAAGAGTTCCTGACAGCACCCTAGAGATGATATTCTCACCTGCACTGAAGTCATCGATTTGCATAATTAAACATCATCATTTTTATTCTTTATAAAATGTTTGTGGCCTATGTTATTGTTTGTTGCATTTCCAATAAATTTTTCAATGATAGCCTACCTAACTAGGGTTTCTATTAAAGAAAAAATTGAATTAATTATAACATTCTTCTAGAATTGATTAGGATGCCGATTATTAAACCCTGGTTGGGACGGCTATCAAATATATTTATTTATTTATTTATTTATTTATTTATTTATTTATTTATTTATTTATTTATTTATTTATGCTTAGAGTTAAAGTTATAAGGCCTTCTCTTCCACTCCACCAGTATAAGAACAATAGCAAATATAAAAATGACATCTCTATAGAAACAATATACAATTAAAATAATAATAATAATAATAATAATAATAATAATAATAATAATAATAATAATGAGCAAAATGAAAACAAATTTAGTTACATGTAATTCTTAGACTCAACCTTTTATTTTTTGGTCTTCTGATATCTCTCTTGCCTATAGGACAATAGGTATGTATTATTTTTAGGTATTCGTATCGATTCCATTCTTCCCAAGCGTTGCTTTCATTTTATCTCTATCTCTATTCTTGAGTCCGGTTATTTATTGTATAAACATTCAGTTCAGTTCTAATATGTTCATTCCTAATTAAATCTAATCTAATGCATATTTTTGTTTTTCTCAAGGAATTCATTTCAGAAAGGAAAAACGAACAACATTGTATTAAACTTTTCTGTTTAAAATATCTAACAGAATAAACCCCCGAAATTAATTACATTATTTACAGTTCACCCTATATTAACATAACTGTACTTGTCTATACTTGCCTCAAAAATATACTGGACAGCATAAAACTGTAGAGAACCCCTATCAATTCTTAAAAACATAGCCAGAATTAATATTAAACGAAATAATCGCAGTGAAGACAGTTTCACTTTTGCGAATAGTACAGTAGACGAACTGCAGTTGATAGGTAACGAGGTAACAAAGTTAAAAAATTTAAGTGACATTCTCTTAATGACATTCGGGTACATAAATTCCACGGAATCGCCATTGAAATCCCATATAAATACAGTGAGTGAGTCTGTAGCATTTGTTTGTAGTTGGTTTATTGGATGCCAGGTAGACTCGTTTCGATGTAATGCACTCTGATATCGACGACTGCGATCACAATGGCGGATATCAAATAACCGAACGCCCCGAGCGCTACTACTGCCATTTGTATGAACTAATATCAACAATTGAGGTTAAATAGAAAATTCTCGTTGATTACATATAGAAGGTAATGCAAGTATATAACCAATTTCTCTGCTCGTATAATGGAATATCGCGTCACTTTGAACAGCTGTATATCAAACGCTGATTATAAAATCATAATTAATGTCTGTAAATAATGGATTAATTGAAATTAACTCAAAGCGTTTTGCAATATAATAGCTTACACAATTCTATATGTTTTATAACAAAACACTAACATTAAATATTACACTATATTATGGGTATTGAAAAGTAGGTTTATGTTATCGTGAATATTGAATTCCCATTCGATAACAAATTAATTATAGAACATTATCTTTGCCAAACATTTAGTAATCAATTAAAATGTATAATAGATATTATAGTCACTTTTTTGGCCAATCGTGTTTTTTAACAACCATACCGATGTTGTTCGTAAGCCTTGTAAGTAAAACTTACAACATACGGTAAGTAAATAAATCAAATCAACTTTTATTTATTTACTTAAAATTAACGAACTACTAGTGACGTTCACCATTATGTGCTATAACGAAATAACTAAATGTCTTATTATGCCTGTACTTTTTCTAAACTAATTTATTGCAGTGGAAATTTTTAAGACAATAGGAATTAATGTAGATAAGACGTAAGAGTGAAAAACATTTCTGACTACTTCCGGTTGTTGCAGCGAGCGCCACTCGTGGAGTCGTGGCTGAACGCGAAAACATCCATGGAGTAATATACGTATTCAAGCATTAACCTAACCTATACCTGCCGGTATGCAATTTATTTACACTGAAATTAATGTCACCTACAAACATTTTCTATATGCTATGTTATATATTTATATTAATGTATATATTTTAATGTGTCGCCTACCTACTTTTTTGAAGACAAAACTAAACTTTATAATTAATTTTATTACAACATTTGCACAATCGCCGCCGAATAATAACAAATGAATAACACCTATCGACAATTACGAATAATAACAAATGAATTATACCTATCGTCAATTACGAAAAATAACAAATGAATAACACCTATCGACAATTACGAATAATAACAAATAACACCTATCGACATTTACAAATAATAATAACAAATGAATAAAACCTATCGATAATTACGAATAATAACAAATGAATAACACCTATCGACAATTACGAATAATAACAAATAACACCTATCGACATTTACGAGTAATAACAAATGAATAACACCTATCGATAATTACGAATAATAACAAATGAATAACACCTATCGACAATTACGAATAATAACAAATAACACCTATCGACATTTACGAATAATAACAAATGAATAACACCTATCGATAATTACGATTAATAACAAATGAATAACACCTATCGACAATTACGAATAATAACAAATGAATTATACCTATAGTCAATTACGAAAAATAACAAATGAATAACACCTATCGACAATTACGAATAATAACAAATAACACCTATCGACATTTACGAATAATAACAAATGAATAACACCAATCGATAATTACGAATAATAACAAATGAATGACACCTATCGAGAAATACGAATATAAACAAATGAATAACACCTATCGATAATTACGAATAATAACAAATGAATAACACCTATCGACAATTACGAATAATAACAAATAACACCTATCGACATTTACGAATAATAACAAATGAATAACACCTATCGACAATTACGAATAATAACAAATGAATGACACCTATCGACAATTACGAATAATAACAAATGAATGACACCTATCGAGAAATACGAATAATAACAAATGAATAACACCTATCGACAATTACGAATAATAACAAATGAATAACACCTATCGACAATTATGAATAATAACAAATGAATGACACCTATCGACAATTACTAATAATAACAAATGAATAACACCTATCGATAATTACGAATAATAACAAATGAATAACACCTATCGACAATTACGAATAATAACAAATAACACCTATCGACATTTACGAGTAATAACAAATGAATAACACCTATCGACATTTAAGAATAATAACAAATGAATAACACCTTTCGACAATTACGCATAATAACAAATGAATGACGCCTATCGATAAATAACAAACGGCAATCACACAAATGAGAATGTTAGCCTCCAAAAACAAGCTATCTATTTTAATTAAAATTATTGATAATTAATTTTTTTATTAAGCTCGGTCAAAAAATAGTATGCAATACATGTGCATCACAGAATCTCGAAAATAGAGAAGGCTCTACTTCGTCTCGTCTCCTGTAACTTTTCCTAGATTCTGTTATAATGCACTTACCACGCGTGTATCGCGAAATATACTTTATTATATTATTGTAACCAGAACGAACATGTTATTTTTTTGTTTCCAAACTATGTACTGAATTATAAGAAAAATTTGCAGGGTAAGTAACTATGGTTCCCGAGTTGAAGTAGAGTATTTTTAATGAAAATTAAATTATGATAATAGTTTCTATTTTAATGCTACATAATATATTTGCAATTAGCTTACAGCTACTATATACACAAAGTGAGTCAGGAGAAAGAGTAAATATTATAGGTGGCGGTAGTATGAACAATTCCGAGTAGAGACGTTCATATTAAACATGTGTTCAATTTTCAATGGGTGTGCAGATACAGCGTTTCAATGTTATGTATAATAAACGTTATAGAAAACACGAAGAACAGATAAATGACTTGATTGCAGAACGTATGGCCTTATTAGGACCACAAGATTCAATTAATTCTTTGCATGAATTATTTGCATTTATTTGTTTTTGTTTATTTATTTACTTAATTATTAATTTATTGAATTATTAATTAATTATGTCAGCTGGTACTGAGGAAGTAATTAGAGATATGATTTTGTATGGAACTTGTCGCAGATAAGTGCATGGACATTCTGTTGGGATCACAAAACAATAGAAAATTGTACAGTAGTGGCAAAAAAAAACCGTACCGACCCTTGTAGCTGATTTCAGAGCCTTGCTCACTCCAGACCACGACAGACTAGTTACTAAGACTTTCGTGGTTCGAATCCTGCCTGGGAATGAAACTTTTTTTTGTTCCTTATCCAAATTTATTCCCAATACTTTTCGACTGCTAGTAAAATTCATGTTCTGGGAATAATGAGTTAATTAAGTAGTTAAATATCGCTGAAATCGAAAAGTATTGAGAATAAATTTGAATGCGGAAAAAAAAGTTCTTTCGTAGGCAGGATTCGAACCACGAAAGTCTTAGTTACCAGTCTATCGTCCTCGGAGTGAAAAAGACTCTGAAATCAGCTACAAGGGTCGATCCGGTCTTTTTTCCACTACTGTATATTTTCAGTGATTGAGTTCTGATATAATTTGAAACGTTTTGTTATTCACAGTGTGAAGATAATTTTCTCAATGACTTAGAGCTCTCTTTATTACATTAAATAAAATATATTTTTATTCAATCGTTTGATCCATTAATTGAAAAGTATATCAATTCTATTTATTTCTAAAATTTGGATATTCAGAGCTGGCCTTATTTGGAACCCCTGTTCATAATAAATAAATAAATAAATAAATAAATAAATAAATAAATGAATGAATAAATGAATGAATAAATGAATAAATAAATAAATAAACAAAGAAACAAACAAAGAAACAAACAAACAAACAAACAAACAAACAAAGAAACAAAGAAACAAACAAAGAAACAAACAAAGAAACAAAGAAACAAACAAACAAACAAACAAACAAACAAACAAAGAAACAAAGAAACAAACACACAAACAAACAAACAGGTAGATAGAAAGGCCAATTATCCCTTCGTTGAATTATCGACTTTTTAGTAACAAATAATACAATTTAACAGTAAAGCTATGTTTTTTCCATTTCCTCATGAATAAATTTCTAATTCTGTTAAATTTCAAAAAGTTTCATTGCGAAAGAACCAAATGCTACCGAAGCAAACCTTAGCATAGCCTAATTTGGCGCACTTACCTTATTCAGTCATTCATAATTTTCTGCCCAAGGGCAAGTCTTTCACTGCAAAACCAGTATTCTCGAATCTTCCCTATTTTCTGCCTTCCTTTTAGTCTTCGCATATGCTCGATGTAACTCTGTCTATCGTTTGATATCTTTTTCAGTTCCGAACTTTTCTCCCGTTCACCATTCCTTTCAATGCAAAGTTCTATAGACAGTTTTTTCTTAGTCAAACAATTTATTTTTCTCTTCCTGATCAGTTTCAGCATTGCTACATTGCATGAGTATGAAAATCGGATTGAGACAAGTGACCAACGGGCTTGGTGCTCACATGGACACTTGTTCTCAGCCCCAATTTTCCTTGTTAGGACGCCTTTTTGTTCAGTTTTGCTCCTCTCATTTCCCCATTCATTAATTGGATTCGTTGGATTGGATCCCAATCTCGCTTACGCTGTTTTTTCCTGTTTGGGTTTCTCCGAGAATTTATCTGACTATAAAGCGAATACAAGGAATAAGGAATGGAATGAACAAGTGAATCACACTTCCAAAAAATATTTTCTATTATTCACTCATTAAAGTTACTGAAGCACTTTCTTCCTGATAAATTAAAATTAATCCTTGTGCAAACACTCGTGATGCCAAACTTCGACTACTGCGATATTATATTAAGTAACCTAAATGCAAATTTGAGCAGCAGGCTACAACGTGTGCATAATGCGTGTGTCCGTTATATTTGTAATATTCGTAAGTATGATCATGTTTCCCCGTCTTTCCAAACTCTGTCTTGGCTAAGGTTAAGGGATCGACGAGCCTTGCATTCTCTTGTTCTCTTATTTCAAATTCTGCGCACCGCTACCCCAATCTATTTGGCTTCTCGTTTCAAAATTTATCCGCATATCATCAGCTAAGTACAAGATCTCATCAGAACAATTTACTCATTATACCATACCACAAGAAATCTTTATATTCTTCATCTTATACAGTTTCAGTTGCTAGAAATTAGAACTCGCTACCGAGTGATGTAAGGGGTTGTTGGACAATAACTTCATTTAGGTCAAAATTACATAAATTCTTACTTAAAAAATTAATTGCTGATTAATATTTATTACCTATTATAATGAAACTAACGTCTGTCATTCCTATTATTATCATTAATTTCTCTAAATAGATTTACAAAACCTCTAATGGCAATTACATTAATATTCTCATTATAGAAATATATTTTATATTTATATATATTTTTTTCTCCTGTAACATAGTTCTAGTAAGCTTATATAAAATTAATTTTCATCATTTTACTAGCTATCTCAAACCTCAAGTTAATTATAATTGATTGAATTAAATTAGCTCATAAATTAAGTTACTACTTTACCTTATACAGTAGGTTTATCTAATTTAAATAAATATGTAGTCTACTAGTCGTTAAAACTTAACTGAAGAATATTGCTGGAGAACCTTTTAAGTGTAATGTAAATATTCGTAACTAGCCGTACCCGTGTGCTCCGCTGCACCTGTTAGAAATAAATATAAAGTAATTACATAATTAAAATAGGACATTTGATCCAGGGAACATTCGTGTTTGATAGAAGGATAAATCGTTTAATATGTTACTTAATTTAAATTGTATTTAAATAATTAAAATGCGGTCATTTTGGTCGAGAGAGCAATCATTTCGTGCAATGACAATTCCTTTAACATGTTTCTTAATTGTTATTACATGCAACCATAATTTAATGAAGATTGACATATCATTTAGTTTTAATGTGTATACTTTATATGACTTGCTATATGTTTCAGAAGTTACTGTAATAACATTGTAGAATTATGTCCATCCAGAGAAACTACACTTTCCAATGGTGAAATAATAATTAAACAATTAATTAGCTTCCGATATTAAATACTTCATACAAACATAGAAACATTCTCTTAGGCTATGTTTAATAGCTTTCGATTCTTGTTGTCCAAGGCCCCTTACAGACGAAGTCATTTGTTTTTATTTCAGTACATCGCCTTAGATGGCGTTGTTATTGTAATTTTAAAACTCATTTATCTCATTAAATATCAGTGCTATCAAAATTTTGTATAGAATGAAACTTATCGGACATTAGTTTTAAAGAAACTTTTGTTATGTAATATTTTTCATGATAATCAATAATAAGCGAGATATTTCGATTTATTTAATTCAGGCCCCCTTATAACCCCCCTTTTAAATAAAGTATTTTGAATGCCATATAGCCTAAAATCTAAGTTACAACGAACTTAATTTATATTCCAATTTTCATATAAATCGGTTCAGCCATTATCGCGTGAAAAGGTAACAAACATACAGACAGACAGACATACAAACAAAAATTTCAAAAAAGCGATTTTCGGTTTCAGGATGGTTAATTATGCATGTTAACACCAATTATTTTTGTAAAATCGAAAATTACCAGAAAAAATTTGGCTACAGATTTATTATTAGTATAGATTTAAATATGTATTGTATTGATTAAGGCTGATTGAGTGGAAGAGAAGGCCTTAGGGCCTTAACTCTGCCAGCGAATATAAAACATTATTATTATTATTATTATTATTATTATTATTATTATTATTATTATTATTATTATTATTATTATTATTATTATTATTATTATTATTATAAGTTATTCCATGACGAATCCTGGGACTCACCTCACTATCGTCATTGGCGCCGACGCTAAATAACCTCACATTTGATGAAGCGTCGTTAAATAAACAATTAAAAAGTGTTTACTAAACGTTTAGTAACCTGTTGAATAGGTAAATTTATAATTATTTCGCAGTAGTCAAGCCCCTGGCTGGCTGGCTGGCGTGGTCCCCGTGAACGCACCGCTGCCGGCACCAGCGTTACCTACGGCCCACACACGGACGTACAGACGCGTGCAACCTACGCACAAGCCATGCTAATCGATTTTTAGCCAGCGTATTATTGCAGTAATAGTGAAGAACTAGACTACTAACACTCACCAAATCTATATATATATATATATATATATATATATATATATATATATATGTTACTGTAAATGTACGAAGACCGGTAAATCTTAGAATTTACCGGTATAACCTAACATTTACCGTTATGGTGCGGTAAAACCCCGAAATATCTTATTAGCCTATAATTATATTTTGAACTTTTACCAAGAGATGTTGGTAAATCTCGGATTTACCAGTTAGTTGTGGTAAAATCTTATTAATTTAATAAAAAAAATCTTTATTAAGATTTGCCGTACTTCGCACTTTTACATATCCATTTCCGATTCATCTCTTTACTGTTGTTTTAGGATCTATTTAAAAACATAAATAAAAATACCTCTGCAATGACTGAAATAATTTCTATTTATTTTAAATTGAAGTTATTTAAGTATTCTTACATTCCAATGTGATTATAATAAACAATATTATTCCGTACAAAAATTAACAAAGCCTTTATATTCCCTCAAACAGTCCAGGTCCACAAATAAAGCAAACATTATGAATGTTAATTCTTGTTACAACAAGGTTGGCTGTTATGACATTTAGAATTACACAACATGGAAGATGATTTACACAAACTTTTTTCTCAACACTTTTTTTTTAAACAATGACACTTTTTGAAACCTTGTCCTCCAACAAAAGATAGTTTGATCTAAATGAGGAGTTGAGAAGCAATGGGGGATTGTTAATATTTAGGTGAGGAGTTTGGACTTTTTCCATTGCTGGTTGTCACAATCAAAAATTAAGACACAACGTTTCGAAGGGTGGTTCTCCCTTCGTCTTCAGGTGGAACGAAGGAAGGAAAGAAGAGAAAAAACCTACTGTTGGGATCGTTACGTACAGCTATTCTGTATGACTGATCTGTTGGGATCGTTACGTACAGCTATTCTGTATGACTGATCTCCTTCCTTCCTTCCTTCCACCTGAAGACGAAGGGAGAACCACCCTTCGAAACGTTGTCTTAATTTTTTGATTGTGACAACCAGCAATGGAAAAAGTCCAAACTCCTCACCTAAACATTAAAAGATAGTTTGCCAACCACTTCCCATACTCTAATTTCTTCTTTTCCTACTTCTTCGATGATGATAAAATTTTCTTTGCACAATGTAAATTGGTTCCTAGTGTACAATGATTTCAGTTTGCCAGCTTTGGTACCAAGTTTACAAAACTCGTCCTCTTGAATATTTATGACCACTGCTATTATTGATTTTGCGTCAATTTTTGCCCGGTCTACATTGGGTACTTTAATTCTCAAATTATGTCCGACTGAAAGTTTTGGAATTTTGTTAGAAGTGGCTGCTTTCATTTTCTTTCTTTGGCAGCCTCTCGGAACCGCTTTACTTTATCGATCCTGCAATTATGTCTGAACCTGCACAACGGAGGCAGAATTCTTCGTTCTGGTCTCTTCGATCTAGTTTTTACCAGCCCGCATCGGTAAATCCTGAGATTTACCAACATTTCTTGGTAAAAGTTCAAAATGTATGGATCTAATAAGATATTACGGGGTTTTACCGCACTATAACGGTAAATGTTAGGTTATACCGGTAAATTCTAACATTTACCGGTCTTCGTACATTTACGGTAACATATATATATTTGAACTGGTAATGGAAATTACGGGAAAACGGCTGAACGGATTTTAATAAATGGCCCCTCATTTTGAAGCCTGGAACCCAAAGTTTTTCGGAAAAATAGTAGTTTTCAGTGAAATGTCAATTTTCCTACATAATTTTCCTATTTTCCAAAATCTATCTGTCGTCAGTTTTGAGAACTAGCTAATTGCATTCAGGAGAAGCGAAGCGAGCATCAAGTCGGCCGTGTTGCATTTCAGAATAAAACGAAACACTCACTACAATAAACAATATTACACGAAGGCCATGATCTGCAAGAATGCTGGCATATTTAGAGCTCAAATTAAATTGGTTATTAAAAACTTAACTTTCTGAAAATAATTTACAGGTTCGATTCTGTGGTGTGTAATTTTCCGGGTACAGCTGTGTATTGGATATTAAAAACTACAAAACTTGAGGTGGTTTGATGACATTATTACTATTAGAAATGAAATATTATTGTACTTAATGCCGTGATGTGACTATTTTTCATTAATTATACATATTAATGCTATATTGATGATATAAAAGTGGCACTTTTGGGGTTATATAAGTAGATGTAGAGAATAACTTAAATTAGATTTTGATTTCTATATTTTACTGAGTGGCGGCTATATAGTATATGTTACTGAAAGCTATAAAACTTACGTAAGATAATATTATTACAAATCAAATATTTTTATAGTTATTAATCAAGTGGGGTTGGGTCTTTTCATGTATTTAAAGGCGGTGCAGTGTAGATATTTATATGCGTGGTTCTCTTCAGTATTGGCTCGAGAGAGAGTATCTTTCATTATTATGGAAGCAAATAACTTTCAGAATGTCTGGTATTCTTCATTGAAAATAAATCTGAAAAATGTTTATTTGAACATCTAATGAACTTAGTTTGCAGCATTTGCTGCACAAGCCACTAGTCACATATAATTTTAAGAATGACCGACTTCTGCTACTTAATAATTTTAACACTTGTAAAAGTTATATATTTCAATAAGTATTTTACCATATAATGTTTAGGAATTCCTCTTTCTCTTAATTCCTATATGCCATAATTTAATCCTATTAACAAATACCTTACTATAATAATACCGGACAGCTAGCAGTTTTTCGCGCGAACGACGCTGGTGCTGCTGCCTAGGCGGCCGGTGTGGAGATACTCGCGAAATAAGCTGTAATAAACTGCAAAGTATATTGTTGCTGGGGTAGTTAATAGTTTTATTAATTATTGCTGTGTTAAAATGTCATGGTGTATATGTGCTGTTTATAAATGCTACAATTACCGCATTACAAATTGCTCCAAATCGTACTTTCGATTTCCGAGAGTTCATAAAACATGAGTCAACAAAATTCTTTATTAGTCTTTGTCTCTGTATTGATAGAACAATAAAAATTAGTTTTTTAGGCCTAATAAATAGAAGTTAAAATATATTGGAAATTTTAAGGTTTAGCAAATTAACTTTTATTGTTGTCCGCATGCCTTTACTAATTATTACAAGCATCAGATTACTACAATTTTTATCTTTGCAGTTGTCAGCAATGGCTACATAAAGTGTTATTGTAAATTCATTCTTAATGTCAGAATTAATTTTATCACACTAAGCAAAGAAAACATACGAACAATTAATTACGGAAAATAATATGAAGCATGCAATATTTCTCATAAAATGCAGCTGTGATATAAAATAATGTTACATTAAATGCGATACTATTCAACATTTCTTAAGTGTCTCGTATATTATTCTACATTATTACCTTGCGTTTTAAACAATATTCCGATTTCCGCTATGTTAATATTTGTATTTGTGAACGTAATTCCACTCCGCTCCGCTAGATGTCAAGTCCGCGATATTTCGCACTCACGTCAATGCTTCTAGTATACAGCTGCCCGGTATTATTATTTATAGTGAGGTAGTCCTATTTGCTATTAGCTCTGCGGAAGGCTTTTTCAAAATCAATAAACACCAAATTTAACTCACATTTTATATTATGACCTTTAACCTTTAATAATAATAATAATAATAATAATAATAATAATAATAATAATAATAATAATAATAATAATAATAATAATAATAATAATTTGGGACGGAATCATGGCTTAGGGAAGACATAAATGATACGGAAATTTTTAGGTCGGATTATAGAGTCTTCAGAAAGGATAGAAGTGAAAAGGGAGGGGGAGTTTTCGTTTGTACTAAGATAGAAATAAGTAGCAATCTTCTGTGGATACATGAGGAAGTTGAAATATTGAATGTTCAGATAAGAAACGGGCGGGAAATCTTAGATGTAATAGCATGTTACAGACCACCCAGTGAATTAAACAATTTAACTTTGCACAAACTAAATGAATATCTTAATATAGTATCAGAAGACCGAAACGTAGTAATTGCTCGGGATCTAAACCTCCCGAAAAGTAACTGGAACGGGATTTCAGGTACAAATTCAGATGCACAGACCCTTGTTAATGAATTGATCTGGCGTAAAGATTTCACGCAGGTAGTAAATGGTCCGACGCTTGATAATGCCCTCTTAGATGTTTACCTACTAAGACCTGTCTCTCTCTCTCTTTGTCAACTCTGAAAATCTTCATAAAATAAGTGATCACAATAGCGTCTTATTAGAAATCTTCTGGGAAAACACAGTAAATCCGAGGTCAAGTCCAGTGTCTGTCTGGAACTTCAACAAAACCGATGTCCATGAATTACAAACGTTTCTACGACAAAAGCATGATGACTTTCTAAGGACTGAAGGAAATATGGAAAATGTATGGCATAAATTTAAGAGTATAATTTTCGAGGCATTAGTAAAATGTGTACCTTCTAAAATAATTAAGAAAAATCCGGACCCAGAATATTACACTAATTATATTCGCTACTTAAATAAAAAGACAAGGCGCGCATTTAGTAAACGTAAACGAAGCCATGAGCATTGGGAAAAATATGTCGAATTAATTAAGAAACTTGCGTGTGAAAAAAGGATAGCTCAGGAAAATTTTCTAAAAACCATTTTAAAAGAAGATGAAAGTAACAATTGGAGACAGTTTTAATTATGTACGCAGGAGAAAAGGAAAAATGAAGGAGTAACTTAGTGCTTTTACGAAATCAAAACGGAGAAAGTATAACTGATGACAAAGAAAAGGCCGACTTATTAAATTCCTATTTCATTTCGATTTTCAATAATAATAATAATAATAATAATAATAATAATAATAATAATAATAATAATAATAATAATAATAATAATAATAATCCCGCTGACAGGAGTAGTTGTGTCACAGACCGTGAATGTGAGCCAAATTCGACTTTCAAAATAACTTCCAAAGGGGTTAGAGAGAGACTAACGAAATTAAAAAGTCGGATGTCTAGAGGACCAGATAATATTGCTAAAGAGATTCTTAAATTAGGTTCCGAGGCCACAATTCCATACTTAATGGGTATATTTCATGTTTCCATAAACAATGCAGCTATTCCATGTGACTGGAAATCAGCTATAGTGGTACCGATACATAAAAGTGGAAATAAATTAGATGTCGGAAACTACAGACCGATTAGCCTTACATCTGTCGTATGTAAAGTCATGGAGCATTTGATATCGGATTATATTCGTCATGTTCTAAATGCGAAAGACTGGTTTTACTACCGCCAGCATAGTTTTAGGGAAGGCTTCTCATGTGATAGTCAAATTACATCGCTGGTTCAGGATCTAGCTGAAGAGGTAGATAGAGGCGGAAGAACCGCAGTTGTGATTGATTTTTCGAAAACATTTGATTTGGTGCCACATAACATATTAATAGGTAAGTTAAGTAGGCTAGGAATAGATAAAAGAGTGGTGCTATGGATCCAAGAATTCTTAAAAGGTAGAACCCACAGAGTTAGAGTAGAAATATCGGAAATTGGAAATGTAAGTTCAGGGGTGCCTCAGGGCAGCGTTCTGGGTCCAGTACTCTTTATAATATACGTAAATGACCTATGCCAGAATATTACATCAAATGTGAGGCTGTTTGCAGATGACTGCATTATATATAGAAAGATTAGAAATAATTCAGATGTAGATGCTATTCAAACAGACTTGAATAAAATTTATAACTGGGCGTTAATGCATAGGATTAAAATAAATGGTTCTAAAAGTAAATCTATAACATTTTGTAGCGTGTAAGAGGGCCTTAGACTAGAAATGTTTACTTTAAATGTGTTTCTGTTTATAAGTACAGTATGCATAAGGGTGTAATTATTTGACTTATTTGAACTGTTGTATCAGTGAAGCGAGGTGAGTCAGTGAAGTTATGGTTTTACAGTGCAGTGAATAGTTCCGATCAGTGATAATTTATAGCGTCAATAAAATGTGTTCTGTAGTGTCAGTGAAATGTGTTATAGTGTCAGTGAAATGTGTCCTAAAGTGTTAGTGAAATGCGTCATAGTGCCACTACAGTGAGTGAGATGAGAATAAAGTGAAAGACTATTGAAACTTATGTAGGGCCTATACATAATTATGTAGGTTGTAATGTAAAATTAGGTATTTTATTTATGTTTTATTATTATTGTATTGTGTATTCTTATTGTATTGTGTATAAAATTGTATTGTGTATTGTATAATTGTATTGTGTATTGTAAATTTATTGTGTATTGCTTATCATTTTTTTGTGTATTGTTTATATTGTGTATACCACTGCCACCGGGTGCTTGCCCACTTGCAGTGTCAGTAAATACGTACATAACAACCCTTAAATTGGCAAAACTTCATTTCTGACACTAGTTTATTAAACCGTGTCGGACTGTAAAGAAAACAACTATTGCAATGTCCATATTTTGTATGTCGTGTGAAATTTTAATTTTTTTTTCTATTGTAGCTACTACTAAAATTATAGCATATAACCTATTAACCTGTTGTATCCTATAGGATACTTTGCGAATTTAAGGGTTAAAATGAAGACACTATCTATACATGGCCTTCTCTTTCTTAATACATTTTGATTTTAATTAGTTATTGCTTCGAGGTTTGGGTTCAGTAGCTGGACTCCTTAAAGATAAGGGTTTCATTCTTGATCCCATAATCCGTTTCGAGATGCATGAGCAACAGCCACAAGAGGTGTGTCGTGAAAAACAAGTCATATATGAGCCTTGTTGTCAGCATCTCGGAGCACAATACCACATCACACGTTGGACAGTTCTTGGGCTCATGTTCGGTGTCCGTGGCACGATCCCACGAGAAACTTTAAATCAACTTAAACAATATAAAATTTATGATGCAACGATTGATGCCATAGGATCTCATGTGTTAAAATCATCCTTAACTATAATTAGTAATCATTTGTACCCAAGTAACTTTTATTGTAAGTGATTCCCTATGTTTTCTTGTAATTTATCTTATTGTTTTTTTTTTTCCTTTCAAATTGTCACACAATTGTTTTTAATGATTATTCTTATGAATTGATTGTAGGCCGATCTATTCGAACCCTTATTTAGGGCGACTTTTTAAATGTAATAGTTATTTATGGTACTTGTGAGATAAGTGCATCTTTATTGCGCGAGCGGAAAGATTTAAGCACGAGGCGTCAGCCGAGTGCTTAAATTACACGAGCGCAATAAAGATCACGCTCACAAGTACCATACGTAATTTTATCCAAGACCATAACGAAAAATTCTGTTTTATAAAAGAAAATATGTTGAAAATAAGTCCTCATATAATCACGTATCATGGCATGGATTTTAGAATCGATATGTGTACTAGGTAGGTTATGATGTAGGAGGACATGATTAGTGAAGAATGGTATCTAAGGCGTTGGATAAATAACAAATTATAATTAATTATATAATTTTAATATATATTTTTTTCATTTTAAACGTGTATTTTCGTCTTTTTTAAGTTTCAGGGATAATTTAGAAGTGTTCACGGGATTAATGTGATTAAAATAATTTCTCATTTTACTTCTGTAAACTTAAGAGGAATATTAAAACGTAATTTTTCACCGTGTATGTTTAGCTCACTTGACTAACGCGTGTTGTTTTAAAATCCTATAAATCCAACTTCGCAGGTTCAAGTCTCCTCGCATCCCAAAAGGTAAATTAGTACAAAAAAAAAATACATGTTAGATATGGATGCAATGCACAAATTACGACGTAGTAGATAGAGAAAAGAGAAGTTGAGTGTATGTATATTTAAGAAATGTTAATAAAGAAGTAGAAGTAGTGACATCTAGTAACTAATATATTAACTTCTTGAGTAATAGTTGAATGGAAAAGTATACTAATGAACTTTATCTCACTAGTGGAATAAAGTAATGTTGAATAAAAGCCTACTTTACAAACGCAAAAGTATTTAGTAAAGGCATGTTTTTCGTTATGGTCATGGATAAAATCAATTAATGATCTTATATTTTTGGTGTAGGAACCGTGTGATAAACGATAGTGTACATGTATACTTCAATCTTAGTCATGAGGAAAAAATCAACAAATAATGATCTTTAACCGTTAAATTGGCAAAACTTCATTTCTCACACTAGTTTATTAAACCGTGTCGGACTGTAAAGAAAACAACTATCGCAATGTCCATATTTTATATGTCGTACAATATTATAGTATTGTGAAATTTTAATTTTCCTATAATTTTTTTCTATTGTACTATTAAAATTATAGCATATAACCTATTAACCTTTTGTATCCTATAGGATACTTTGCGAATTTAAGGGTTAAAATGAAGACACTATCAATACATGGCCTTCTCTTTCTTAATATATTTTGATTTTAATTAGTTATTGCTTTGAGGTTTGGGTTCAGTACCTGGACTCCTTAACTGTATATGACCACCGTGGCGGAAGGGTACCGATCAACACAATACAAGGAAGTAATATTGCAAAGTATACACACTCGGGCGCTATGGGACCGATATAAATCTTTATTTCATGCTGAGAATTAAACCCCAGTCTGCTACTGCTTGAGAAGTAATAATAAATATAGCAATAAAATTTATTATTGTTACTGTTAATATTAATATGTAAGTTATCGGATTAGCAGTAACGTAACCACGTAGTTCGCCGGGCGAACAGGTGAAAAAGCCGCGTAGGAAATGTTGCACTCCACTTCACATGGAAATGATGAATGTCTGTGTGCTTGAGTTGCATCACCCATATAGTGCATTATTAGGCCTACCATTCGAAATGGATGGCGAATGTCAAAATGCTAATTTTCTTTGCCAAAGAGAGAGGGAGCATGGGGAATCAGGTGGTTTATTTGTGGCACAGCAGCCAATTTCAGGGTTTAATAAACTACTTCCGTATTGTGTTGCCAAATTCATCATTTTGCTGAATGAGTAATGGTTAATTTTACACAATGGCCATGACATGATGTCTAACGAAAGGCAACGGTCCCTGTTGTGATAATATTAGTTACACCATTAACCTTCAGACCGTTCCATTAACTCAAATATACTTAGTGAATGCGAAAGTCGGTAAGTGCATTTTATCTCCCATTCCAACTTGACAGTCCCGCTCTTCATGCCATTAATCTGTCCACTTGTATCGACGAGTTACGAACACCCAATTTTCACTGTACCACAGACTGCACTTAAGGATAATTAAAGTGCACTTTTTAGTATTTTAAATAGACTATTACACTTTTACTACGTCACACTACTTTTGACCAATAAAACGGTACGAAAGGACGTCTTTCAACCAATCATGGCTGCTTGTCGCAAAATTTTATCGCGTCCCTAGCATTTGTTTAATTTTATCGCGTCCCTAGCATTTGTTTATTTTTATCCGCTGTTGTGCAGTTGGTTCCCAAACAGAATATCAACAACGTGAGTTGGTTCCCCATGTTCAAATATCATCAACGTGAGTTGGTTCCCCATCTTCAAATATCCAAGGCTGTGATTTCACAGTAAACTTAATGCGCAATTCTGTGCTCCACACCCAAATATATTTGCAAATACAGATGCTCTGAAGGAGGTTATTGCGATACTTACATTAAACTTAGGAGTGAAAGTAAATGTAGGCCTAAGATAATGCAACAAAAGGAAACTTTTGTGAAAGATTGGATGGAAAAGCTTTCTGATGGCAGTGTAAGTAGATATGCATTCCTGCGACACGTTTGTTTCAAATTTTTACCGGTACAGAAATAAAATTGTGAAGTTATTCGACGCAGCGTGTCCGCCAAGCACAAAACATTTTTAACCCACCTACTACTGTAGACAGTAGTTGACAGTCCTAAGTCTGTATAAAATGGGAAGGGAAATGTTTTCTGTCTTTATCTAGCGCGGGAACCAATTGCAGTACACAGGAGAAATCAACCTGGAACCAACTCGAGTATAGCTCTGGGACGAACTGGGAACTAATTCACAGTTTTGGGAACCAATTCCAGTACAGCCTTTTTATCATTACCCTAGCATTTGTTTCTATCAGCGTATTCCGAATCTCACCGGACCGATGGACAACAATGACGTCACGCTGCAGCGAATTAGGAACAAAACTGCTGGAAGGATTGATGGCTGTCATGGCGTCTGTATAAGTTGTTGTATGTGTTACGCTAGCAAAATTTTGCAAAATTTCCGTACTGCCATCTCGTTCAAAGAAAAGAGAGCATAAACAATTTATTCCTTGGACCAGTAGTAATAACTGGTCCGTTGACATGTTCGCTCATAAGCCATTAACATATTGTTTTTACGTTGTGCTCATTACAAACAATACAGCAGAACACACCGCCATGACACAACAGTGCACGATGTCATTCGTCTGCTAATTCCCCCCTATACAAGAACCAATCAGATTCACTGATGGAGACTGCCACCACCTCTGCAAGCTGATGGCACCGGTGCGACACAGGTGGGGGGCATCAATGACGTCATCGGTGGAATTCGGAACACCGTGATGTCATCGGATTGCTCACCGGTGAGATTCGGAATACGCTCTTTGTTTGCCAATATTTCAAACTGCACTGGTCTGGACGTGAAAAAAAAAAACCAGAAAATTACAAACCACTCCAGTCGATGCACAGCACTTTCAAATATGACTCGCATTGGCATTCAAAAACAAGAATTAATAAAGATCACTGGTCATATATCAAGAGCACCATTCGGAAATCCTGAATAAGTTGAGGGATACACCATGTACATCAACGAGTTCACTTCTTTTACGCAGACGTCCATATATAATTTATTTCTAAGAAATAGTCTGCCCAGGCATCCTGGGTTGCCAAAAACACAGAATATCACACATATAAGAATAGTAACGATTACAGTAAAATAGATGAGTCAAATTGAAATGTGAACTAGGAGCTTAAATTTAAGAAATAATAAATTTGTACATATATTTGTAACAATCACACACTAACGGATAGAAAGAGGGGGATTATGATATTCCGTATAAATGATTTTTCAGAATTGCCACAGACCCTTTAATGGTTGAGGTAATTATTTTTTGAATGATGTCATGAATTCCAAATGTTTTGATAGTCTTTACAGTTGATCGTGGGATGGTGCCCCTCGCTCCGATCATTAAACCATGTACTTCCCAGGTGTCTTCCATCTGATATTTTTCTCGAAAATACGGAATAGTAGGCTCATAAATTTGTTGTTTCTCTTTGATGACCTCAGATAGTTGGGTCTGGCTCATCTCAAATCTAAGAGTTGGGTCCTGAACTGAACTCAACTGAACCACCAATCACTAAAACATTCAAATTTGAAAATTGTACTTTCAATAATTGTTTCTTTTAAAATTATTCATGTTTATTTTTTATTTCATCATCGTTAATTAAAACGTTTCTTGTTTATTTCATCATCCTTAATTAAAACTTTTCTAACATTTGTTTATATTATTTAGGTTATGTTTGTTATAGCTTCTGCTATATGATATTATGGATAGTCCCGTAACAGAGATTGTTTAATACTAAGATTTATTGAAAATAATCTGTCAAGTGACGTTGATTACTGGGATCCGGATGATTGAAGTGGAATGCAAATGTTTTAATAAAAATGAAACTGAATCAACAAAGCCTTCTTGACTAGTAACCGTCCACAGAGTTCAATGAAGATTCCATAGTTGACACAACTTATAACAAGAAAACATAATCATAACTGCCATCTAGCGTAATGTTGAAATGGTACAATAATACATTTGAAGACAGTTGTATTTTCGTAAGGCAATTAATATTTTATTGTGTTGGAGTACTTTGTTACTTCTAATCTTTATATACTTTCTTCTAATTGTGTAACAGTCAATTAAATCCCACTCGAGTTTTGATTTTCTCTTGATAACTGTTGATTACTGTTGAGTAAAGTACAATAATATCATTGTTGGAATGTTTCCTTCTTTTTTCGGAGGAGAACCAGAATGTTAGCAACTCAGGTTTATTGTACAACCCCGTTATCGTGGAACGAAGGACCGCATTTATCTGAATACGTTAAGCCAAATCACTGCTTGGTGTCATTTTATCGATTTAGCTACAGCATCCACTTCTGACGGAGTCCGAGTGAACAGAAAAGCCCCCCCCCCTTCTCCCTGTTGTTATTCTGCAGCCTCCTCAGATCGATGGCACCTCTTTTTTTCTCTCTCTATGAGACCGGGAGGGAAACATCCCTGTGCACTGCAACCTGAGATCTATTGTGAGCCTCTGGTATGAGTTGCAAGCCCACCGACCCCACCTACTCCAAACTGATCTAACCGCTAAAACTCTAACGACCAGTTCTGCCATCATTGCAAATCCGTGTACCATTCTATTCCAACAACACGTCTTTGATCAACTGCGCCAATCTCTGCACCGCAGATGTATGCCCTGTAATCAAGTTGGAGGTCGACAAATCGACCCACTTTTGTAATGTACGGTGGGATGTTCTTGTTGGGTTGGTGGAGGTTTTCTTACAAATTGTGGAACGCAAGTTTATCACAATATCCGAAACTTGGTGTACTTTGGCGTCCCACACCACCCAAAAGCAAGTATTTGCGGACGTATGGTTTCCCTCGTTTGCTGTCCTGTATAACATACTAAGAATTGTCTGTGTTATTTTGAATCACCCTGTACTGTTGCAACCATTGTTATTAGATAAATTCTGTAGGACCAAAGAATTAATCTTTACGTAGATTCTTCGCCCAACAGTGCACATGCATACTGTGGGATCCCGGCCACTAAGTTACTCAATTGAGTGCGCTCCTTGTATAATGGCAATTGACTTAATATAATATATCAACATAAGTGTCGAACATGGAGTAAGACCACAAAGGGAAAAACTCTAGAGAAGAGGGATTAGATCCGGTGCTGTGGTTTGAACTTCGACGTAGCTCAGTGGTTAGAGCGCTTGGTCGTAAAACCAAGGTCCCAGGTTTGATCCCCGGCACCGGAACGAATTTTTCTTCTCTAATAACAATAATTGTTACCATTCTATGGCGAGTCCTCGGCCTCACTTCATTTCACCCCTTTGATCTGATTACCTGGTTGGGGTTTTTTCGAGATTTTCCCCAACCATAAGGCAATGCCAGGTAATCTTTTGGCGAATCCTCGAGCCTCGCCTTATGCCACTACAGCTCGCCAAAATGTTGTAAAAAAATTGTAGAAAATTGTAAAAAATTGTAGAAAATTACAAAATTGTAAAACTGCAAAAACTATAAAATATGGTAAAAAATTAATTCAATTCAATTTATTTGGCCATTAGGCATACAGTTTTAGGCTTCGTCAGAATACATTGAAAAAACATATAAATACATTTTTAAAATCACTAATAAGAGAAACAGTAAAATTTAAGTAATACAATGAAAACATGAAATAATTTGAAACTTTTAAATTGAAGGAAACTAACTAAATTGCAATTAAATTTATTAAAATACAATTTCATACAAATTTGTGTTGAAAACCTCAGCAACAGAATAAAAAGGATTATTTAATAACCAATTGTAAAATCTAGTTTTGAAGCTATTGATTGGTAATTTGTAATATTGACTTGGAAGCTTATTATATAATTTCATCCCCATAATTAAAACGTTTGTGTTGCTCTTGTGTAATCTACAATATGGAATATTAATTTGTTCACTATTTCTAATTTCATGATCATGTATATTGGCACTAATAATTGTAATATTGTAAAATTTTGACTTATTCCACATCGTAAAGCTTCATTGCTAATGTAAGATCTATGGAATACAATAAATGAAGTGAAAATGAAATGAAATAGCAGATAAATTCTGTAGGAACAAAAAATTAATCTTTACGTAGTTAAATATTTCTGTTCAATTATTCCTTTCTATGCAAAATTGTGAGCTTAATATGAATCTTGAGACAGTCTTGTGAATGAAACGTCTGCCACTTGTCGAAACTATTTGTAATTGCTGTACAGTTAGAGTAGCATGTGTACCCTTCTTATCCTCAAAGACATTTTTTGCAGGTGGAATTCAATAGATGAGGTAAAAGAACCATTAAATTAAATGTCAGCCTTCAAACTTTATTGCTGCAGGCTGTTCCATACGGATGCCGCTCGCTGGCAGGAGCTCGGGGATTTCCCTCAAGCAACAGTGGAACAAGGCTCTGAGAAAACCAATAACCACTTTTATCCCTTCATATGACAAGAAGAGACAGAAAGCAATTGAAATTAAATTTATTCGTAAAACAGCAGACGTTTATAGACGAGAATATAAATCAGAAATAATATGTAAGAATTGAAAGCGTAACAAACTGTTTGAAAAATCGAGCAATGCTGATATAATTGAATAAAATATTTTTCAAGAAGAAGTAAAGAAAGAAGCTTTAAGATAGTGAGAGATAACAAATAAAAGTTTGTAGACAAAATTGAAGATCTTCGAAGAGACCCTGTGATGAACATACTGCCCAAATTTCACGAGAACATCCCTGCGAGGGGAACATGGTCCTTGCGGGGTAAGAGGAGAGTAAGCGTTCTTGAAGGAGCAGGTGGATGGGAGTGATATCATTGGCCGGCTGGTACAAACAAGGCTCAGTCAATGGCCGGCCGGTTCAGGTTATAAGAGTGGGGGAAAAAAACTCGCATTCCTTGCTCGGATCTTCTCGTGAAATGCGGAAAGGTTCCATGCTAGTGTTTGGATCTCAAGAGTTCTTTAAGCTCTCTGTACGCCATCTTAATGTAAGGTGACTAAAAACTTCTATGTATTTACAAAAATTAATCAGTGTAATTCATTCATTCATTTAGTGTTCTTCCCGAGGGCAAGTCTTTCACTACAAACCAAGCTTTCTCCAATCTTCCCTATTTTCTGCCTTCCTCTTTGTCTCCTCATATGATCCATATATATCTTAATGTCTATCATCTGATATCTTCTTCTGCCCCGAACTTTTCTCCCGTTCACCATTCTTTCCTGTACATCCTTCAGTAGGCAGTTTCTTCTCAGCCAGTGACACAACCAATTTCTTTTCTTCTTCCTGATCAGTTTCAACATCATTCTTTCTTCACTCATTCTTTCCAACGCAGCTTCGTTTCTTATTCTGTCTGTCCACTTCACACGTCCCATTCTTGTCCATATCCACATTTCAAATGCTTCTCTTCGCTTCTCTTCACTTCGTCGTAATGGCCATGTTTCTGCCCTATACAATGCCACATTCCATACAAAGCACTTCATTAGTCTCTTCCTTAGTTCTTTTGCAGATATCCGCAGAAGATGCTCCTTTTTCTATTAAAAGCTTCTTTTGCCATTGCTATTCTCCTTTTGACTTCTTGACAGCAGCTCATGTTACTGCTTACAGTACACCTCAAGTATTTGAAGCTGTCCACTTGATCTACTGCCTCACTTAGAATTCACAAGTTTATTTTCTGTATTTTTCTTCCTATGACCATGCTTTTCGTCTTATTTGCATTTACCTTCATCCCATACTGCTCACAGCTGTAATTTAGCTCCAGTAGCATGCCCTTTAGTATCATTTCTTCTTCTGCTAACAACGCCATATCATCAGAAAAGTCCACACCTGTGGAGTAACGGTCAGCGCGTCTGGCTGCGAAACCAGGTGGCCCGGGTTCGAATCCCGGTCGGGGCAAGTTACCTGGTTGAGGTTTTTTCCGGGGTTTTCCCCTCAACCCAATACGAGCAAATGCTGGGTAACTTTCGGTGCTGGATCCCGGACTCATTTCACCGGCATTATCACCTTCATATCATTCAGACGCTAAATAACCTAGATGTTGATACAGCGTCGTAAAATAACCCAATAAAAACTCATCAGAAAATCTTATGCACCTTTTTCTTCTTCTTCCAAGTTCTGAAAACAGTTCTTTACTAAGTCTTCCAAGTGGATGTTGAGCAGGATAGGTGATAAAGAACATCCTTGACAAACATCCGTGTTACTGTAATATTTATTTAATTTTACTTTTTAACACTGTGTATAAACGCTTATTTTATTATACCTATATTAGGTAAAATATTTGAATTCACCACAAATTGTGACAAACACCATATATCCATTAGCAGTGGAGTCCTTGCGTCATATACTGTAGTCCAAATGCCGTAGACATATTAACAGAATTTAAAATGGAATCATCACATTACTTATCTTTCTAAGAGGCTACGTAAAACAATTTATAAATTCGTCAATCTTCGATGCTACTTACCCATTAGAGTTCTACGAAATGTTTATTTGACCATTATTCAGTCTATCATTCAATATGGTATAATTGTTTTGGGTGGAAGTACAAAAATTAATCTTAGTCCGTTAAATGTACTACAAAAACGAATAATTAAAATTTGTTTGAAGAAACGTTTCGATTATCCAACTAAATTAATTTATTCTGAATTTAATTTATTTAATATTGAACAAATTTATAAATATACGCTGTTAAAATTTTATCATAAAAATCGTAATAAGTTTGTATTACAGACTCATAATTATGACACAAGACGAAATATTAATTCAACATTAGTAGAACCTAAATGTCTCACGTCTGCTGGTCTAAAGCATAGCATTAATTTTGGCCCTCGGTTGTACAATGCTTTAACTAAATTACACCCCAGAACTTCTAACATTATAACCTATGTGTATGAATTAATCAGCCTATATTATATATGTATTCTATAATTTTGAGATATATAGTCCTACTTTTGACGTGCGATATTATTCTTCTCTAGTGTTAATATTATATTATATAATTCCGTTGCCGCTGTAATTTAAATTTTAGTTCCTATTTTATTTTACTTTACTTATTTTTATTATTATTTTTTTATTTTCTATATTTCTCTTATATTAATATTGTATTATATAATTTCTGTAACTGTAATTTTAATTCTATTTCCTATTTTATTTTATTTTATATTCTCTATAGGCCTATTAATATTATATCTGAACTGCGACCGAACACGAGCGCTGCTCATTCGGTCTCAAATTTTGTTAATATACTGTATCTCCTTTTTTATCTTGTTTGTATTATTTTATTTCTGTTTCTCTTGTTTGTTTGTAATTATATTCTTTATTCTGTATATTTAAATTTAAATAAATAAATAACAGATAAATACCAAAATAAAATACACATATGAAGTTACTGTGGAAAGGACCTACATCCATATGACTCTGTTTTAAAATCTAACTCAAATTCCAGTGATGTCAATTGGAGCGAATGCTGTTAAAAGCAGACATACGGTGCATCGCCTCTTCATCGATGAAGCACCGGGGATTGTTAGATCTGTATCTCTTCCTCAATAAAACATGACGTAGCCTGCAGCATCTGCTGCCAGCACCGCATTCCGATAGCTTGATAGTGCTGTTCCGTTATAATTGTATGCAGCATTGATTTACTGCTTTTAATTAGCATAATTGCATACTGTGCAAATTATCTGACGTAATTGATATAATCCAAGGGCTAATCTGCAGATATATATATAGTTTGGCATTTTAAAAATCGGACCCTGACTAAAGTGAATAACAGATCAAATTTATGGACAATATCTCGCCCACGTTGAATTTCAACACTGAATAACAAAGCATTACAATTTAACAATATCAAATTCAAAAAAGCTATGGCCTTTAAAAGTAAACAATATAAAAGGTAAAAAATTGTAATAGATTAAAAAATTATTGAGAAAATACTTACTTACTTACTTACTTACTTACTTACTTACTTACTTACTTACTTACTTACTTACTTACTTACTGGCTTTTAAGGAACCCGGAGGTTCATTGGCGCCCTCACATAAGCCTGCCATTGGTCCCTATCCTGAGCAAGATTAATCCATTCTCTATCATCATATCCCACCTCCCTCAAATCTATTTTAATATTATCTTCCCATCTACGTCTCGGCCTCCCTAAAGATCTTTTTCTCTCCAGCCTCCCCATTAATACACTATATGCATTTCTGGATTCGCCCATACGTGCTACATGCCCTGCCCATCTCAGACGTCTGAATTTTATGTTCCTAATTATATGAAAAATACAATTCATGCAGTTCTGTGTTGTGTAACTTTCTCCATTCTCCTGTAACTTCATCCCTCTTAGCCCCAAATATTTTCCTAAGCACGTTATTCTCAAACACCCTTAACCTATGTTCCTCTCTCAAAGTGAGAGTCCAAGTTTCACATCCATAAAGAACAACCGGTAATATAACTGTTTTATAAATTCTAACTTTCAGATTTTTTGACAGCAGACTGGATGATAAAAGCTTCTCAACCGAATAATAACAGGCATTTCCCATATTTATACTGTGTTTAATTTCCTCCCGAGTATCATTTATATTTATTACCGTTGCTCCAAGATATTTGAACTTCTCCACCTCTTCAAAACATAAATTTCCAATTTCTATATTTCCATTTCGTACAATATTCTCGTCACGAGACATAATCATATACTTTGTCTTTTCGGGATTTACTTCCAAACCTATCTCTTTACTTGCTTCCAGTAAAATTCCCGCATTATCCCTAATCGTTTGTGGATTTTCTCCTAACATATTCACGTCATCCGCATAGACAAGTAGCTGATGTAACACGTTCAATTCCAAATCCTCTCTGTTATCCTGGACTTTCCTAACGGCAAGCAAGTAAGCGATTTTAAATATTTAGGCTGCAGAATATCCTATCAGAAAAAAATGGACATGGAAGAAAAGCTACATAAATATGAATGGATATGTGGAACTTTAAGAAGATCATTAGGAAACAAAGTAAGGAAAGATACACATATGAAGTTGTACAAATAAGTTGCATTACCAATACTCCTATACGGCGCAGAAACTTGGAAATTAACAAAAGAAGACATAAGACTGCTTGAAGCCTCTGAGATGAGATTTCTGCGATCAGAAGCAGACATTTCACGACTTGAACATATGAGAAACGAAGAGCTAAGAAATGAACTACAGATAGAAGAATTAAATCAACTCGTGAAGGATTATCAGAGTAAATGGATGCACCACCAAGATAGGATGGAGGAAGAGCGTTTCCCAAAGATAGCTTTTCAATATTGTCCAGAAGGAAGAAGAGATGAAGGTCGTCCGAGACTTCGACGGAGGCAACAGTTCTAATGCGGACGGAACGGGTCGATAGCCCCATGCCGTGTTGTTCATGATGATGATTATGATGAATAACTTCTGATATTAAAATCGTAAGTTAAAACACTTTGGTAGTACTGCTACTATTACCACCTCCTCCACTACCATCACCACCAAGAGAATAATTTATTTCGTGTCCGGAAAACGACAAAAAAAAACAACAATTTTAGCTCCACATGATACTTTTGGAGAAAAAAAGGGGGAGGAGGATGGAAGGGGAGACGGGGAGAGGGGGATATATATCTATATCGGTTATTCGACACACCACAATCTATTAATGTAAAACATTACTTCTCCTTATTTCTAATCAAGGATTCGGTACTCTATTTTCTCCGTTTTCAAGCAAGTATCTTAGTCTAATGGGTTTTCTCAACTCTTTCCTGGCCTTCCGAGACGTTCTTTCTCTTGAAGTTTGTTTATTGAGTTATTTATTTGTTTATTTATTTAGTTACTACCTGTCGTTCGTTGTGTATTGACCGGTGTTGATTCCACGAATTAGCAGAATGCTTCATTCTCCTCCACGAATGCTTTCATTCCCTCAATGCCCTTCTCTTCGTGATCGCCTACGTTGCCTTGTATACAAAGACAATGGCGACATTATGGCGCTCAACGGACATGTAGCTTGGGACGCATAGCAATTTATTTGATTGTTCAGTTATTTTATTTATCTATTTATTTGCTTATTTATTTATTTATTTGTTTATTTATTTATTTACTTATATATTTAGCCAGTTAATAAGTTACTGTGTTAGGCAGTTATTGGGAAGTCTGTCAATGAGTCGGTCAGTGAGGCATTCAGTCATCCATTTGATTATTAATTCATTCATTCATTCATTCATTCATTTGTTTGTTCGTTTACTTATTCCCTTATTCGTTCATTCATTCATTCATTCATTCATTCATTCATTTTTCCATTCGTTTATTAGTTTATTCGTTCATTCAATCATTTGTTTATTCGTTCATTTTTCCATTCATTCATTAGTTTATTCGTTCATTATTTTTTAATTTATTTACTTACCTAGGTATTCATTTACTTATTTATTTAGTTTATTTATATATTTTGGTAATAATTGTAACACAAAATATAATATATACAGAAAAACTTTAGCTCTCCCCTAAAAGAGTAGAACTCGTGCTCAGGGGAGGATTCCTGAATTGAAACTAAGACGTACATATACAATACAATTTGTCTTATATCTACTACGCAATAAGAATATATAAATTTAAATTTACAATTTTTCAGTTTTTATAAAATCCATACATAACTTTTAAAATTTAATACGAGAACTATTAGAATTGACAAGATTAGGATATTTAAATATAAATTTGTTGCATATTCTTGGGCCTAAATTACTACTATGATTAAATTCTGTAGTTATGTGTTTACTTTTTTATTTCGTTATTTATTTACTTTTATTTCGTTATTTATTTTCTGTTTTATTTATTTATTTATTCATGTATTTATGTATTTATTTATTTATTTAGTCATAGTTAAGGTCATCAGATCTTCTATTCCACTCAGCCAAAAATGAAGTATAGGCCTGTCGTAATGTGCAATTTAATGAACAAATGGAATTCTAATATTAAAGTGATGGTAAACACAAACTCAATATATAAATGGTTAAAGCTAATTAAATAACGGATAACTCTCCCGCTTGGTATGGTATGGTATGTTTTCTTCCTCTTCTAGGAAATTTGTAATATTATTCGTAAATTTTATTTTAATTGTTTTATGTTGTACGGACAGACGGGTAGACTGACCGATGGAGATACGTATGGTCAGACGGATACACGGACGAACGGACAGATTGACAGGCAGACGGACAGACGGACAGAGGAACAGAGGGCAGACACACGGACGGACGGACAAACAGACGGACACACGGATGGCCGGGCAACGAGACGGACAGACCGACGTACGGACAGACGGACAGCCAGACAGGAAGGACAGGCAAACACACAAATATGTAGGTAGACAAACACAAAGACAGATATATAGGCCTATACATAATTTTGGTATAATAAATAAGTAAAGATAAGATATTATATCAATAAATAGTAAAAAATTGCTTTAACCCCTTCAGTCCCGAATTTATGTTTAAAAAAACTGGTCACATAATCATTCTGGGGATCCAAAAATTCCAAATCAAGTCTTCATATAAAATCAAAATTTGGAGGCAATTTTGTCCCCTGGGGCCCCAAATTTTTAAATTTTATTTTCAATTTAGGTATAGAAATGTTTCCAAAATAATATTCTCCATTTCTATCACATTGAATTTTTCAAAATATTTAAAAGTATCGAAGACATTCCAAAAAAGAAAAAAAGAAATAATGAACAGTATAATGTACATCAGGTCTGAAGGGGTTACACATCTGAAAATTATAGAAAACTTTATCGGCGTATTTCAACTACTCTGCTTGGTATAAGGAAGGTGCTGAAAATCTTGGGACCGTGAGGGTTAATCTGGGTTACCCGGTTAGCATGTCCACTGTGCTGTTTCTTAAGCAGATGTTGAAAATTTTGAGAACAGTAACTTGGGTGAAGTTTTAGTAGTTTATAATTAATAATAGTTTATATTAATATGTTGTTTGGAATTGTCGAAACATCGATAACCCCCTCAAAGTAGCTGACTCGTTGGAGCCCATCACCAGTCGGTTAAGATGCCGCTTTCCGGACGGGATATACTTTGCTCACTTGTTACTAATACTGCTGGATGTCAATTCTCTGCCTTTATTCCTCTTCTGTAATATTGTGTGAAATTCTGATGTTATCAGAAATGCGGCTCTGGACGTACTTTTTCAATTAAGATAAACGTTGAATGAAGTGAGGATATGTCATCTAGAGTATATTGATACATTATGAACTTGTGTTTGTCGTTTCTCAAAATTGTTCTCCAGATGTACCTAACATGTGTTCTCCAATACTTTCACATAATATCGCTGTTTTTATAATGCATTCACTGCAACAATCATTTACATCTAATTAAATCTTAACGCAAACTGACATTTTTTTTCTATCAGTTCCTGAATGGAATTATGGAAGCATGGCAATGGAAGGTATACGTAAATGCTATAATTCTGATAATATTCTACGCTATCGCTCGTAAAACAAGAAAGAGGATTCTACAGTAGGTACTAAAAGTGGAATCTTACTGCAGGATCATTATTTCCGCTTCATAAAAGCTTAAAACTCTAGTAATACTCTCAAATTCACCTGCATCATTACCAACACTTCTACGAAGTCATAAAGCAGTAGTAATAAGAAAATAAGTGGCGAATGGGGTTACATTTTAGACAGTCCAAAAATATTATTTTATAATTTTTATTCTCCAATAAAAAAAAAAGTCTTTGTTTCTATAATGACATTTAGATGCGCTTGTCAGCCCAACTTTTTTTTAATTTCTCCTCTATGTCCCTGTCCTTTTCGTATAACTTCATTTCCTCTTTATCATATTTTTTCTTCTTCTTTCGCAAATCTCTCCTATTCCCTTACGTCATCAACTTAGATCTATCTCTCTCTTTCTGCCTCCGATGTCTGTCTTCTCTGTCTGTCTCAGTTTTCTCCTCTCCCTACCTCAGTCTTCTTCTCTACCTACCTCGGTCTTCTTCTCTCCCTACCTGTCTTCTTCTCTCCCTGCCTAAGTCTTCTTATCTCTCTGTTTCCGTCATCTTCTGTCCCTCTCTCCATCTTCTCTCCCTGTCTCTTTAATCTCTCCCTGTCTCCGTCATCTTCTCTGTCTCCGTCTTCTTTTCTTCATCTCTCAGTCCTCTTCTCGCAGTTTTTGTCCTCTTCTTTCCCTGTCTCCGCCATCTTCTCTGCCTGTCCCTGTCTTCTTATTTTTCTGTCTCCGTCATCTTCTCTCCCTGTCTCCGTCATTTTTCCTCCCCGTCTTCGTCATTTTTCCTCCCCGTCTCCGTCATCTTCTCCCCCTTTCTCCGTCATCTTTTATCCCTGTCTCCGTTATCTTGTTTCCTGTCTCCATGATCTTCTCTTTCTATCTCCGTCATATTCTGTCTTCTTTTTTCCATGTCTCCATTATCTTCTCTCGCTATCTCCGTCATCTTCTCTCGCTGTCTCCGTCATCTCCTCTCGCTGTCTCCGTCATCTTCTCTCCCTGTCTCCATCTTCTCTCCTTGCCTCAGTAATCTCTCCATGTCTTCGTCATCTTCTTTGTCTCCGTCTTCTTCTCTTAATCTCTCAGTCCTCTTCTCGTAGTCTCCATCCTCTTCTCTCCTTGTCTCCGCCATCTTCTCTGCCTGTCTCCATTTATTTTCTCTCCCTGTCTCTGTCTTTTTATTTTTCTGTCTTCGTCATCTTCTCTCCCTGTCTCAATCATATTTTAGTATTAGTATTTAGTATTTATTTATTTAACCTGGTAGAGATAAGGCCGTCAGGCCTTCTCTGCCCCTCTACCCTCATATTATCTCCCCATCTCAATCATATTATCTCCCCGTCTCCGTCATTTTTCCTCGCCGTCTCCGTCATTTTTCCTCGCCGTCTCCGTCATTTTTCCTCGCCGTCTCCGTCATTTTTCCTCGCCGTCTCCGTCATTTTTCCTCCCCGTCTCCGTCATTTTCCTCCCCGTCTCCGTCATTTTTCCTCGCCGTCTCCGTCATTTTTCCTCCCCATCTCCGTCCTTTTTGCTCCCCGTCTCCGTCATTTTTGCTCTCCGTCTCCGTCATTTTTGCTCCCCGTCTCCGTCATTTTTCCTCCCCGTCTCCGTCATTTTTCCTCCCCGTCTCCGTCATTTTTCCTCCCCGTCTCCGTCATTTTTCCTCCCCGTCTCCGTCATTTTTTCTCCCCGTCTCCGTCATTTTTTCTCCCCGTCTCCGTCATTTTTCGTCCCCGTATACGTCATCTTTTCTCCGTGTCTCCGTTATCTTTTTTCCCCTGTCTCCATGATCTTCTCTTTCTATCTCCGTCATATTCTCTGTTTCCTTCTTTTTTCCATATCTCCATTATCTTCTCTTGCTGTCTCCGTCATCTTCTCTCTCTCTATCTCTATCATCTTCTTTCCATAGCTCAGTATTCTTATCTTCCTGTCTTCTTTTCTCCATGTCTGAGTCTTCAGTCTCTGTCCCTTTCCTTCATTACATATAGACGATCTTTTGGATTCAAGTTCGTGTATTTTAGTTAAGGAAGTGTCTTATATTTATTTAATAGATCGCCTAATAACGCTATGTCACCTACGCTGCTACATACGGTCGATAGATTTTCTAAACCTTGAAAATTTCTTCGCTATCAGGTAACCTGATATTCACATTATAGTTAGGAAAAATCTTGAGAAAAACTGTTAAGCAGCCCACGTTGGGTTCGAACTCACTCCCGAGAAGAGTCCGCTCACTATCCTACAACACTCCGGTGGCCTAAGGGTCTGTCGGCTAAAGGCTTGTCCACAATAAACTGGAAACGAAATCGACAACGAGTACTAGAACGGAAATATTGTTGTGTTGTATTGTATTGTATTGTATTGTATTGTATTGTATTTATTAACATTCCATGGTATTCATACATTGCTTACAGCTAGAATATGGAACAAGTCAAAAAACTTAATACTATTATAAAATCTTAATTTATAGTCACAGTTTAGATGAAATATATATCCACGAGATTTACAATACAGTCTACTAGTACAACACAAAGTTTTAGTATCAGTTTCATGAAGTGTTATTGAATGTCATGAATTCAACTACAGAATAGAAGGCGTGAGAATTAGGTACTTCTTTAATTTGGCCCTAAATAATTTTATGCTTTGAGTTTCATTTTTTATATCAATAGGGAGGCTATTAAAAAATTTTACTGCCATATAACACACTCCTTTTTGATAGCACGATAGACTTGCCGATGGAGTATGAAAGTCATTTTTTGACGTGTATTTATGCTACGAACTGTTGAATTAGTTACACAGTTTTCACGATTACATACGAGGAAGATTATTAATGAAAAGATATACTGACAAGCCATGGGCATTGTTTGTAGTTTTTTGTTAAAATAAATGTATTTAAATGTGAGCATTCATAATTTCCACGTTCCCTTTCCGGGCTCCGACTAGCTTCTCGTTAATTGCGAATGCTTACGTTTAAATAGGCCTACACTTATTTTAAAAATATTTCCGTTCTCGTTCTCGTTCCCGGTTTATTGTGGACCAGCCTTTAGTGGGACATCGTATATGCTAGAAGATAATTGCATGAAAGAATTTCGGATGGTGCTTAGCGTGTTGTTGCAGGGCGGCACGCAAGTGTGACTGTAGCGCTGTTAAGATTCAGTGGCACGCATACCGGGCATTCCAGCCCCGTTATGAAGTCGCTCACCTGCACTCTTAAGTGTCTCATATACAAAACATGTGCCTGCGAGGTGTTCCTGCTTCCATAATGCGACCTCACTTTCCAGAAGAACTATGTGAGCGCAGAGATAGTGGTACGGCTTTAATGAAACAATGACAGTAAAGAAAAAAGAATAGTGTTCCAGAAATACACCTCCTCTGCCCGTTTGTTTAGTAAACGTCTCACAGAATTTTGTCCAAGTCCTAATATGTTACTTTCGGAACCAGAAATGAAAACTGTCCTCCTGTAACACTGTACAACAAAGAACTTCCTGAAGCAGACGATGTTAGATATTTAGGTATGCACTTAGATCGCCGCTTATCATGGTGAAAACATATTGAAACTAAACGTAAAGAATTTAATTTTAAAACATCAACAATCTATTGGTTATTGGGACCTAAATCCAAACTGTCATTAGAAAATAAACTTCTTGTTTATAAAGTCATACTAAAACCAATCTGGACATACGGCATCCAACTGTGGGGAACTGCTAGCAACTCAAACATTGAAATAACTGCAGAGGTATCAGTCCAAAACTTTACGTTCCATTGTCACTGCACCATGGTATGTACGTAATGATGTCATTCATCATGATCTAAACATTTCAACTGTAAAAGAAGAGATCTCTAATTTCAGCAAAAAATACCTGCACCGATTAAATCAACATCCGAATCATCATGCATTAAATTTGCTGGATAATAGTCAAACAATAAGAAGACTTAAAAGGACCAATGCTTTTGACCTTCCATTCATTTTTACTACAACTATTTAAAACATTGTTATTTTTCTTTTGGAGTGTTGTCATGAGATAACATCTCCACTCATGTCATATTCCTTTATAATATTTACTTATTGTCTATTGTAGACAGATTGTAAATGTGGCATAAGTGTTAAAAAAAAGTCCTAATACAGTGGAGTCCCTCCACTGGAATCATGTGTTATATAGTTTGTTAATTAAGTATGGAATATTGCTAATAACTCTTTATTTTATACTCGACAATGCCGAAATGTAGTAATTATACACCTGGTAGTAGCCCTTTAATGCACCTCATTAAAGTACACCTATTCATTAAAGTTCAGGTGTTCAGCCAATGGCAAGTCACCTTTGTACCGTTATAAAACCGCAAGTATCGATTATTCTCGGATATGCAATCGAAAGACAATTAGCGAAAAGTCACGGAGCCTGGAAATCCAATACTGTCGCAGAAGGTTATGTTCTGTTACTATAATAATTAGCGTTAATTGTAAATAATATTCAAATAAATTCAATTTGTCATCTCGTTTTTCAATTCTAAATCAATTTCCAGGTTCTATCAGACTAATGTTCATCTTATTCTCTATCAAGGTCAATGACATTCGGTCTCGGAAAAAATCAATACTTTCGCGTCTGCGCACATCTCACAATTCAGGTCAGTTCGCACATACGTAACCATAACATGACCTAATTTTGAATAATTTCAAGTTAGAAATTTGGTCGAGTATAAAAAGTCGTATGAAACTTGCCTATAATGGTAATTAAGACGCTCGTATGAAAATTATGAAACTCGCTTGCGCTTGTTTCATAAACAAACATACTTGCGTCTTAATTACTACCATTATAGGCTCGTTTCATAATGCACTATTATGAAAAAATATCAAAAACAAAAGTTGTTGGAGATATCTAACTAAAACGTACGAATGATTGGTTGATTGGCAAACTTGCTCGTGTTAAATTACATAAGCACGTGTGGCTTACAGCTGTTTCGGTGCTTCTTCACACCATCCTCAGAGCCTACTAGATCTCGGCGTCATCTCGAATTTCGCTGCCTGTTGTGGGAGTGCGTTTGCGTGTTGAAAAGTGGAGTCAAATAGTGTGTGTGTTCTGAAATTGATCTGTGTTTTGAGAATTTGATCAGGGTGTGTTTTAGTGTGTGTGTATATTTCATATTGTTCTAGTGTGTTGAGTTTTTGGTTTTTGGGTTGTATGTGTAGGATTTCCATGTTTGTATTTATGTTATTGTATGTATGACTAGCATTAGTTACGTGTTCGGCATATGTAGATGTATTGTGTCCTCTGGTTATTGTTTTAATGTGTTCTTTGTATCGAGTTTGGGATGATCTGCCTGTCTGTCCAATGTAGAACTTGTCGCAACTATTACATGTGAGTTTGTATACGCCTGTGAGGTTGTATTTATTTGTTTGTGTTGTTTGTGTGTTGAGATGTCTTTGTAGTGTGTTTTCTGTTCTGTATGCTATGTTGTATTTCTGTTTTCTGACTGAAGATGCGATATTATGTGTGCTTTTGCTTTCATATGTTAGTGTGATGTATTTCTTGTGTTCTTGTGATTGTGTTGTGGTTTCCGTGTTTTTGTGTTTGTTAAGTTTTTGTTTTGTCTTTCGTATGATATTGTCTATTATGTTTGGATTGTAACCGTTTTCTTGTGCTATGTATTTGATTGTGTAAAACTTATGGCTGTGGTCTCACAAAAGCATTGATTTATGTACAGGGTGTGGCAAAAAATAACATTTTTTAAATGGCACCCTATATTAAATTTTAAATATTTGAAATCACCATTCAATGTTACATACAAATAGAAGTTTGACTCGGCATAAATGATGAATACTAGTTTTTTTAATGTAATGATTATTTTAAATGCTTTGATAATGTAACACAAAATAAATGTGTGTATTCATATGGAGTAGGCCATGAAAAAACAAAACAATAACACAACTGTTTCAGAGAAAAGTTTAAAATTATAACACGTGTTCAAACTGAGAACCATTCACGGTCAAACAATGCCCCAGTCTATCACGAAAACAGTACATTGACTTTCTCACAGTCTAAGGAGTAATCAGTTCCATCCTCATTACTAATTTGAAAGAACTGTAATAGTTTCCTTATTCAGCTTAACAAATTAAAAATATATATATACGATTATGGTAGTCTAATTTCGGGCAGTTTTTTTAAATAATTTATCATACACGATAACGACCATCTCCCATAAGGATCTGTCGACAAACTCTGTTACATTAATATATTTTGAAAAATTACTTTTATATGAACTGTCATAATATACAGTGCAGTTACAGAAAATATTAGAACCCAACCTTTAATTACGATTTGGCGTTATTTATTTATTTATTTATTTATTTATTTATTTATTTATTTATTCATTTATTCATTTATTCATCTGTCTGTCTGTCTGCTGTCCGTCCGTCCGTCCATCCACCTATCTATCTATCTATCTATCTATCTATCTATCTATCTATCTATCTATCTATCTATCTATCTATCTATCTATCTATCTATCTATCTATCTATCTATCTATCTATCTATCTATCTATCTATCTATCTATCTATCTATCTATCTATCTATCTATCTATCTATCTATCTATCTATCTATCTATCTATCTATCTATCTATCTATCTATCTATCTATCTATCTATCTATCTATCTATCTATCTATCTATCTATCTATCTATCTATCTATCTATCTATCTATCTATCTATCTATCTATCTATCTATCTATCTATCTATCTATCTATCTATCTATCTATCTATCTATCTATCTATCTATCTATCTATCTATCTATCTATCTATCTATCTATCTATCTATCTATCTATCTATCTATCTATCTATCTATCTATCTATCTATCTATCTATCTATCTATCTATCTATCTATCTATCTATCTATCTATCTATCTATCTATCTATCTATCTATCTATCTATCTATCTATCTATCTATCTATCTATCTATCTATCTATCTATCTATCTATCTATCTATCTATCTATCTATCTATCTATCTATCTATCTATCTATCTATCTATCTATCTATCTATCTATCTATCTATCTATCTATCTATCTATCTATCTATCTATCTATCTATCTATCTATCTATCTATCTATCTATCTATCTATCTATCTATCTATCTATCTATCTATCTATCTATCTATCTATCTATCTATCTATCTATCTATCTATCTATCTATCTATTGTTTTCTGCCCAAGGACAAGTCTTTCACTGCAAACATAGCATTCCCCAATATTCCCTACTTTCCGCTTTTCTCTTAGTTTCCAATATATATACCTATATCTTAATACTGCCTATCATTAATTTCATGTCTTCTTCTACCACGAACTTTTCTCCCGTCCACCATTCTTTCCAGTGCACCATTCAGTAAGCACTATTTTCTTAAACAGTGAATCTCAGCCAATTTATTTTCCCTTCTTTATCCCTAATATTATATCCTTTTTATGAAGCAATTAAAAATTGAGAATTATTAAAATTTTCAACTTCTTTTTTAATCATAAAAGAATATAAAACATCATTATGATTATACATATGCGGACTTGATGAAGAAGGATGAATGTACTTTTGTTTTTTGTACGATGGCGATAGGATTGCACCGTAGTACGAGAGTATTTACAACGCAGCATTTTTAATCTCTATATTTCAGATTATCTCTTTATAAATGATGAAAGCAGAAAGGCAGAAAAAAGAGGCAGGTGGATTAGTTCCTTACTGAATAATTTGTATTTTTAGTATTCGTTGCGTTGGATGCTAAATCTCAGGAGCCGCTTTTTTATCCCCATAATAAATCAAGAGTAATCTTTAGGAGAAATACACTCCCTGCAATCCCACATTGCTTTCTATTCTACAGTCAATAAGCTAACCCGTCTAGTGACCTATAACGGGTGCCGTATTTTATGAGCTTCGGACAATACAGACTATACACATTGTTCATTCAAAGTGAAGTAGAGTATTGATGGTTTATTAGTGACGAGACCGTTGATGTTTATTTAATGCAAATGCTTAAATGGTTCGTTCATGAGATTTAGCACGGTTTTTGAAGCAGTTCAACACTAAAAGTAATATTAAATTTAGTGGACCAGTTTAATAAATGAGGTTTTGCGACTGACCAGTAAACGAATACGGACTTCATAAAAATTGACGCCTAAATGTTTGTCTTGTTCTGCCACACAACATTCTGCACTTCGTGTACGTCATGAAGGTTAATACACGACAACTCAGGGAATATCTCACCATTGCATCACATCACTATACCCTCTAATCAAGTCTCACTCACGAACACAAATGTCCTTACTTACTTACTTGCTTACTTACTTACTTACTTACTTACTTACTTACTTACTTACTTACTTACTTACTTACTTACTTACAGGCTTTTAAGGAACCCGGAGGTTCATTGCCGCCCTCACATAAGCCCGCCTTTGGTCCCTATCCTGAGCAAGATTAATCCATTCTCTATCATCATAACCCACCTCCCTCAAATCCATTTTAATATTATCCTCCCATCTACGTCTCGGCCTCCCTAAAGGTCTTTTTCCCTCCGGCCTCCCAACTAACACTCTATATGCATATCTGGATTCGCCCGTACGTGCTACATGCCCAGCCCATCTCAAACGTCTGGAATTAATGTTCCTAATTATGTCAGCTGAAGAATACAATACGTGCAGTTCTGTGTTGTGTAACTTTCTCAATTCTCCTGTAACTTCATCCCTCTTAGCCCCAAATATTTTCCTGAGAACCTTCTTCTCAAACACCCTTAACCTTTGTTCCTCTCTCAACGTGAGAGTCCAAGTTTCACATCCATAAAGAACAACCGGTAATATAATTGTTTTATAAATTCTATCTTTAAGATTTTTTGACTGCAGACTGGATGATAAAAGCTTCTCAACCGAATAATAACAGGCATTTCCCATATTTATTATGTGTTTAATTTCCTCCCGAGTATCATTTATATTTGTTACTATTGCTCCAAGATATTTGGACGTCTCCACCTCTTGGAAAGATAAATTTCCAATTTTTATATTGCCATTTCGCACAATATTCCCGTCACGAGACATAATCATATACTTTGTCTTTTCAGGATTTACTTCCAAACCTATTTCTTTACTTGCTTCCAGTAAAATCCTCGTGTTTTTCCTAATCATTTGTGGATTTTCTCCTAACATCCTAACGTCATCCGTATAGACAAGCAGCTGATGTAACCCGTTCAATTCCAAACCCTCTCTGTTATCCTGGACTCTCCTAATGGCATACTCTAGAGCAAAGTTAAAAAGTAAAGGTGATAGTGCATCTCCTTGCTTTAGCCCACAGTGAATTGGAAATGCATCTGACAGAAATTGATACACAAAAATATCCTACTCCAATGAAATCTCACTCAAGATAGACTGCAGGCGGGAAGAGCACCGTTATTTCGTAGAGGAGAATGTGGGCGATTGCATGAGGCTCGGGCCGCCAACAGGCTTAGCAGTGCTCCGGGACTTTTAAACTGTCCGTTCTGTATAAGTGTACACTTTTGGAAGAGTGAAGAAGAAATATATAATAAATATGCTGAAGTGATTCAGAAGGGGGAATTATAATACAATTCCCTAAAAGGGAAAGAATATATGGAAGAGAGTTGTTTATTCTGATATGGATAATTCTTTCATTCATAGTTTTCTGTCCAAAAGCAGATATTTTACTGCAAACCCAGAATTTTCCAGTCTCACCTATTTTCTGCCTTCCTCTATGTCTCTGCATATCATCCATATATATTTATTTCATCTATCATCTGATACCTACTCCCGGTCACCATTCCTGCCCGTGCATCCTTCAGTAGGCAGTTACTTCTCAGCCAGTGACCCAGTCAGTTCCTTTTCCTCTTCCTGATCAGTTTCAGCACCATTCTTTCTTCACCCAATCTTTCCAACAGAGCTTCATTTCTTATTCTGTCTGTCCATTTCACACGTTCCATTCTTCTCTATATCCACATTTCAAATGCTTCTATTCGCGTCTCTTCACTTCGTCATAATATCAAAGTTTCTTCTCCATACAAATCCACACTCAACACAAAGTACTACACTAGTCTCTTCCTTAGTTAATTTTCTGTTCAAAATTTCCTTTTCCACTACTCTCCTTTTGACTTCTTGGCAGCAGCTCATATTACTGCTTATAGTACACTCCAAATATTTAAAGTATCCACTTGCTCTACTGCCTCATTTAGAATTGGCACGTTTAACTTCTTTATTTTTCAACCAGTAACCATGATCTTCGTCTTATTTGTGTTTATCATCATCCCATATTGCTCACAGCTGTCATTTAACTCCAGTAGCACATCTTTTAGCATCATCATCTCTTGTGCTAACCACGCCTATCATCAGAAAATCTTATGCATTTCATTATTCTTCCTCCTACTATCACTCCTCCCATGTCTTGAAAACAGTTCTTCACTAAATCCTCCAAGTAGATGTTGAACAGGGTAGATGATAAAGGGCATCCTTCTCGTACTTCTCTCCCTATATCACTTCATTCAGACATTTTTTCTCCTATCCTGACTTTGGCTTGTTATTTCATATAAAGGTTACTAAACAGCTCCTCTCTTTCCAGTCCATACTAATTTTCTTCAGGATCCCCATCAGTTTGTTCCAATTCACTCTATGAAAAGTCTTTTCTAGGTTCACAAATACTATATACACACGTCTTTATTCTTCTCTAGTATGTTTCGCTGATTGTTCCCAGTAGTCCAATTGCATCCCTCGCATGTTTTCCCTTCCTGAAGCCAAACGCTCTCCCTACAGCTGTCCTTTCATCTTAGAATGTAAACGTCGATTCAGTATTCTTAGGAGAATCTTCGCCGAGTGCGGTATCAGGTATTATTTTTCTTCGGTACAGTAGCAACACTGTTTCCGTAAAATCTTCAAACCTTTCACCTTTCTGATATATTTCGTTGCATATGATAGAATATTCTTCTAGTCTTCACACAATCATTTCACTAATTAAATGGAAAATAGATATGGATTTAGTGAGAGATTCAGGCTATTCTCAACAAACCTGGAAAAGCGTTTAACTGTAATTGGGGATTTATCGAAACTACTGACCAAATTAGTTGTGAAACTTGGACTCTCACTCTGAGAGAGGAACATAGGTTAAGGGTGTTTGAGAATAAGGTGCTTAGGAAAATATTTGGGGCTAAGCGGGATGAAGTTACAGGAGAATGAAGAAAGTTACACAACACAGAACTGCACGCATTGTATTCTTCACCTGACATAATTAGGAACATTAAATCCAGACGTTTGAGATGGGCAGGGCATGTAGCACGTATGGGCGAATCCAGAAATGCATATAGAGTGCTAGTTGGGAGACCGGAGGGGAAAAGACCTTTAGGGAGGCCGAGACGTAGATGGGAGGATAATATTAAAATGGATTTGAGGGAGGTGGGTTATGATGATAGAGACTGGATTAATTTTGCACAGGATAGGGACCGATGGCGGGCTTATGTGAGGGCGGCAATGAACCTTCGGGTTCCTTAAAAGCCATTTGTAAGTAAGTAGGTAAGTACTGACCAAATTAGTGCTTCATTAATTAACAGAGTAACTTATTCACATTTTTTTAAATTTCTTTTTCTTCTGTTATTTTTTGGTGGAAGTGTAACAAATGCAATCTCTTTTCTTCTCTGATTTTGTTAATTAATGCAATATTGTGATCTGACATCACACTTGTCGAACTTGTCAACAATCGACACTCAATTGACAAGCCTGTCAAAAAGGTTTAACAAAATATACTCAACTTGTCACTTGTCTCCGATTTCTTTATCAGCTTGTCATTGATCAAAGAAGTCGTATTAAGGGGAGAGGATGGTATTTTTTGGTGAAAAATGAGTAAATTAAAAAAAATTCTTTAAAATACTCTGTGATATGTGTGGAATGCATAGCATAACATTTTGTGGGTATTTGTGCCCTTATCGTATGTTGAGTAGCCATTTTTAAACTTCCTGCGTAATGGATTTTTAAATCACTCGCCCACTTTTATTGTTGCTTCCGGTAAATTAAATTTCCAAAATTTATTTTCTTTAAAATACTCTTTGATATGTGTGTGGAATGCATTGCATTACATTTTGTGGGTATTTGTACCCTTATCGGATGTTGAGACGTCATTTTTAAACTTCCTGCGCTATGGATTTTTAAATCACTCGCCCACTTTTATTGTTGCTTCCGGTAAATTAAATTTTAAAAATTTTTTTTCTTTAAAATACCCTTTGATATGTGTGTGGAATGCATTGCATTACATTTTGTGGGTATTTGTGCCCTTACCGGATGTTGAGACGTCATTTTTAAACTTCCTGCGCTATGGAATTTTAAATGACACGCCCGCTTTTATCGTTTTTCCAGTAACTTCATTTTTTTTGCTACATTGCCAGACAAAAATGGATGTAATTTCTGGACTATTAAAGATACATGCATGAAATTTAGAACACACATTCTTTGGACTATTAGAAAACTTTTCTCTGTAACAGAATTTTGTTAATTGATTTTATTTTAAAAATACGTCCGTTTGTTTGCAAGAAAGGACATCAGAAAATTGTTATTAAACTTTAATTGTTTATTTTACAAACGTAGGGACTAATATCAAAATTCTGTTACAGACAGTTTGTAGAACATGCTTTTGCAAATACATTGCAAAAACTTGTTTGAACCTATCTTTAAAAACGGTTTAGATATATCGGTTTTAGTACAATACTGCATTGGGTATTTTTTTTTTTCAAATTTGGGCCCCCAAATAGTTTCTTTTTAATATTTTTATTCAATTGAGTTGCCACAGCTATGAGCTCTCTACATACAAAAAATTAATATTTTATACCAAATAGGAAAAAAGTTTTAAAAAATACCATCCTCTCCCCTTAGAGACGGAGCCCTATTGTTAGTTTGAGAGACTGAAATTGTTGTGTACCATAAACTTGAGTTGTGCTTGCTAGAATTTAAATTCCATCATTTATTCATTTCATTGTACAATGTAATGAGCTTTTCTTATTTTCTTAGTTCACACTCTGCTCGTTTTCTCGGAAAGCCATTGTTTCAAAAATATTACCGAACGTTCTCTCAAATAAGTGGATGGTCCATTGACCGTGAAGTTCGTAATAGAATATATAAATACAAAGTTTTCAGCTCTGACTGCGAGCATTGCCGTATTTCTGCTGTCTTTTAAGCTGCTCGTTACCACTTTGCATCTTATCGCCTCGCTTCTTCCTAATTGGATAGCAGCTAACGTTCTCATTGGCCATCTGTGATCTTCATTCATTCTCTTATTCAAACATTTTCATTCTTACCTCCCAGAAAATACAGAACATCATGACCTCCATTTTATTTTACTTTAGGAAAGTACAGTACTGAATACGAGTAAAGATTGGGAGGAACGATTTTAGTTAAGTAAATAAATAAATAAATAATTGAATAAATAAGTAAATAAATAACTAAATAAATAACTATATAAATAAATAAGTGAATAAATAAATAAATAAGTAAATAAGTCAATAAATAACTAAGTAAATAAATAAAGAAATAAGTAAATAAGTACGTAAATAAGTAAATAAGTAAGTAAATAAGTAAATAAATAACTAAATAAATAAATGAATAAGTAAATAAATAAGTGAGTAAGTAAATAAATAAACAAATAAGTAAATAAATAACTAAATAAATGAATAAGTAAATAAATAATTGAATAAGTAAATAAGTAAATAAATAAACAAATAAGTAAATAAATAACTAAATAAGTAAATAAATAAATAAGTAAATAAATAAATAACTAAATGAATGAATGAATCAATCAATGAATAAAGAAATAAATAAGTAAATTAATAAGTTAATAAATAATTAAATAAGTAAATAAATAAATATTTTAGACTAGAGCATTAAAACAGTCCTACTATGAAAAACTTTGAAAACAAAATTAACTCTCCTTTATGTGTTTTTGTGTGCTGCAGCCAGAAATGAAATAAAAAAATGGCATATCACGCACCATTTTTACACAAAACTATTTGTTATGTCTTATATTATTAATATACTAATGATTTTGCTGCATCCACAATCCAGGGCTGTGATGTAAAATTTTGTACTAACCTATGGATGGTTATCAGAAACATAATCTAGAAGGCCGTGTGCTGTAGAGAGTGTAAGTCCTGAAGAGTTTACCAGTTTGAACTCAATGATTTAATAAGAGATTTGGGATTACCCAAGGAAAAAGCTGAGCTCTTAAGCTCCAAATTAAAATAAATAAATTTGCTGGCACCAGGAACCATTTCTTCATTGGTATAGGAGAAGAGGAGAATAATTTTTGCCCTACCCTTCATAAGAGGATGCCTTAGTATCCTGCAGGGATATTCCTGGTTTGATACAAAAGTTCAATATTCAATGCGAGATGGATGAATAGAGACTTTTATCGATTCGAATTTGTATTTCAGCAAGAGTACTATAAATAAATAAAATAAATAAGTAAATAAATAAATAATCAAACAAGTACGTAAATAAATAAATAAATAAATAAATAAATAAATAAATAAATAAATAAATAAATAAATAATTAATTAAATAATTAAATAAGCAAGTAAGTAAATAAATAAATAGATAAGTACGTAAATAAGTAAATAAGTACGTAAATAAATAAATAAGTAAATAATTAAATAAGTAACTAAATAAATAAATAACTGAATAAATAAATGAATAAGTAAATAAATAAACAAATAAGTAAATAAATAATTAAATAAGAAAATAAATACGTAAATAAGTAAATAATTAAATACGTAACTAAATAAATAAGTAAATAAGTAAACAAGCACATAAATAAGTAAATAAGTACGTAAATAAATAAATAAGTAAGAAATTAAATAAATAAGTAAATAAATAAATAAGTAAATAAGTACGTAAATAAATAAGTAAATAATTAAATAAGTAACTAAATAACTAAATAAATAAATAAGTGAACACGTATATAAATAAGTAAACAAATAAACAAATAAGTAAGTAAATAAGTAAATAATTAAATAAGTAACTAAATAAATAAGTGGGTAAGTAAATAAATAAGTCAATAAATAAGTAAGTAATTAAATAAGTAAATAAATAAATAAGTAAAAAATAAATAACAAAATAAATAACTAAATGAATGAATGAATAAAGAAATGAATAAGTAAGTGAATAATTAAATAAGTAAATAAATAAATAAATAAAATAGACTAGAGCATTAATGTGGGAGCTGTGATACGGTGTCGCGGAATTGTGAGGATCCGAGTGCGCGCAAGAAGCGGCATAAGTAGCATCGATATTCAAGTCATTATATTTCGTAAACGAGGAAAAAGCGGAACGAACGACTATCACCACGTTTCTTAACGAACGAAAATTAGCCTAAATATGCATTTTCATTGAATTGAAGCTACATGACCTGGGACGGTTCCCTTGTAAGTACAGGAGAGGGGAAGGGGAAGGTAAGAGACGGGGCGGGGCAATGACGTAATCTGACCTTCACTTGTGTTGATATTTCCGTTAATTTAACAGTTTTAGGTGTAAACTTACAAGTAAATAATACCGTGTGGTTAATGATTTATTTTCAGTAGTGTTAATTTAATATAAGGCAAATCATGTCAGTAAAAATTATAACAATTTATTTCTGATATCACAAGATGCGTATTTCGGTTTGAATTAGAGAGAACTAAGTCGCAAGTGCATTATATCATCTACCCTAAACAGGGAGTCCGACGAATGCTAGATAGTTGCTTTTATTTACGTCTGCTACGGGCCTACATTGTCTTAAAGAGTGCAGGCCGCACTTGCTACAGCTCGACCAAGTTAAGTCTGCGAGCCGAGAGGGGAAGTTGGAGGCAGTTCTGTAGTGAAAGGAGGCGGTAACGAGAGGAGACCAGTACAGTCTCATATGACAGCAAAGTTTTCCTACTGTGCTTCAGTTCATAGAGCGGTAACAATTTAAGACGCTTTGAAGTAGACTGTACTTCTACTTCTGCTGACAGTGAGGTTTGGCGTTCTGATTGGCAAGCGTGGGCGTAGGAGAGAAAGTTGCATGAGGGGGAAGGCAGCGTAACTGTTGCCTTTATCTGAAGACAAGGACAAAAAATGCGTGCGCTCCGTAGTGTATTTTAAACGATGTGCACATGTTGAAATCTGAGCGTCAAGTGACCTATGCGGCAACTGTGTTTTGCCTCTACATTCCATCCCGATATCCCCACTCGCAGACTTGACTTGGACAAGCTGTAGAATCATTGTAGTATCCGTGATGTTGCCAAATGTTTGATAGAAACATAACGATTTCCTCTAAAACGGCGAATGTTAGAAAAAAAAGCTAATTTAGATTTTTCTAATCTGTTCTCATGATCTATTACCAGTTTCATTCTGGTGCCGTGGTTGCCTTCCACCCTGTGCAGCCCTACTGTTCTAAATTTAAAGTTGTATGGAACACCCATTGCTAATAATGATTAAATGTCTACTTCCACATTACTTTCCTCCTCCATGACATGGCATATGCGGGTGTACCTAGACTACAAAGTCGAAGGGGATTTTTGAACAAAGAGCTCACTAAAGCGTACAAATCCCACAGTTCATCATGCTGCAGACTAATCTGTTCCAGTGTAACATGTGCCGTCTCCACTTGTCTGCCTTCCCGTAACATTCATGAGAAGAACAGCTGTCAATATCCGATTCGACATGGGACACTGGCAAAAACAGAATGTTTAAGCGCAAAGCTCTGTTTTATTTAAAAAAAAAAGTGTGAACAATTGTACATTTTAAAATACCTTCCTCAGTTTCAGGAGGCCTAAATTTATCAGTGAGGCAAGCATAAAGCGTTAAAAGCTTGATGGAAGTTTACACGTAAGGTTTAAACGTTAAGTTTGTGTAAGGTTATATGGCTTGAAATATTTTTTTGCAGTGGCTTGGTACTCTTGAGAAAAATGTTAATTGCTTTGAATTAGGACTACAACTACTACTAATACTACTGCTGCTATTACTACTACTTCTACTACTACTGCTATTATTACAACAACTATTTCTGCTAGTACTATTATAACTAGTACTACTGCTATTGCTACAAGTGCTGCTATTACTATTGCTATTACTACTGCAACTACTACAACTGCTACTACTACAACAACTACTACTACTACTACTACTACTATTACTACTGTTACTGCTACTGCTACTGCTACCAATACTACAACTACTGCTGCTACTAGTACTACTACTAACACTAATACAACTGCTACTACAACTGCTGCTACTACTACAACTGCTACTGCAACTACTACTGCTACTGCAACTACTACTACCACTACTACTACTACTATTGCAACTACTACTACTACTGCAACTACTGCTACTATTACTACTACTGCAACTACTGCTACTATTACTACTGCTACTACTACTACTACAACTGCTACTACTACTACTGCTATTGCAACTACTACTACTATTACTACAACTGCTACTACTACTACTACTACTACTACTACTACTACTACTACAACTGCTGCTGCTGGTACTACTACTAGGCCTCATACTACTACTACTACTACTACTACTACTACTACTATTACTACTACTACAACTGCTACTGCTGCTACTACTACTACTACAACTGCTACTGCTGCTACTGCTATTACTACTGCTACTATTACTATTATTGCTGCTACTGCAACTACTACTACTACTGCTACAACTGCTACTGCTACTACTAGTAATACTACTACAACTGCTACTGCAAATACTACTGCTACTGCAACTACTACTACTACTACTACTACTGTTACTGGAACTACTACTGCAACTGCTACTATTACTACTGCTAGTCCACACCTGTGGAGTAACGGTCAGCGCGTCTGGCTGCGAAACCAGGTGGCCCGGGTTCGAATCCCGGTCGGGGCAAGTTACCTGGTTGAGGTTTTTTCCGGGGTTTTCCCTCAACCCAATACGAGCAAATGCTGGGTAACTTTCGGTGCTGGACCCCGGACTCATTTCACCGGCATTATCACCTTCATATCATTCAGACGCTAAATAACTTAGATGTTGATACAGCGTCGTAAAATAACCCAATAAAAAAAACTACTGCTACTACTACTACTGCTGCTATTGCAACTACTACTACTACTACTACTACTACTACTACTATTAATATTAGTACAATTGCTACTGCTGCTGCTGCTGCTGCTACTACTACTACTACAACTGCTGCTGCTGGTACTACTACTACAACTGCTACTGCTGCTACTACTACTACTACAACTGCTGCTGGTACTACTACTACTACTACAACAACTGCTACTGCTGCTACTACTACTACTACTACTACTACTACTACTACAACTGCTGCTGCTGGTACTACTACTACAACTGCTACTGCTGCTACTACTACTACAACTGCTACTGCTGCTACTACTACTACAACTGCTACTGCTACTACTACTACTAATACTACTACTACTACAACTGCTGCTGCTGGTACTTCTACTACAACTGCTACTGCTACTACTACTACTACTACAACTGCTACTGCTGCTACTACTACTACAACTGCTACTGCTACTACTACTACTACTACTACTACTACTAATACTACTACTACTACAACTGCTGCTGCTGGTACTACTACTACAACTGCTACTGCTGCTACTACTACTACTACTACTACTACAACTGCTACTGCTGCTACTACTACTACTACTACAACTGCTACTGCTGTTACTACTACTACTACTACTACTACCACTGCTGCTACTGGTACTACTACTACTACTACTACTACAACTGCTGCTGGTACTACTACTACTACAACTGCTGCTGCTACTACTACTACTACTACTACTACTACAACTACTACTACTGCTGCTGCTGGTACTACTACTACTACTACAACTGCTACTGCTGCTACTACTACTACTACTACAACTGCTACTGCTGCTACTACTACTACTACTACTACTACTACTACAACTGCTACTGCTGCTACTACTACTACTACTACTACTACTACTACAACTGCTACTGCTGCTACTACTACTACTACTACAACTGCTGCTACTACTACTACTACTACTACTACTAATACTACTACTACTACTACAACTGCTGCTGCTGGTACTACTACTACTACTACTACAACTGCTACTGCTGCTAGGACTACTACTACTACTACTACTACTACTACTACTACTACTACAACTGCTACTGCTGCTACTACTACTACTACTACTACTACTACTACTACAACTACTACTACTGCTGCTGCTGGTACTACTACTACTACTACTACTACTACTACAACTGCTACTGCTACTACTACTACAACTGCTGCTGCTGGTACTACTGCTACTACAACTTCTATTCTGCTACTACTACTACTATTACTACTGCTACTGCTGCTACTGCAACTACTACTACTACAACTGCTGCTACTACTACTACTACTACTACTACTACTACTACTACTACTACTACTACTACAGCCGAAATATGTTTTATATATATTTGAATATTAACTCCTTTTTAGTTGTGAATATTTAAATCTCAATCTTCCAATAAATTATATTATTTCCGTCTGAGCTCATTTCGCTATAATAAAATATATATATTTATTCAAGGAGTGCAATGTAAATATTCAAAACTCTGTAAGTATGCAAAAAGTAATGAACATTGGCTCTTACTTTCTGGGTAAAAATATATTGTGAAACAGGAAAGTAGGTCTATCTAGAATCTAGATGCGTTTTACTTCTTATGAGAATAATGTTCTGTTGTTCATAAGATGACTTTAAATAAATATTTTGTTTGTTATTAAACACACATGACAGTATATTTTGTAGGCGAGTAGCATTGTCATTGATCGGTGCCTATACTGCTCTGTACGAATAAGCAAATACAGTAGAGTCTCGGTGATCCGAACTAATTCGGACCAAGACCTATTCGGATTACAAGATTTTCGGATTAACCGAACTATTTCCTATAATGCAATGCATGCTATTCAGGAGCGTTGAGAGTCGGTGATGGGAGTACCCTGTTGCTATTTTTAGAACCACAACCAACAGGTTCACTTCATTACAACAACAGAAAATTACTGATTTTATGAACATGATAGATGTGTAAATTATGTACGGAAAACACTAAGGCTCAGTTTCACCAAACTTCGTTAAAATAACGCTAACAGCATGTTAACTAAGTGTTGTTAAAAATTAAACATTCTGTTAGTGTAATAGTGTTTCACCAACATTTGAGGTACTCTGGTTAGGTAACATGATGTTAAGAGTAATGTAACAGGAATCAAAGTAGCAGTGATTGTATGAAAGTTTACTGACTGGGCCTTTAGTTGGTGTAGTCATTTGTTTTAGCGGAGAATTTATTTATATTTTGGTTTGGTGTATTATATATAATAGATCACAGACACATTACATACAACAATTTTACACAAAGATATATTATTATATAAATACAATTTCTACGTTTTACCTATTAACATATTTGTTTTGTCTTGCACTAGCTTTCAGTTATTGTGCAAGACTCAACTCATTCTAGAATATTGGTACCATCAGTATTGGTTTACCTTCCTGAGATGTACTTCCCTCTTCACTCTGCAATGTGCAGCTAGCGTATCTAAATCATCTCTAATTCTAGTTTCTTCCATACCTCTTTCCTTACAAAAGTATTTATACAGTTCATACAAGCTCTCTCTCGTAGGTAAGCCTTCATTCCTTAATTTTATTTCATAATATTCTTTTGACGTACCTTCAAAACTATTAAATTTAGAAATAAAAAAGATAGCCAAATAATTTCTAACTAAGTCAAATATGTTATTATCTGTGAGTCTAGACAAAGCGTACCTTCCAAACTTGAATTTATTAGTCAGCTCAGTAACTGTACTTTCCCTTAATGCTTCCTTCCTTCTGTTTTTTAATTTTGCAATCCTCTCCGATATTTTATTTTCCGTGTATTTGTTTATTATTAAGGGATGTTGACTTTCCTCGTATTTCCAGCGGAGAATTGTACCTTTTACATTATGGAAGTATTGGAGACTAACATAATTACAACGGAAATCGAGAAAAAGAAACGTGTAAGGAGCAGTAATTTTACCTCATATGAGAAATATAATTATTTTAGTAGATCTAGCAATTATACGAATGTAATTGAACTCAAACGTAGTGGTGGAACTTTCATTAGGGAAAAGAAACAAGAATAGGTCTCTTTAACAAAATATTTTCAATCTTCATTTGGATGTCAAAACGCAAACTATGAAACAAATCAATATTAAGATAATATTAAAAGAAATGCTAAGACGAGTCGTGCATAAGATACAGTGGAACATTTGAAAACTGGCGGTGGTACTTTCACTCTCAAAGTTGATATTTGTACGAAGATTCTTTCAGTTATCCAGGATCAAATAGAACCAATAGAAAATGAAAATAATTGTGATGCTGAATACTACAATAGTAACCATTAACATTATTATCATATCTTATATATCTAACACGTCATTGGTCATAATTACATGTGAACTGTTAAATCAGTGAAATAAGGAAATACCGTTTTGAAAATCTGCAATTGTATCTGAGTATTAATACGAAATAATAATCATAGAAATGCTTACGTTAGTAAGCACATATCTTCTCCTTACTGCGGATGCAGTGCTAATAATATTGATATGAATCATTTTAGTATTTAGTATTTATGAATAATTAAAATTCTGAAGTAGTGATTGCAGCTAATTGTTTTCACTGCAGATATACACTATCTACCAAAAAGTAATTGGGCACTGTTTTTTTTCCCTTTAGAACCTCGTGGTACCACCTCTTGTTGCTATAAAAGCAGCCACCCCATCAGGCATGTTCTCCACTAGTTTGTGTAGGATATCCACTGGAATGCGTCGCCATTCCTCTTGCAATATGGCACTCAGTTGGACAATGGAAGTTGGCCGAATTTCCCGAAACTTCAATCGCCGGTCCAATTCGTCTCAAAGGTGCTCAATGGGATTGAGATCAGGACTCTGTGCAGGCCAGTCCAACCGGTGAACATTATTGTCTGCATACCATTGCATAGTAGCCACTGAAACATGGCATCTAACATGTAAAATCCTGGGTGCCCAATTACTTTTTGATAGAAAGTGTATCTCGATATAATAATGCGGCGTGTAACATAAGTTCTCTGGCAGCCATGATTCACTCTGTAACAGGATGTTAAGGATTTGACTGCGGGAGTATGCTATGTTAATTTAACAGTGGGTTTAACATGATGTTAGCAGTAACAACAGTTGATGAAACATCTCTTCAGTTAAGTTTACTGTTAAACTGTCTTAACGACATGTTAAATATTTAACACTGGTTGGTGAAACTGGGCCTAATTGTTGTAACTACCCTTGAATGTGCTATTTTCATAATTTTTTAAGTAAAAGAAACTGAGTGAATTCTTTTCGCTACTTTGTACTATTACAATAAATTTGGTTTTTTCTTAAAGTAATTTTGTTCGGATTAACCAGATTTTCGGATTGGCGTAATTCGGACTAACGAGACTCTACTGTGTAAACACACGAAACGAAGGAATGAGACGAGTAGAGCCCTTCTTTGCAAACGAAGCTAGTATGATCCATGTGCATCTAACTTGTACTCGAAGAAACCAAACACAGGACTCTAGTTATGATATGTAACAACGATTTTTAACAATGAAAGTAGTCAGGTTTAGCCTATATAACTTTGTGGGATAATTATAATTATCATATTCATGAGCGTAAGTAATAGATGCGGGTTTTGTATAACCCTGTTTCACCAAATGCAGATCATATTTCAAAATCTTTAAAAGAGATCACATATTTTTGGAACGAAGTAGAAAGTTAATGTGCTATAATCCTGCTGTCACGAGTATAATGGGTATAAATGACAACACCGCCATACATCAACGTTGCATCGCCCTCCGAACACAACGCTGAAAGACAAATGGTCATATTAAAAGTCCATACCGTGCATTTCCGTACATTTCTATATGTCTTCCTAGTGTCGCATATGTGTTATTTTGAGTTGAATCCACCCTCTCTCTCCTCCATTATGTCATTCTGGCAACTTTATGGCGTCCCAGCCTTCCTCTAAGGCACAGTTATTGACGCACTATTTCAATACGCCCGCAAAAAAATGGTCTCCTTTCCCAATCCTACGAGACGGGGATACATGTCGCCTATTCAGCAGGTTTTAAAACCTACTTCATACAGTACGAACCAAGTATATGCGAGAGAAAACACTGGAGAATCGTCCAAACAAATAACGGCTGAAATATTTCAAATGCAGTGATTCCGCTCGAATGGATATAAATGACATCTAACTCAGAATAATTAGGGTCAAGTGGGGCTAATATGATACAGTAAAAAAAATCGGGCTAATTTGATAGAGCGTATTCCGAATCTCACCGGTGAGGAATCCAATGGCATCACGGTGTTCCGAATTCCACCGATGACGTCATTGATGCTCCACCAGTGTCGTACCGGTGCCATCAACTTGCAGAGATGGTGGCAGTCTCCATCAGCCGCCATCAGTGAATCTGATTGGTTCTTGTATAGGGCGGGAATTAGCAGACGAATAACATCGTGCACTGTTGTGTCGTGGCGGTGTGTTCTGCTTTAGTTCTGCTGTATTGTTTGTAATGAGCACAAAGTAAAAACAATATGTTAATGGCTTATGAGCGAACATGTCAACGGACCAGTTATTATTACCGGTTCAAGAAATAAATTGTTTATACTATCTTTTCTTTGAACGAGATGGCAGTACGAAAATTTCGCAAAATTTTGCTAGCGTAGCACAGACAACAACTTGTACAGTCGCCATGACAGCCATCGATCCTTCCAGCAGTTTTGTTCCTTATTTCGCTGCAACGTGACGTCATTGATGCCACCGGACCGGTGAGATTCGGAATACGTTGATACTGACTTTAACCCTTCTGTTATAGTCCGGATCAGCTTACTTAATACCCTTAGGCTAAAACCTAACAATTTTTCCCCCCATTACTACATAAGCTAATGGATTATGGTGATTTTATAGCTTGCAGGTTGAATTTTCTTTTGCCAACTTCGCTTCGAATTTCAGGACTGAGAAATACTACAACTGGTAGTGATTTTATAACTGTTATGTTGGCAGCAGTGACACAAGTTTTCGGTAGTTTAAATTCTAAAAATTCAAATTGTTCTAGATTTCTGAGCCGGTTACTGGAAGCTAGTGAAATTTCAACATACTAATAATTAATTAATATCAGTATTAATATTAACAAACACTAGTTATTTTATGTGTTGCTTTGTGTTGTGGTTACAATTCAAGATTAGAGTCAGGTAGGCTAAGTGTAAATAAATATAACATATTTCGTGTGATACATGCTCTTTGGTAATCGATGAAAATACCATTTCATATTTTAATTCATTTCTTTCGTGTTTAAACTTTTATTACAATAATGCAGTAAATATTCTTAAGTATACATTTCAAAGTGGCAATCATTTCCGGAATTCGTACTAATTATTTCACGTGACCAAACAAAATGCATTTTTAGGTTAGGTCTCGTGAATCGTAAACTGTTTAATCAAAGCAACGAATTTCATGTTGTCAGACAAAATATATTTTAATATTAGAGCATACACTAATCTACTAAGTACTAACATAATGTGCGAGAGGTCCAATTGAAAAACATACTCTTTTACAAATTATTGAACCTTTTAGAAAACACCTCCCCAACGTAAAGATGAGATGTGGTAAATAAGCAAGACATCGTTATTGTTAATACTATATTATTATTATTATTATTATTATTATTATTATTATTATTATTATTAGTATTAGTATTATTATTATTATTATTTATTATTATTTCAGTACATGACATTGTGATTTTACCGTCTTTTGGTGATATCTGGTATTAGTTGGCAACACTGAAGAGATGGCCAAAATAGCCTTTTAGGAACTACTTTAACATGATCCTCACTATACCTAAGTTTTTCAATTTTTTTAACCGTGGCGCTACAGCCCGTGAAGGGCCTAGACCGACCAGCCGGCTGCTGGCCTCACGCCCACATGCCGAAGCAGAGGTGAACGATCATCCAACCAGAATGGAGGTATCGTGTGGTTAGCACAATGATCCCCCCAGCCGTTATAGCTGGTATTCGCAACCGGATTTCGCTACCTATCGTAGCTCCCCAAGTGCATCACGATGCTGGGTGGGCACCGGTCCCATACACTAGCCGAAATTTCATGAGAAAATTTCTTCCCCCATTAGGACTCGAACCAGCGCGCATTCCGTAACGCGAGTCCTAGGCGGGATGCCTTAGACCGTGACGCCACGCGCGGGACAAGTTTTTCAATTACCCCCATGAAAATCATATACCGATCTTTCTTAAGCATTTGGAATATAAACAATTTAAATATTGTTGATTATAGACTTGAAAAAACGTAAAAATATAAAATAATCATCCTATTTTTTTAAATACAGGGTGATTCAAAAGACCTATTCCATTTTGTTGAAAAAGTATACTAAAATTAATTAACTTCAGACATGTTACTGGTGACGCTATAAGGTAACATATAACTTAACATAACTTGACTCCCTTCCGTTTCGAAACAAACTTCTCAATGCTGTATAGTTTTAACATGGTAGAAAACACATTTAGCAGCAATGAAATTCACAGGAGTATAATAAATTGGAAATCATTTCTGTTATTTTTTTTATTAAATATTAGAAAACCTTATACACAAACATTAGGATCTCAAAAAAATTTGTTTATAATAAAATAGAATCGAAAAAAATCAGTTCTAAAAATAAATACATAAAATATAAAACTGTATAACAAATAAAATTTTAGTTCATTGTTGAAACTAAAATATTCGAACACCACTTCATTTCTACTTACAGTTCTAATCTTCCTACATACAATAATTGTATTTTCTTATTATTATTATTATTATTATTATTATTATTATTATTACTATTATTATTATTATTATTATTACTATTATTATTATTATTATACTATGACATAATTAGGCCTATATACTTTACCGTCTTAAATTACTCATGAATTTTTTTTTCTTTTTATAAATGTATGAATGTATGAATGTATATATTTATCTTTAAGCAATATACCTTTAGGTGAGGCGGCACTTCACATTATTAGTATACAGTGTCATCTCACCGTTTTACAAGCCTCTCGTACAAGTCAATTGCGACATTTCTTATTTTTAATTTATTATTGTAATTCTTCCACTAGTCTTTTTTTGTCTTTCATCAATTCTTCCTCTACTTTACTCCTAACTCATCAATATACCAAAAATACTGTAAACCCCCATTCTACATCTCTAATTATTTGGACTTTTCACTACTCCCTTTTCCACATTGCTACTTTTTAGGTATTAGTTTCCTTTTCTCACGATTTATTTCCCCTCCACACCATTTCCATAAGTCATACTGTTTTTTCACCTTGTTTTCCCCTCTTCCTTCATCACTGCTCCCTCAACTATCTCCTACTTGCGTTACTCTACTTCTAGTCAGCCTCGATTTAGATCTTAGTTCCTTCACCCTCTTCGAAATTGCTCCCATCTGATGTCCACTATTTCCATTCGCTTGCATTGGAGTCTTGTCCTGCTGAGCTTGCTGAACGTGCTGAATACCAGTTCGCGTCACTCCTGTTTCTTCTTCAGTTGACGTCACTGCCTGCTTTCCGGAAATTTTCGCTGACTTTGATACGTTTGCATTTGACTCGCGTACACTCACCACACTTGTGTCACTAACCTTGTTTTTGTAAATGTTATATGTGTGAACATGTTCATTTGTAGGCTTAGCTTGTGTTTACTACATTTCATACTACTTGATTTTATATTTTATATTCATTTCTGTAAAATCAGATTATGTTGAACTAAATGTTACCTACGGATGTTGTTAAATTATCTCGTAGATGTAGGATGACGTCATGATGTTGAATTGCATCAAAGATATTCTTTTAATACAAAAGTAAATACACTCCTTGCTGTTTAATTATATTCAGGTTGCATTCCTGAATAGTTGCGGGCAGCAAAGGGGACGAACTGGTTGCTTGAGGTGGTAATCCCAGCAATATCTCACACGTCACTAGTCTTGTAAGAAAATCGAAATTTCTTTTCTTCCCTTTTTCATGCGAATACATTATCTCTCTAAACCGGAGCTTTTCAATAACACTTAGAATTCTGGGTGACGAATCAGACTGGGACATGTTCCATGATTAATCTTTTGTAAAACTTCCGCAAATTCATCTCCCCTATCCGTTAGATATTTTCCGCAGCAACACTTTGTTTTCAGGAGTCTTCAAACTTTTTCTTTTCTGTTCCAGGATTAAAAAATATCTTTATACTCGTATGTAGATAAAACTGCGAAGGAAATCATAATTTGCAAAGAAAGACGTTGACATATCTTTGATCATGATAATCTGGAATCTTGCTCCTTTTGAAAGCTGTCCTATTCTCATCACCATTATTTTCACCATCAACTGAACTTCTTACAGCGCCTCGTTTTGTAGGAAATGTATGACGCCATCTTTCCAACACACAGGTTAACTTTCTTTTGTTCTTAGTACTTCGTTTCTACATTTTTAACTGTTATTTTGAGTGGCTGTGTGGTTCCATTCAGTGCTTGTAAGTAGAGGGAAATTTCCCGTTTTCGGAGAAATTGTGTTACCGATTTTAAAAGAAAAGGAAAATATTTGTCATTTTACCTATATTTTAGGAACTACTACTTCCACTATCATTACCATCACTGCCACTACCATATCACCACTACCACTACTACTATTATTTTGAAGTTCCCACGAATTGTTTAATGTTTAGCATAAATTGCGCCTAAATAATTTCTTAGTTTTTATTTACAGTATATTCCGTTTCTGCATTGCTTACTGGAATTATAAATAATTTCGTATCCCGAAAAGGCTGATTTACTGTAATTGTGTAATAATTTAGCTTCTCTGCTGTCTTTTTAGTAAAACATCAATCATCATCATCTAGCATCATTTACTAGTTCTGGTGCATTTACGAAAAACCTCTGTTCGTCCTGTTCCAGATCCCACCATCTATTCATCTTTCCCTTCTTTCCATATCTTTCTTCATTTTATTCGTCCATCTTGATTTTGATCTTGCCATTGGTCTCTTTCCATTCACTTTTATTTCCAGGTAATGGTCTATTTCTGTTATTTTTTCTTATTCTTTTGATTTGACTAAGCCACTTTAAGGGCCGTATTCATAGACATTTTTAGCGCGGGTTTCCGATGGATGATCAGAGTTTTTCGTATTCATAAACCAGTGTTAGCGATAGGATATGATTTGAATTCTGTACTAGTAACCAGTGGATAGCCGGGGCTAGCTTAGTACGCTCGTAGCGCGTGCTGCGAAATGTCTATGAATAGCACCCTACGGTTTTAATTTGTATTTAAGTGAATGAATCCGATATTCCGAATTCATCAGGAATAGGGTAAAGGTTGGTAATATTGTGATACAAGTAATATTGTGATAGTTCTTTCTGAGAATTTATTACAATTTTAATGAGCGAGAGAAGGACCGGTTTTGTGCAGCAACTTGTCCACGAACATTCCCTTAAAACGTTGACGCAAAAAACCGACCTTCCTCTCGCAGTAAAATTGTGATAAATTCTCAGAAATAACTATCATAATATTACTTGTATCACAGTATTACCAACCTTTACCCTACTTGTACTTGATCCTGTCTCTTCTTGTTTCACCTAGTAATCTTCGGAGAAATTTCGGTTGTCTTCAATCTCTATTTATTTTATTTGTTTAATACCGATGTATTTGCTCCATATTTTAAAGAACCTCACCGATGTATTTCAATGTAGTGTCTGAATGAGAGAGTGTATCAAATTAATGTACGAGAAAAAATCCGAATTTTCTTCGTGTTCTAGCTCCTGAGCAATCGTTTAGTTTTACGTATGCTTTGTTTGGTTGTGATGTCATGCTTCTCATTGTCTAGTGTTATTCTTCGTATCATATTGTGTCCTATAGCTAAGAAACTGTATGAGGAGTGGAAGAGAAGGACGAATAAAGACAACAAAACGGAGACGAAGAGAGAGAGGGATAAAGATAGTAAAACGAGAGGAAGAGAGAGAAGGAAAGAGAGTAATAAAGATCGCCACTTCCTTGACAATAATGACTTTCCTCGTTTATCGGCATTATTTCGAAATAATTACACTAACATCACGATGTATCTACATTATTCAAACCTTTATTATCATCATTCTTGCGCACTGTTGCCAACATATCGCTCTACAATCTCGCTAACTTTTCAACAAAAAGTAGCTAATTCTCCAAAATTTGTTTAAAAATCCCCAGAAATGTCGCTAAAAATAATAATAAATATCACTAAATAAAAATAAGAAGAAAAATATAATTTCCTCGTCGTCGCCCTCTTCTGCGGAGTCTGGTTGTGTTGTTGACGGCTGTAATGTTGAGGTGGAAATTGTAGGAGCAGCTGATTGTGAATACACTGCACTTGATCCCATCATTGACACTACACTTTCTGGCAAATTGTAAGTGTGGAAATTTTCACTGAAGCGTTTGACTACAATTGTTTTTGTGAAATCTAACACTTTTTAAATCTTATATATTAAAATATATTAAAATCAGAAAAAACTACAGTCTCATTTGCTTCACACGAACTTTCGGCACAAAATTCCAAAACTCAATTGCCTCGGTTCGGTTCGGTTCGGAATGGAAAATCTCCGCGTTTCGGGGAAGAACCAAGAATTAGCTGAAGCTCGCGACATTGTCACGTGTCAATCAAAGTTGCCATCGTTTATCTGTGTTGGAGCAATAGCATTGAGAGAGAGACCTAACCCTTGAGCATCTTTCACCCCTGATCACTGATCCCAAATATATGAGATCAGGGCTTTCACGTATGAATCATTAGAGGACTCAGTCATGCACCCATGCGTCTTCTAAAACTAGGTGCACGACTTCAATTGAATGTATTAACTTAAAAGAAAGGAAAAAGTGGAAGAACATAAAAATCAGCAGAAAAGTCGCTAATTGTATTTTACAAAATTTGTCGCCGACATTGATTAAAAATTCCCTAGATTTAGCGACTTATCGCAGTCGCATCACTTAAACTGAAGTGTTTATTCAGTTGTTTACGCTCGGATGAAGTTGGACAAGAGTAAATAAATAAAATATTCGCAGCTGAAACTTCGACCCTAATTATCGCAATGACTTGCCGTTTTCACCATTGTTCATAGGAAACTACGAAGGTCGTACTGAAAGTCATGACCATGAGCAACCAATTGTTATAAATTTTTATTTTTATTTTTTTAGACAAACCAGGTACAGCTGTCAAAAAAAAGTGGCCGCACTCGTGAACAGCGAATATTTTCAAAGTCCACTTCGGGTCGCGGCGATGTTACACGATGCATGTGCTTGTACAAGCAGTTCCGGAACTATGGAAGTGTTCCATATCTGCTCCTCGCAGACCAGTGGTAGAGTGCTTGTTTAATGATTCAAAGGTTGTGGTTTCGCGCCTTCTTCAAGTTTTCATTTTATTTTTTAATCGTTCTTTAGCGATGTAAATGATATTCAAATTATCATTTATATCCAGTTATCGTTCTTGATGGATATCACGTTATTTATATTTTGTTATCGTTCTTTAGGGATATGAATAAAATTCAAGTCATCATTTGTATTCTGTTATCGTTTTATAACGATATGAATAATAATAATAATTATTATTATTGTATCTCCAGTGGGGGTTAGCCCTATTTTACATATGTATGTTAGGGCTATAGTTTTATACACAAAAAAGATGAGCATAAAGAGAAATGGAAAAGAAAATTAAATTAGCTTACGCGATGTAAACAAAACATAAACAATCCGTAAATTAGGCATTGCGATTGCAAAACAAATATCAGTTATCAATTTGAAACATACAAAAACATTAACAACACACATACGTAATAACACTTCTATAACACAAATATGCAGCTTTCCGTACCATACATCATAAATTAATACACTATAGTCACACAAACACAATCAAACTATAATTACGACATTGCGACGACATCAAGCATCCCATAACTGACTCACATACATAACAAATCAAGCATCCGTTGCAACACATACACTTCAACATAGTAACCACACTTTTAAAAGTTACAAATTTGGCTCCAAGAAGAATAAATAGGACACTGTTACTAATTACTATTCTTCTACAATTTCTTAAATACATCTGTAATAAATCTGTGAAATTCCGATATGAATAATATTCATGTTTTTATATTGTTATCGTTCTTTAGCGATATAAATAATATTCAAGTTATCATTTATATTGTTTTCCTTCATTAGCATTATAAAATAATATTCAAGTTATTTATATTGTTATTGTTCTTTCGCAATATAAATAATCTGTATTTTATGTAGGTAATTATTATAACAGAAATAAATATATTTCTTTGTAAAATAGGTTATTTTATTTAGATAATTAAATACGTATTATATAATATCTTATATTAATTAAACAAACCGATATTTATCATTTATATTCTGTTATCGTTCTTTAGTGATACTGTATAAATAATATTATAGTTATTTATATTGTAATCGTTCTTTAGCGATATAAATAACATAAATTTAATATTAGGTTTGGAAAAATCCAGTTGCATAATACTGGTATTAGTTTTTATTTTTGTATTATTACATTATACTATCTTGAACCACAATAAAATGAAAAGGAGTAACGAGGAATTGAACCTGAGACGTTGACATCTAAATTTCGACGTTCGTCCGCTGAGCTACGAGGGCAAAAGTATGGAAACATTTTCGGAAAAATTGGCCCAATCACACTCTAAGATTTTCTGATGATTCGTAGAACCTAGTCCAGGATGCGGGGGGCAAAGGCTAATTGAGATTTCCCGATCTCTGATAGGGTCAAACATCCTGATAGAATTAATATTTAACCCTTGCCGTGACTTTCGGTGAAGTCCGGAGGGCCCAATTAGTCAAATCCACTCTCCTCATCTCCACGCTTGGGCCCCTGGAATTTAATAAGATGCGAAAGAGATAGTGGTGTGCGGAAAGCAACGGGATGTTACCGCATTTAGGCCTATCCTTCCCAAGAAAAACTGCAAACATGAACAAAGGAAGCTTTAAATAGAAGAAGAAGCATCTTCTGCGGACCTCTGGAAAAAGAACTAAGGAAGAAACTAGTGAAGTGCTTTGTGTGGAGTGTGGCATTGTATGGGGAAGGAACATGGACATTACGACAAAATGAAGAGAAACGAATTGAAGCATTTGAAATGTGGATGTGGAGAAGAACGGTGCGTGTGAAGTGAACAGATAGAATAAGAAATAAAAATTGTGTTTGAAAAAGTGAGTGAAGAAAGAATGATGCTGAAACTGATTAGAAAGATAAAAAGTAACTGGTTGGGTCTCTGGTTGAAAAGAATAATAGACGACATTAGGATATGTGGATCATATGCGGAGACTAAGAGGAAGGCTGAAAATAGGAAAGATTGGAGATTGCTGGCTTTGCAATGAAAAACCTGCCCATGGACAGAACACTTATGTATGTATGTTCAGAATGCCTGGAATATCGTGTCTAAAAACAGTCGCTATTTGCAAAGACTAGTCAATTCCATTCCCACTCGACTGCAAGATGATCGAGATAAGAGGAAGATAGACTAAATATTGAATTGTGGCTTTTTGTTTTGTTTTTTGAACGCTTAATTGTTTGAATGTTTTAAGGCCGACGCCAGTAATTTTGTTTTGTTTATGCCACAAAAGATATTTTTATTGAGAGTAAAATCTTTTTTCTTTCCATTTGCAGCCACAATATCTTAATGATAAAGTCATGGCATAATATATTAATGAACCTGATGTTAATTACTAAAATAATCGTAAAAGAGAAAGGAGCCATTATGTATAGTTTGTCTCTCTCAAAAACAGAACAAAAAAGAACATAAAAAGCACATGGTTGTAGTCGAACGCAGGACCTCATGAATAAGAGGTCTGAACGCTACCATTATGCTATCGATAACACACAGAATACTTCAATTATAACTGTAGATATCAGGCAACGTGGTCCAACAACATGTAACATCGCCTGTCTCCGAATTGTAGCGAAGATACCCGAAGGGAACTTTGTTTCAGGAGAGCGGCCACTTTTTCTTTTGACAGCTGTACATCACTTTAATCTACATATTTTTCTGTCGCTTTTTAACATAGTCTCCATTTCTTTGCACAGATTTTTCCCACCGTTCTGTAAGTTTGAAAATTCCCTTGCTGTAGAAGTCCGTTTCATCTTCCCGAAGACACTGACGCACTGCTTTCGGAATGTCCTCCAGCGTCTCGTAGCGTTGGCCTCGCAGTTGCTCCTCTTCAGAACCGAAAATATGGTAGTCGGAGCGTGCCAAGTCGGGACTGTAGGGAGATTGCGAAAGAATGTCCCACCCAAATGTTCTGATTTTCTCCACTGTGACACGATCAGTGTGAGGCCACGCGTTATCGTGTTGCAGGATGATCTTCTTTCCATGGCGCCTCGCGCAATGCACTACGGAGCTTCAGAACTGTCTGAATATAGCGGACAGCATTTATGGTCTGTCCAGGTTCAAGAAATTCAACCAAAATGCATCCCAGAACTCATCAACTCTTTCCTTGTTGCGTTCCGTGGAGGCAGTTGGAGGGCGACCGCTACGAGGCTTATTTTGGATGCTCGTCTTCCCATCTTCGAAATGTTCCATCTATCTCCTAATACTGCTGGCGCTCATGCACACATCTCCGCATGCACGCTGTAGTCTGAGGTGAATTTCAGCAGAAGTTTATTCTTCTTTAACAAGGAATTTAATGACAGCACGCTGTCGAAACAAACCATCGTTGTCGACCATTTTGCAAACATTGCCTGTGGCCACATGATAGAAGTTAATGACGTCACAATATGTCAATACACAGTGTAAAGTCTGTGGATTATGATCATATAATCGTGTTTGTTACATTGTTGAAGTTACCTGGTTGAGGTTTTTCCGGGGTTTTCCCTCAACCCAAGATGAGCAAATGCTGGGTAACTTTCGGTGCTGGACCCCGGACTCATTTCACCGGCATTATCACCTTCATCTCATTCAGACGCTAAATGACTTAAGCTGTTGATTAAGCGTCGTAAAATCACCTACTAAATAAAAAAAAATACATTGTTGAAATTTAAATTATAACAATGTGTTGCTCATGACTTTCATTATGATCCTCTGTATGTTTATTAGAAAAACAATTAATCTATTATTCAAATTTTCCTCCAGCGTTTCTTTCGCGTCTCAAACACACGGAATTACCAACTTCCTTTCAATGTGTTATAGCTTATTTTAATTGTCTACATCTCTACTGCTTATCGTTTTCATAGTCACAGTTTTTATTTTGCTCAACTTAATTTTCCCCCAAACTCATTGCCACCTGTAAAGTTCAGGAGAGTAGACGCAAGAAGAGCTTGCCACGGTAAGCTGCGCGAACTTTCGGAAACGTTCGGGTGCACTCGACCTCGCTTCGATTCGATTGGCAAACTGTCGACAGTTCTCAGTCGCCTGCTGGCTTGATGTTTCGAGTAAGATTCATCACAGCGCGTGTAACGTAACCTAAACCTTGTTGCAGAGTAACTAATAACATAACATTGTTGAAAATACAGAAGCACGAATTTTTTAACATATAAAATCACTGAATGAAATGACAAAGATGTTATAAGAAATATATAATTGTTGAAAATACAGAAACACGAATTTTTTTACATTCAAAATTACTGAATGAAATGACAAAGATGTTATAAGAAATATGTAATCGTGTAATAATTGATATTTGACGTTGTAATAAATCACTAATACTATGTGATTTTATTAAAATATTCCCATAACTAGGGTACTATGGTCGGTTTATTTTAATCTGTATATACTCGTTATGTTACGAGCGAAGCCTGTTTTGTTTTTCATAAATTTATGAACGTTATAAATAATTCCTTAGTTTGACTGTTTAAGTTTCATTAGCACTTCCTAATTTAGAGCGAAACGGGAGGCATTGTTAAGTACATAGAATGTTATACAGAACTCTGTTACTTAACAAACACACTTTGAACTACATAAAACTCCTGATATCAGGGATAAAACGCAGGATATGTAACGCACACGCTGGCTTCTACCCGCTCTGCACAGCAACACTCCACGATACGAACAGCTCAAGACCGCGCTTTCGAATGCGCCCTGTAATCAGCATAAGGTGATTCATAGCAGCCCTGTAACGAGCATGGCGGCACGAGGACCGAATATCGTTCTCTGCGTATCAGTCAAATGGGCAAGCTTTCTTTGCGCTTCCTTCTATTAATTATTGTTCCTGTGAATTCAGCATCCCAATAATTGCGTACGAAAGTCCATAACTTTTCATACCAGTATTTTGTTAACGTTTATTGATAAATCCGTCAAGTACACATTTTCTCTACATAACAACCAGCTAGCTATAAGATCACATTTTCGATATTATACAAGATAACTTTTCTGTAACAGAATTTCAGTACGATTTTTTCGTAATAGAACCATCAATCCGATACCGTGAATTCCGAAATTGAACGTATGTGCTTTAGCGTTGTCGTCATAGCTAAGCGACTTGCGTGTTTCTGGCATTGCCTTCAAACTTAAACCATGAATAATTCAGCTCTTGTCCTCTCGCCGACGATTACCATACCAATGCTACACGGATCTCGTGATACACTGTACCTCTTCCACTGTTGATATCGCCCTGATTTATGGTCAAGTCTAAATCCAAAAATACAGCTCTGTCATTTGATAAAGTGTATTAAAATCCTTTCAGATATTCAAATAGAGTCTAGTAGAAAAAATAACTGCCGACTCAGATATTTGAATATGATTACAGATTACATGATTACATGTATTCATATTCTGCTAATGTCTGAGAAGACGTAAGTTATGGTGACTTGTATGCTATAGAGGGACTATTGACTATTTTCGACTGATCTCGACTTTGAGGTCTTCATTTTAACCCCCTGATCGCGGTGGTGTAGTGGTTAACAGCCCACCTTGTGTTCGGGAGGTCCGGTGTTTGATCCCAGGTCCCGACCATCCTCACCAAGATATTATTATTGTTAATATTGTTATTCAAATAATGAAACCCTATTTTACCCTTTGGTATATTAGGATTGTAGTTTGTTACATGTGAAATACATTATTTAGATATAATACACAATTTTAAAGAAGTAGTAGTAGGCATGAGTCATAGTTACAATATAAATGCATTAATTAATAGACAGTAAACAATACTAAATAGGGGAGAGTCGGGTAGTATCGGACATCGGGTAATATCGGACAGTGCGTTTCTTTCATCTACCACCATATGGTAGTACCTGAATGACATGGTTACGTTTCTCTATGCGACATCACAGAAACGTAACCATGTCAATCAGGTACTATCATCGTGTGGTAGATGAAAGAAACTCACTGTCCGATATTACCCGATGTCCGATACTACCCGACTCTCCCCTACATTATGCAATAATTACACTCAGTTGAAACAAAATTAAATAAAATGAGAAATTATAATCGAAGATGTAGAGAGATTGCAAGAATATGACATAAATTTGCGATTTTATACATAATGTTAAGCAATAGTAAAGAAATAATGCACAAAACTGACTTAGTTACAAATTAAACTACTAATATATAGGTGGTTTGCGATAGTAAAGAAATAAAAACAAAATTACTTACTGTTACAAACTATATATCTGTAATCAAATACTGAACAACAGTAAAATCCATCTTAAAAACATAGTTATTGTTGTTATTACTATTATTATGTCCCAAAGAGAGACAATTTATTTTAGATAGATCCTCACCAAGATACTTACATAGAACTACGTTTTACATCTCATTAAGTACGGTGGTAATTTGGGAATTAACCATCATATAAAAATGCAACCCACTTCCTTCCCTTGTTCTCCTAGTACGATAGGCCTATTTCCTTTGTTCTCCTCAAATTGCTCTTTTTCTTCTGGTATTCTTCTTCCTCTCGTATTACCCCTGTTCTCCTTGTATTTCCCTTGTCCTTCTTGAATTACCCTTTTCTTCTTGTATTTCTTGTATTCTAATTGTTGTTCCTCTTGTATACCCCTTGTTCACCATGTGTTCCCCTTACTTTCTTTGTATTCCCCTTGTTTTTCTCGTATAATCCTCAAGCTCACCTTGCATTCTCCTTGTTCTCCTTGTATTCTCATTGTACACCGTGCATTCACTTTGTTCATCTCGCATTCCCCTAGTTCTTCTTGTATTCCTCTATTTTTCCTTCGATTCCTCTATTTTTCTTTGTATTCCCCATGTTCTCCGTAAATTTCCTTTGTTCTTTTGTGTCCCCATTGTTCTCGTTGTATTTCCCTCGCTCTCTTTGTATTCCCTTTCCTGTCTTTCTCTTTTCCTTCTTCGCTTTGTATTTCACTTGTTCCTCATTCCTTTTTCACTTTGTATTCACCTTGTTCACCTTGAATTTCCCTTCTTCACCTTGCATTCTCCAATATTTTCATGTATTCGCCTAGTTTTCTACTATTCTCCCAGTTTTCATTGTATTCTCCCTTTTCTCCGTGCATTATATCAACTCATTATATTCTCATTATTCTCCTTTTATTTCCCTTGTTTACCTTGTATGTTTGTTGTTCTTCTTGCATTTCCCTTGTTCTCCTTTATTCCTCTTGCTCCCCTTATATACCTCTTATTCGCATTGTATTACTCATGTTCTCCTTGTATTCCCATATTCTCCTTGTATACTCCTTGTGCTAGTCTTCTTTTTCTTCTTCTTCCCCTTGTATTCCCCTTGGTCATTCCTCTTGCTCTAGTTGTATTCACTTTGTTCTCCTTTTATTACCCTTGTTTTCATTTTATGTTTCTTATTCTCCCCTTCTTTTCCTTGAATTCCCCTTGCTCTCCTTGTTTTCTCCTTGCTCTCCTTGTATTTTTCTTGCTCTCCTTATTTTCCCCTTGCTCCTTTTATACACTTTGTTCTCTTTGTATTCCTCTTAATCTTCTTGTATTCACTTTATTCTCCTTGTATTCTCCTTGTACTCGTCTTCGTTTTCTTCTTCTCCATATATTCCCCTTGTTCTCTTATTATTCCCCTTATTCTCCTTGCAGTCCCCTTGTTCGCCTTGTATTCTCCTTGCTTTCCTTGTATTCCCCTTGTTCTAATTATTATTATTATCCTTGTTTTTCTTGTATGTTTCTTGTTCTCCTTGCATTCCCCCTACTCTCTTTGTATTCCCCTTATTCTCCTTGTATTCACCTTATTCTCCTTGTATTCATCGTATTATCCTTGTATTCTCCTTGTACTAATCTTCTTCTTTTTCTTCTTCCCCTTGTATTCCCCTTGATCATCCCTCTTGCTCTCTTTGTATTCACCTTGTTCGCCTTTTATTACCCTTGTTTTCATTGTATGTTTCTTATTCTCCTAGCATTCCCCTTCCTCCTCTTATACACTTTGTTCTCTTTGTATTCCTCTTAGTCTCCTTGTATTCACTTTATTCTCCTTGTATTTCTCTTGTCCTTGTGTTCTCCTTGTACTCGTGTTCTTTTTCTTCTTCTCCTCATATTTTCCTTCTTCTCTTATTATTCCCCTTATTCTCCTTGCAATCCCCTTGTTCGCCTTGTATTCTCCTTGCTCTCCTTGTAATCTCCTTGCTCTCCTTGTATCTCTCTTGATCTCTTTTTATTACCCTTGTTTTCCTTGTATGTTTCTTGTTCTCCTTGCATTCCCTTTAATCTTCTTGTATTCCCCTTATTATCCTTGTATTCACCTTATTCTCCTTGTATTCATCTTATTCTTCTTGTACAATTCTTCTTTTTCTTCTTTTTCCCCTTGTATTCCCCTTGGTCTTTCCTCTTGCTCTCTTTGTATTCACCTTGTTCTCCTTTTATTATCTTTGTTTTCATTGTAGGCCTATGTTTCTTATTCTCCTAGCATTCCCCTTTCTTTCCTTGAATTCCCCTTCCTCTACTTGTATTCTCCTTTCTCTCCTTACATTCCCCTTGCTCTTTTTACACACTTTGTTCTCTTTGTATTCCTCTTACTGTCCTTGTATTCACTTTATTCTCCTTGTATTTCTCTTGTCCTTGTATTCTGCTTGTACTCGTGGTCTTTTTCTTCTTCTTCATATATTCCCCTTGTTCTCTTATTATTCCCCTTATTCTCCTTGTAATCCTCTTGTTCGCCTTGTATTCTCCTTGCTTTCCTTTATTCCCCTTGTTCTCCTTTTATTACCCTTGTTTTATTTCTATGTTTCTTGTTATCCTTGCATTACCTTTAATCTCCTTGTATTCCCCTTACTCTCCTTGCATTCCCTTTACTCTCCTTGTATTCCTCTTATTTTCCTTGTATTCCCCTAGTTCTCTTTGCATTCCCTTTATTCTCCTTGTATTCCCCTCATTCTCCTTTAATTCCCCTTGTACTCTTCTTCTTGTCTTTGTATTCCCCTTGTTCTCTCTGTATTATCTTTGCTTTCTTTGTGTTCATCTTGCTCTCCTAGTGTTCCCCTTGCTCTCCTTTTATTCCCCTGCTCTCCTTTAGTTCCCCTTGCTCTCCTTTTGCTCCCTTGCTCTCTTTGCATTCCCCTTGATCTTCGTTTTCTCCTATTATTGCTCTTGTGTAATCACCCCCACACGTTATTCTGCGTTTAGTTATTAAGCATAGTGACGGTTTTACATGGTTTTCCAAGTCTCTCCATGCAGATGCTAGATTACTACTAATTACAAGGGCCACGACCTGCTTCTTTTCCAATACCGCAATCCTTCACAAATATACTTTCGTACCCACGTTATCTTCTCGCCTTCCGAGACTTTCCGGACATCTGTTCGAGAAGTATCACAACTGCTCCCGTCTGTCCAAAGGAAATAACATTAGAGACAATTTTTGAAAAGCGGAGACACCTAGCGGAAAGAAGAGGAAAGGAAGGAATGCAGACTATTATTCTGTTTTCTCAAAAGTTTCACGATCATCAACTATGTATCAACTTCCCTTTATTATTCTATCAATAAAATGAATTCTTTGTGATTTAATAACGGAACAAAAATAAATTTAAATTACATGATTTTTATTAGGTTATTTTACGACGCTTTATCAACATCTTGGGTTATTTAGCGTCTGAATGAGATGAAGGTGATAATGCCGGTGAAATGAGTCCGGAGTCCAGCACCGAAAGTTACCCAGCATTTGCTCGTATTGGGTTGAGGGAAAACCGCGGAAAATAACCTCAACCTGGTAATTTGCCCTGACCGGGGCCACCTGGTTTCACGGCCAGACTCGCTAACCGTTACTCCACAGGTGTGGACTAAATTTCATGAACAAAGATATTTATATCTTGTTGAAAACTAGATTTGAATGCAAATTGCTTCATTCATAGTTTCTACAAAGAATTATTTCATAACATTTAATTTACTTTTCAATGTTAATATTTTAAATTTAAAAAATTTTTAAATATGAAAAGAGCTATTGTAAATAAGTAATCTCGACTTCTTGCATGCAGCAATGTAATTGAATTGTCAGATACACTGTAGCAGGCAGTTCGCTTTTCTGTTGTCTAAATGAAGTCGTAATTTGCTGCGAGGAAATTCACAATTACTCGTAAATACAGCACGCTTAACCCATTACTACAGCATAGCAGCTCTGACACAATAGAGTGTAATTAGTGTTCCAAAATCCAATACACTCTACAATGCACTAAAATCGACGTGGTATTCTACATTTATATATCTTTGCTTACAATATATATACACATATTTGTAAGTTGAATTGTGCAAGACGTTTAAGGATGAATGCCTTTATTTCGTTCTGCAAGAGTAAAGTTTTGGGGGAAAAATTCACGTAAGTTAATTAATTTCCAGTGATTGATAAGAATGAATGAATGTTGGCCATGATGTCCCATGTTGGGCACAGGCCTCTTGTGATGGGGTTAGAACCCCCTTCGACAGGGATGGCTCAAGTGTATTCGCTTGGTGAGCCAATCCAGGCGAGCTTGTCGTGTACACTACTTTTGTGACATGGTTAATAATCCTATTAGACTTTAACTAGTCTCAGCACTCTGTTCTTTGTTTTTTTCTTATATTATACACATTATACTGACACTGGCACTTTGACAAACACTGATTGCTATTTACACTATTTACCTGGCACTTTCTCAACACTGACTTTACTATTTACAAAACTTATCTTACACTTTCACTAATACTGACTTTACTATTTAAAATATCTTAACCCTGATTACGTTATCTATTTACAATGACCTTCCCTAGTTCTTTCCACAAAACTCTGTTCTTTGCTGTCCTCGACCATTGTTTCCCCACCTCTTTGGTAAACATGTCAGACCATCTGAGACGTGGTCTTCCCTGTCCTCTCTTTCCGACGTAGGGGTCCCACATCATGACTACATGGGTCCATCTTATCTGATGTAGTCTCGCCACATGTCCCCCAGGTCCACTTCGTTGCCGTGGCTCGTTCTGCTGCGTCAGTAGTGTTCGTCAGTCTTTGTAGTGTTTCGCTTGTCATTCTGTCTCGTAGCGTGATGGCCCAGTATTTTTCTTTGCATCTTCCTCTGGCATGTTTGTATACTTGAGCGTTGTCTCTCGGTCAATGTCCAAGTTTGGCAGACATTGTAAAAATAAATATAAAGGCCTTGATCTATTTCGAACTACTTGGGAGACAGTCCTGGAACAAATTAACAATTGTCAATTGTTGATGAGATCAGATAATCAATATATTACCAACACAAGAGATTTAGAGAGTGAACTGAAAACTAACCTCGGAAAGTTACTTCTGGATAACAATTTGATCGCCCCAGACACCATTAAGAACAAAAGAGGTCTAATCGACTCAAGGAAACTCAGGAAAATTTTGCGCTCTGAAGAGTTTAATAAATGATGTCAAGTGCCACAAAAAGGTAAAGGAGTCAGCTTATATCAAGACTTCACTCCCGTAAACAGCTGGGTCAGACAGGCCTTTCTAGCTCCGAGTGGAGAAATGCGCTGAAGATGGCCGGTAATGTTGCCCTGTACGAGCTGTTTCAGGCAGAATTCAAGACAATAACCACTGTAGGCGATTCCACAGTGAGGTTGAAACTTTGGCTCATGTCTTGGGTTCATACCCATTTGGCGAATCTCTTCGTAACAGCAGCTATCACAAGATCAGGTCTGTAATCGCAACATGCCTTAAGTCCAATGGCTACACTACCTATGCAGAAGTCCATGGAATAGCGGATACCGGAAGTCTTCGGCGTATTAATAGTATAACATTTAAACCTGGAGAAACAAAAGGTTATATTCTGGATACGACCATCAGATTCGAGAGCATCAGAATCAACCCGAGGAGGTTAATCTAGAGAAAAGGGCAATTTATGAACCAACTATCCCTTATTACAAAACATCATATAAACTCAGGGATATAGAAGTCATCGGATTAATAGTGGGCGCTAGAGGGACCATAACAAAACAATTCGACTCATTCTGTCATAAATTTGGAGTCCCAACAACAACAATCAAGGAAATTTGTATGATAGCTTTGAAGGGTCCTCTGCAGATTTTACGGCGACAGTTGTACTTCAATTCAAATTACAGTTGAATTTTCTCATTCTATTTTTAATCTGTTTTTTATTTTACTGCAAATTTTCATTATTGTAAAACATTATCTACTGTAAATTTCAGTTTATTGTAAACAAACGTCTTGTAAGACTTTTTAAATGTCACATCTTAAAGGTTACTGTTTAACATTCTTTGTCCTTGGCAACCTCACCAAGTTGAGGAAGATTAAAAATTAATTAAATAATTATTGCTGTACAAATTATACATATTTCATCATAAGTTTTATTCGTTTGAAAGCAGTTCACTTTTCTGTCACACTACTAATAATATTTCTGTTCGTAGTTTTTCTTGAATAATATTAATAACAACCATTACTGATTATAAAAGCATTTACAGAACATATAAACAAGAGGGGAAAAAAATCTTATTTTTACCATTGCATATATCATCCTTGATGGTTTAATGCCGCAATGTCATCTCGTTTATATTACGTGCTGTGCCTCAATTTCGTTTCAGCAACAGCACGCGTTGAAATCTTCCTCCCCTGCTACCTTCTCTTACCTGCAGTCTTACGCTAGACGTGATAGGAGTGTACACATTTAATACAGTGCGTAAATCGAACTCATGCTAAAGAGTCGAGAGCGTTCAAGTAATCACAATATCCTCAAATGCCGTAATTTTTACTTTTTATTTTAAATAATAAAATAAAAATTTGTTTCAAAAATAATATCAATGTTCGGCATTAAGTATAACTGGAAATAGTTATTTCTTTTGTGAAACTTAACAAATCTAGTCTACGGAGTCGACTAATAGATAGTCATGTATGTTCAGTTTTAAGGATTATCAAAATTCGATGTACAGACTCCCCTTAAGGGTATATGCACGTGAACGACCACAAATATTATCAGAAAATACAAGCTCTAAATTTATAAATTTTATAAGGAAATGAACTCGCAATTGGACAAATATTACGAGGTACCACAACAAGACTTATTAGAACTTAAATATCCGAAAATTATAAAAAAATATTTCTAACAATATTTTTCAAACCAGTTTTATCAGAGTATGAAAAAAAAAACAAAATAAAAAATTTCTGCAGTTACGTCATTTGGTAACCATAACATTGCTATGCTCTCTGACATCTTTAATATTTTTCCTGCATGTAATAAACACTTATTTCTGAAAAGTAGACTACTCTCAGACATGTAGAGTTGTTTATTTTAATACAAATAATTTTTAATTTGTCCTATATAAAATATATTAAAATTTGCATAATGTTTTGTGACCTAATTTTTCTATTTTCAAAGAAATTAGCATTATTGTAGTCTACCTTTTGCATAAATGCATGTTAAATCAGTGTACAAAATTTCAGAATTCTATTTCTAATGGTTGTGGGGTTATGAAATAATAAATACTTACTTACTTACAAATGGCTTTTAAGGAACCCGAAGGTTCATTGCCGCCCTCACATAAGCCCGCCATCGGTCCCTATCCTGTGCAAGATTAATCCAGTCTCTATCATCATATCCCACCTCCCTCAAATCCATTTTAATATTATCTTCCCATCTACGTCTCGGCCTCCCTAAAGGTCTTTTTCCCTCATTCTCCCAACTAACACTCTATATGCATTTCTGGATTCGCCCATACGTGCTACATGCCCTGCCCATCTCAAACGTCTGGATTTAATGTTCCTAATTATGTCAGGTGAAGAATACAATGCGTGCAGTTCTGCGTTGTGTAACTTTCTCCATTCTCCTGTAACTTCATCCCGCTTAGCCCCAAATATTTTCGTAAGCACCTTATTCTCAAACACCCTTAACCTATGTTCCTCTCTAATAATAATAAATAATAAATATTTGTGAAAATTTTCAAATTTTGGAAAATTTAAGTTAAAGTAAAAAGTGAATTCTTAAAAATATTATTAGTAACCTTTTTATACTTCTATCAGATTTAAGTTCTAATAAATCTTGTTGTGGTACCTTGTAATTTTTGTCGAATTGTGAGGTAATTTCTTTATAAAATTTTAGAAATTTAGAGCCTGCATTTTCTGATAATATTTCTAGTCGTTCAAGTACATATACCATTAATAAAATTCCTGGAAGTTTTCATTGAGAAATATCTTCAAACACACAAAAGCCCCTAGATCCGGTTCGAACTCAGCTAGTCTTCGCTTCGAGACGAGCTTCTGCCCACCTGCAAAGAGGACTGTTCTCACATTTAAATTTTTCTTCCTTTACCTCGGGGTTCTAACTGAAATCCCTTCATCGGAATCCATTTGTTCGTTCATATAACATTGAAATCCCCTTCTGTTACGCACATCCTTCCTCTTCTTTTTCCAATTAAATTTTAATCAGTGCCGTTACCTTTCTCTCTTTGCTCGATAAATATGTCTTCAGCGCTCGAGTTCTGCGCGATAAATTATTTTCTCTTCCAAACGCACTCTTTACTCTCCTTTGATGTGCTGGCAATCATAAATAACGAGGCGAGTCGGATCTGCTACAGAGTGATTATTTAATTTATGACTCGTAAGTGTGTAAAAGTGATGTAGCAATTGTGTTAATCCCCTTGTAGCTGGAACGCTCGGCTCTGAGCAGCTGCTCGCATTCAAACCGATTAATTTGCTTTGGGATATTGACGGATTTACGAGAATTTCCACGGGCGGCCTAATTTGTAATATCCGGTGTACAGCGTCCTGAGAAACACGAAATAGGCTACGTCATCGTTTTTAGGCGCGTTCGAGCCTATACAGAATGTTAAAAAAAAAGTATTCAATATTTTAGGAGGTGCTAGTATGCATCAAATCAAATCAAGAAAAAAATGTTTAATAAACATGGGTCCTACAACACATAGGGGAGAAGTGGGTACAGTGAGACAGGGAGAACAGTGAGACATTTTTTATTAGATGGTAAGTTTTGATGTTAAAATGTTGGTAAAGTAAAGGTATTTTCATATTCGATTTGATTCTAGTTATATAGGTGAATGATGAAACAATAATTCGTAATTTTTCACTCTAGAAGTAAAATTATGGTTTTTGTTTAAGGAAGGTTATATTGGATATACAAATGAAATAGAAATATGAATGTTTTGTTACCTAATGCTATGGTATGTGACGTTATGTTTGGCGAATTTTCGTCTTTCTTGTTTTAATTTTGAAGTGATGGCGTCATTTTTAAATGTACTATGTGTAAGGGGAACAGTGAGACATGCCATTGAAGGGTACACTGAGACGTCTCACTGTTCCCATTTACCAATGATTTGCAAAAATAAACTGTAATTATATTACATTTACCGGTAACTAACATTAAAAATGAACATACTAGTAACTAATTTAGGAACTATAGCTTAATGTAATGGATACATTACATTTTAATGGTTTCTTAAATAAAAAATTATTCACAAAATTTAAGTAAACATTAAAAAATAATAAAGAATTAAATTAAATTCTTATAATTATAAGGTTTGTTACTACCAAAAATTCATTTCATTTTTTTCGCAAAAGTTTGAAAAATCATGGAAAATTCACTTTTCCAAATGTTTCAGATTTTTCAATGGTTCCGAAGTCAGACATCAAAATGATTCTAAATATATCTACAGAACATGGCAAGATAAAAATACAGCAAGCTTTCTTTTCTTTTGAAATAAATGTAAATCATTTCAATGTCCGTTAATAGACACTGTGGTGCCTCACTGTACCCTCCTGAATGGGAAGAGTGAGACATTTGCATTTTTTTGACAAACACACATTGTATATTATGTCCTTTATCTATTAACATTTCTGTTTATGTATTATTGTAGTCCATGTTTTAATGGATATTTCCATTGCACTTGATTTTAAAAATACTTGAAATTTCACTTGCATACATATGTCTTAATATTTTGTGTCTTACTGTACCCACTACTCCCCTACTTTCTGAGATCTGAACATTTGTTCATAAGAGGTGCTCAATGTGACGTCCATTCATGGCAATGCATTCCTCTGCCCTTCGACGTAAGAAATCACGCACTCTATGAAATTGACCTGGTTGTTCTTGATAACCAAACGTCTAGGGGATTTAGGTTTGGGGAACGAGCAGATCAAGGTGTGGGGCCTCACCGATCAATCCAGCGGTCCTGAAATGTTAGCGTCAGGTGTTCACGCTCACTGCGGAAAAATGTGCTGGTGTGCCATCGTGCATGAACCACATCTGTAGTCTTTGCTGATATGGCACATACTCCGGCAAGGTAGGCAATACGTTAATAAGAAAGTCCTGATAACAATCTCCAGTTAATCTCCGTGGTAGCACGTATGAACCTATTAATCTATCACCAAGAACGCTTGCCCATACGTTGACTGAGAATCGGTGATGATGCCTTGTTTCTTCAAATGCATGGGAATTTTCATCAGCCCACACATGCTGATTACGAAAATTCACAACACCATCTCTGCTGAACCCTGCTCTTATCTGCAACCAAATGTTTTTCAGTATTCCTTGCGAAGTATGCCAGGGTGTCAACTACGGTATGATTATCTGGTAGCCTGCTGTATTGTAGGGCAGAAAAATGCATTGGCATAAATGGACGTCACATTGAGCACCTCCTATGAACAAGTGTTCAGATCTCATAAAGCATGTGTTGTAGTATCCATGTTTATTAGACATTTTTCCTTGTTTTGATGCATACCATCAACCCCTCAAATATTAGATACTTTTTTCTTAACACTTTGTATATGAGTATTTGTCAAAAACACTGAAAACAATCGCGTATATATCTCTCCGCCTACCTAAACAACACCTCTAGATCTCTCTTTCCATTTCATCTAACATACTATATTTCGTTCCATAATAGGCCTATTTGACAAGCGATGTACACATTGCCGGAAGAAAGAGAGAAGGATAATTGCAATTCAACCAATGGTAGAGGTCCTGCTTGTCTCGAAGTTGGGCGGAAGTAGAACGCTTCAGACCGCCCATCTTCAAGATACGTGTGGAGTGAATCCTTCCATCTTGGATGGATTATTATCTTTATTCGTTTCAAGATTTAGTTCTAATGTTAATAAGTCAAACATTGAGGATTCACTTAAGAATCAACTGAATCTAAGGACACTTTTAGTTACAAAATTAAAAACTAAATATCAGACGTATTCCTCTTTCAATATATCTGTTGATGAGAGGGATTTTGACTTAATAAACAAACCGATGTCTGGCCAGCTGGGTGTCTCATTCTACCCTTCTTTGGAAATTTGAAACTTGAGCAACATTTTGCTCCTGCAACTTCTAGTGTTCCAGTTGAATCTAGAGTGGATGCCTCTTAGTTTTATTTACAGTACGATTATTTATTCCTGACAGTCGCCGGAGATGTGCGCGTGGGACAGGCGAGTCCATTTAGTTAAGCCAAGGGGTGTTTGGGTTATTCACTCGCTTGCCTTTACCGACCGCTCGCCCTATCTCTACTCCGGAACTCTCCCCACTCCTCCTATTACTTCCCCTCTTTCGCGTCGCTGAACTGTCAGGACTAAATAATCGGTCTGTACCTATCTTACAATGTATAAGTAATGATCTTGAAACATTTTATCAAAATTTCAGAGATTTGAATACCAAGACTAACGAATTTTTCGACAATATAGTGAGTAATAATGATATCATTGTCTGTCTCACGGAAACGTGGTTATCTGACTCAGTTTTAAATACAAATTTATTTCCAAATAATTATACTGTTTCGTGCAGACTGAATTAATTGTGTTGAGTTTTAAGCACGTTACAAAGAACACATCACAGCCATAACAAAATTACAAACACCTCCACATATGCAGAACACATCACAAATGCCAACCACACCTACAGAGACATCAACACAGACATGGAAATACTAAACATCCAACCAAAAAGCCAGAAGCTCAACACACTAGAACAATATGAAATATACAGACACATGAAAACACACCCCAACTCAATTTCAAAACACATACACTCTTTGACTCTCAACTACGAACGCACCCTCACAGGAAACAAGAGGCGCCAAGACCAACAACGACCAGTTCTGAAGATGACCGAAAATAGGTCGAAACATGTTAACAAGGTACGTTAATATTTAACATAAGAAAGTTCTTATCATACATATTCCGAAGTGATACAGTGTAAAAGTTGTGTAATCAAGATGTATCATATTTATTATTCATTCTAGAATTCATTGTGCTACGAATCACTAGTTGGCTCATAAATATGACTTTTGATAATATTGGTGAGTTTTTTTAACACAGTTAATTATTTCATTTCGTTCATTCATAGTTTTCTGCCTTGAGGTAGATCTTTCACTGCAAACCCAGTATTCTCCAATCTTTTATATTTTCTGCCTTCCTGTTTATCTCCGCATATGATCCATATATCTTAATGTCATCTATAATCTGATATTTTCTTCTGCCCCGAATTATTCTCGCATTCACCATTCCTTCCAGTGCATCCGTATGTTGTGAGATGTGCGCAGACGCGAAAGTATTGATTTTTTCCGAGGAACAGATGTTCACATTGACCTTGCTAGGCCATAAGAACCTACAGAGATAACATTGAAATTAAATTAGACATTGAAAAACGAGATGACAAATTGAATTTATTTGAATATTATTTACAATTAACGCTAATTATTATAGTAACAGAACATAACCTTCTGCGACAGTATTGGATTTCCAGCCTCCGTGACTTTTCGCTAATTCTCTTTCGATTGCATATCCGAGAATAATCGATACTTGCGGTTTTATAACGGTAGAAAGCTGACCTGTCATTGGCAGAACAGTTGTAACCTGAGTCGTCATTGGCTGAAAGACCTGACCTTTAATGAGTAGGTGTACTTTAATGACATGCATTAAAGGTCTGCTATCAGGTGTATAATTACTACATTTCGGCATGGTCGAGCATAAAATAATTAAATAAATTATTATTATTATTATTATTATTATTATTATTGTTATTATTATTATTATTATTATTATTATTATTATTATTATTATTGTGTTAAGGGAGTAATGTTTTGAGCCACAGTAGACATACTTGACTATGGTAGTAAAATAATAGGCAACGTTGCCATGTCGCAGTGTTGCGACTTCTCGCTAGATGGCATGTCACAGACACAATATTATTTCAGATAAAACGAAACGTAGTACAAACGCTTCGGTTACTTGATGACCCCATAATAAAAACAGGAGCAGATAAAAGTGGCTTGCTAAACAGTAATAAACGTGCTAAACGCGCTGAATCGTAGCCTATCTTGGAGTGTGCGTAGTTTTAATTGTGCAAGGCTTTTACGACTGTGGTTCTGCGCCGCTCAACTTATCACAAATCTGGAGAATAATGATGCCTAATGGCCGCGAATAAAAAGCGAAGGGAAGCGGAAATTAGAGAAAAAGATGAGGAATGCTTGTAAGCAAATGTTGCAGCGCTATTTAATGCTAATTGCAATTAGCTTAATTACTGTTGGCTGCATTGATACACAGTCGTCGTCAATACATTCCGCGCTAGGTGAGAAGGAATATCACTCCTAATTACGCGTTAAATGGCGCAATCGGGCGCTGTAACTTTCCTCAAATTGAATTAAACTTGAGGTAGTGGCAAGCCGACACAACTTGAATGTCACAGTGTGTTTCGCTGACTCTGAACTGCAGGGTAATAAGAAAGATGGATTCGATTATCAGGTCTCACTTGTTGCCTTGTATTGCTTTAGAATAGATTAGTTGTTCCTATATTCAATACATACCAACAATAATTGCTCATAATGCAGGCACAGTCTACTATATACAGTCGCGAAGCTTGTGGTGATTTTTTGCAAATCTCGTGATAAAGCGCTTCAAGCGGTTAGCAACTAGAAACAATAGACTGTCCACGGTCGACTTTGGACTGAATCGTATTTCCATCGAGTGCTAGCTCGTTGTGTATTTCACATTGATGCTTGTGAAATGTTCGTTATTGGTTGTAATGAAAATGTTAATGGCTAAAATACAATAATTGGAATAATAATATTTTACTAGAGACGTAGAAAAATTAAGTTCGTTTTAATGAAATTTATTGATCACGTTTTATTTTCAGTTCTGGTGGGATTATTATTGCTTAGGCCTACTTTTTTTTCAAAGGATATGTTTTTAATAAAGCTGTTAATTTTGTTGTTATTTTTATTTGTTACTTTACTAGAGACGTAGAAAAAGTCTGTTACAATAAAATTTATTAATCACGTTTTATTTCCAATTCTGGTGTGATTATTATTGCATAACTTCATCCCACTTTAACTACGTAAGCCTACACTACAAGTATAGTTGCCTCGTTTAATTATTAGGCAGCGACATTCCTTTTAAGATTTGTAGGTCTTTATTGCATGCACCGATAATAAAATGAAAATGCGACGTTGTCACGTCTTGTTTGTTGCTGCTATATATTAATATAACATGGATATGGGCTAGGCCTTCAAAAGACTTGACGACAATGGACAGCGCGACATAATTAAAATTATTGAAACTACAAAGCTTCCGTCCATACACTCCGCGTGGAGTATTGGAGCGGCCTTCAAAAGATTTGACGACAATGGACAGCGCGACATAATTAAAATTATTGAAACTACAAAGCTTCCGTCCTCTTTGACACCGTTAGCCTACTAATTGAACGTGGCCACTTTGCCGGTACACGTAAGTTAATCCATTAATTCATATTTCCATTATTATTATTGTAAAGGGAAATGCAAATTAATATTTATTGGTTTCATAGTTAATTATCGCTATAATCTTGAATGAGTGAAGCGATTATAGTAAATTTCAGTTCGTTTTGCCCAAACGAAAATAATATTAACCTATTTCTTGCAGGTATCTTCGAGTTTATGGTGGAATTTAATATACTTCATTAAAATAATAAATTAACTTTATGCATTTAATATTTCGATAATGGACGGAAGGTGTTAATTTTTCCAAAAGAACACAACGAAAGTGTAACATATTTTGTCGGCTGCTAGGAGAGAGATCTGCGATGATGAGGCGATAGTAGCGATTCTAGTGGTGGGCTGGTGGGCAACTATCCATGTTTGCATTTTTACTACATATTGAGCTTCGCGACTGTATATAGTAGACTGTGATGCAGGTTTAAGATTGTTTATAGCATATAATCATAGAGGAAATATTACAAATATGAATAGAGGTACAAAGGACTGGACAAGGAAAACGGTATATGTGCCAAAAATGACAAAAGTATGGGAAAACACAAAAAACTGTATACTTGCAATTATTATTTAATTTTTTCAACATAAATTTTCTCAATATCCCAGCCGTGGCGAAAATGTGATTCACGAGCACATTGTGGCTCGCAATGATAGCTGTGCATTTCTCTTACTTCCTGCCTTCCCCAACCCCCACCCTCTCACTCACTGCAATCAATGTCCGTTCCATTTGCTTATTTGTCTCTAACCTGCGAGTGACGTATCGTCTCAATGTCTCTCCCTAGATTATACATGTAACAGATATATCGGGGTTATAGGCTTTGAGGTTAACAACTTTTGTCAGGTTTACTACGCTGCCATCTAGTTGTTACATAAGGAGTCACATCATAATACCCATTTGAATTGCATTAGCGACTGTGCTGCCATCTCGTGTTCGTTTACGGCGGACGGGTGGCGATCCTGGCGGTTGTTCTCTTCAAAGTGCTGCCGATTTTAACGTAGCGAGGAGTTATCTGTTACATATATGATCTAGGGTCTCTCTCTCGAAACCATGTATCTTTACAAAAACGAAAGTTTTAAGTAGGATGGGAGGACGCATTTTTTTGCTGCCAATATGATGATAATATTAAATGTATGATTTGTTCACAAATATTACGAGGAAATGGTTGTATAACATAAAACAGCATTATACTACATGTCACTCATGAAACATTAAAAGGTGAAGTATTGTTATTATTATTATTATTATTATTATTATTATTATTATTATTATTATTATCTCTGTACGTCGATCCTTTTTCAGCAGATGTACGAATAATGCCGTTAGATCTTCAATTTAAACTCACAGATTTACAATGTAATGTTAAATGAAAGCTAGATGTAAGGACTTGGCAAATGTTCGTTCTTTAGCTTGCTCTGTTGAACCCACTTTACGTTACCCAGTTAGCTCCAGTTTACGTTTGTGAAAAATTATTTTCAACATTGAAAATAGTAAAAACCAAATTTAGATCACGACTGACAGACAAATACCTTCGTGATCAACTATGACCGGCAGTAAGCGACATAATTCCTGATTTTGAAAGTCTGTCGCAGAGACATTGTCAAGACAATTAATAGGTTGTGATAATGTGTCCTATGTTTTTTTCTTCATTTCTTTCTTCGTTACACGTACTAAACATTAGTTTGCAATCTTATACTGTATAACATTATATTTAAGTGCTTGACGTAAGGAAAATGAAAATCCGTTAATAAGTCAGACAGTTGCTTCAATTCCCCTTCGGGTGTCCGCCTCCCTCCATAGGTGCTATGCACGTTGCAGGTTACACAGTGGCTCGGCGCACGATGACATTTTCACCACGGCTGCAATATCCAATCAAATTTCCTGCAACCATATTGAGCTGTGAAACAACCCATTACTGACAATATTATGTAGTGTAACTGGCTCCCACATTGTCAAAGTCTGACAACGATATAAGTGTCATGTATAATTTCCTTGAAAACGATACAAACAGTCGAGTGATTTGTGAATATTAAAAGATAGAAAACTAACAATTTCATTTTTAAGCTTGAGAAACTGTTTGTTTTTCTTACTAGCACAGGTCCTTACAAAAACCATGGTACTTACAGTTAGTGTTCATGAAATCTAGCATTGCCAGAAGTTCTGCCATTAAAGAGTTCTTAGGATTCAGCATAGCACACTTCTCCAGATTTGTAATAGACTGCAATGTTCGTCCTCTTCTTAGAACCTGACACGTCTTCCACTGTTCTGAATCACTCAAGTTATTCATGGCAAGGACCAATGTTGGATGATCACAAGCAACTCGAATCCATGATACTTGAGTAATGCGCAATGTTAACGTATTTAGAGCCCTATCAGCTTCTGAAGCCACATCCGAGAAGTCTTCAGATTTCAGTGAAATCACTTCGAATGGTTTTTTAATTCTGGCCGACCTTACAATGCCCTGCATTTCATCAGGAACCATGGCTTCACAAACCCTCTCCCTTAGCAGTTGTGAATGGCTTCCCTTGCTGCAGTAGTTTCCTATTTTCTACACACTTCTTTGCCTTAGATACATTTATAGTTAGTGGCTTGTTATTATCTATGATAAATGCAACAAAACCGCTACATTCACTGGAGATCAACACAGCGAGTAACCTTCCACAGAACATACACTAGGTGGCACTTATATCGTTCATCAGGACTATACTACGGGATTTATATATAGAATGCACTCGTTTGACTATGTGGAAGGATGTTTGGCACATATATCCAATACTATGACATTCGCGATGCTACATATATCACATTCCGAGACAAAAACAAAATTTGACCTCGGAGGCACTTATACCGTTTTCCATGTCTGCTCCTCAAATATCAAATAGTGTGATATTCGATCTGAGATGAGTTGTATTCTAGCGGAAGCGTTCCAAATTACTGCGCACTGATACCCTCTATCGCGGGAATGTTTGCAGTTAGAAAGTGAGCTGTTGAAACGTTTATCATTATTGCGTTTTCGAAAAAAGTGAACATTTTGGCGGTAAGTTCTTTTCTTGAATTCACGTTCTTATTCCTCAATGTTAGAAATATTAATGATTAGGGCTCGGAAGTTGATGAAATATCATTTTTTTCTGAGACATCACAGACAATGCAGGATGCTATATAAGCTCGTTTCACTCCAACACGAACCAATATAGCCTACTTTTATTTTTTATTTTTCTGCATTTTTCGATCTCTTATTGTATACTGGTCATTTTGAAGGAAATATATTACTTTTTGTTACATTTTTTCCCTTTTTCTGCTTTTAGCGGACTTTTTTTACGTTGTGGTGGTTGTTCAAATTCGGGAACCTACTGCAGATTGCTTACGCAATTTTACTATTTATTTATTTATTTATTTATTTATTTATTTATTTATTTATTTATTTATTTATTTATTTATTTATTTATTTATTTATTTATTTATTTATTTATTTATTTATTTATTTATTTATTTATTTATTTATTTATTTATTTATTTATTTATTTATTTATTTATTTATTTATTTATTTATTTATTTATTTATTTAACCTGGTAGAGACAAGGCCATCAGGCTTTCTCTTCCCCTCTACCAGGGGATTACAACTACAATATTAAGAATACAATTACAATTAATATTAAATTTACAAATACAATAAAAATCAAAGTACTAAAAGATTAACTGACTTATAAAAGCTAGACAGTTTATTGTCAAAGTTAAGAAGAGAGAAAATATTTTTTTATTAATTAAGTAAAAATTAAACCTACTCTACGCAGTAAAAAAAAATGCTTAATAAGTTTGCTTTTGAACGCTACTAAATTCGGACAGTCTCTGATGTCACTGGGTAGGGTATTCCACAAGCGCGAGAGCGAGATTGTGTATGATGATGAATACGAGGATGTCTTATGTGTTGGTATGGCTAGTATGCGGATATTTTGCGTGCGTGTGAAGAGATTATGATATGATGACAGGTAACTGAAACGGGAGGCAAGGTAGGTAGGTGTAGAGGTGTGAAGGACTTGGAAAAGGAGAACAAGAGAATGAAAATTTCTACGTTCGTTAAGCCGTAGCCAGTTTAGAGTTTGGAAGGATGGGGTAATGTGGTCACCGCGACGGACATCGCAGACGAAGCGAACACAAGAATTATGAACACGTTGTAATCTTTGCGACTGGTTGACATTGAGGTCAGTCAGTAGAAAATCACAATAATCGAAATGGGGCATTACTAGTGTTTCCACTAGTATTTTCTTGAGCGATAGCGGAAGGAATTTTCGAATGCTGTTTAAGGAATGTAGTATGGAAAGCACTTTTTTGGTAATATGGGTTACTTGGTTATTCCAGTTTAAATGCGTATCAAAGTAAACTCCAAGGTTTTTAACACAGGAAGCAAAAGGGATTATTATGTCGTTTAACTTGACTGGAAGAGCAGGAGTAATGTTGCATAATAGACGTTGATGTCCCACTAGGATTGCTTGTGATTTTCTTGCATTGAGAGTCAAACCAAACTTTCTGGCCCATGCAGATATAGATTCAAGGTCCTCGTTAAGATTGCATGTTGCGTCATTAAATATATTGATACCATGTAATAAATCATAAATATAATCATTAAGTCATATGTCCTTCCTTCTTGTCATTTGCAACAATTGTTATGCGTAACATGCAAACAGATGTATCTCCACATCCATTGAAAGTTGGAGACTTTTACTTAGAATTGTCTATACTATCATCCCTTAAGGTATTTACTGTTCTTTCTGAATCACTCTTTAGATACAAGTGTCATCAGTTAAAATGTCTGAACTCTTACGAAAGCTCTTGCGAGAGAAAATTCTTCTCTTATATTGTCTTTCAGTTCTCTTGAAGTTGGGGATTGTGTTTAGACATTTGTGTTGTAAACTTCTCAACAGGTAAAAGTCACACGAAGAGAAGTCGTGAGAGCGATTTCCAATTTCATCTAACTTCTCTTTTGTCAACACTCGACGTACAGTAGACCCAGAACTTTTTGTTCTACGTATTTGCGGTTCCATAGAACTTGTTTTGTGGGAAGTGATGGCAATGTGATAATTCGTTTGAAACTTGTTTTTTGTCCTCAACAGGACAGTTTTCAGATTTATATCACATTATTATTATTATTATTATTATTATTATTATTATTATTATTATTATTATTATTATTATTATCATCATCGTCATCCTAAAGGAGAACAACAAAATTCTAGCTCTACGTCAATCATACATCATGATTTGGTTCATCCTCCAAAAGGTATATTCTCACTCACACCAGATGATTATGCTAAGGTTCGCTTAGTATACAGTTTCCATGACATATTCCTAGAAAGCCCCTTCCACACTCCCAAAAAGTGATCGGAGAAATATTATGAATATGATAATCGAAGTAAAATAGGTCACAATGAAGTTTTCATCGACTATTACACTTTTACTTAGTCATACTACTTTTTGACCAATAAAACTGTACGAAAGGACGTCTTTCAACCAATCATGGCAATTTTATCGCTTACCTAGCATTTGTTTTTATCACTACCCTAGCATTTGTTTCTTTGCTTGCGAACATTTCAAACTACAAATTCTTTGCGGTACTATAAAATATGCTTTGCGATCGTAATTTGTTTCCCATATAGATGGTCGACTGAAAATGGCGACACCGTTCAAATATTTTGGTGAAGGTGACATTAGTGAAATAGAATTTTAGTAAGTCAGTTATTATCTATTTTATTGTATTAGAGTACTTTATTTCTTCTCATATTTATATACTTTCTTCTGTTTTTATCACCTCCCTACTATTTTTTCTTTGTTTGCCAACATTTCAAAAGGCACATTCTTTACGATACTATAAAACATGCTTTGCGATCGTCATTTGTTTACCGCATATAGATAGTCGACTGAAAATGCGGCTCCGTTCAAATGTTTTGGTGAAGCTAACATTAGTGAAATAGAATTTCACTAAGTCAACTAATACTGTATTTCATTGTATTAGAGTAGTTTATTTCTTCTAATCTTCATATACTGTACTTTCTTTTAATCGTGTAATAGTCAATTAAATCCCACTCGAGTTTTGATTTTCTCTAGATAAATCAAAACATCTAGTGAGATTACTGTTGATAAATCGAAGGCCTTATCAAGACTCATACGTGACAGGCTGGTTTAGATCCTCAGCCAGCGCAGAGACACCATACGGGGTGCTTCAAACATGTGAGACTCAATTCATCGGTAAATATGAGACACAAAAATATTGAAAGTTAACATACACATATGTCTCATATGTTCTTGTTATATATAGTTAATTATCTATAGGAAACGAAATTGAGGCACCAAAACATTGCCTCGAGGCGGCTGCAGGTTTAAGGAACTCAGGATATAGGATGACGTTAGCTGTTTACTTCACTGATGTACCTTCAGGTTCGTATGCAAAATGAAAGACATCACGTGAAGGGAGATCTATTCATTCGAAGTTCGTAAATAGGTGCTAGTTTTGTATTGTTTATTGCATTCTAATAGATCGTTTCGACAAAGCAAGTTTATTTTCTGTTTAAAAAGTAAACCTTTCGGTCGCCAGGACTTCAGTTGTGATCTAATTAAGGTAGATATTGTGAAGATGTATTAAAATGGTGCAAATAAAATCTGTAACTTTGCCTGTGCTTGTAAAAGAGTTCGGATAGGCCTATAATTATTTTTCAGCCAAAGTTGAAAACATATTATGGTATAAAGTGAGTAACTTTGACATAAAAGTTGAAACGCGTTGTGATTTACAAACAATATTGTGACTCTAAAAGACACATCGAACATCTGAAATTGTTTAGTGATTCAAGACATAACACTGACCTTGCTGATGACACAAGAGACGTCAGGCTTAAGGACTTTACTAATAGACGGTAGTATATTATACACACTATTTAAAGGGTGTAATTGATATTTTTTTATTTGAAGTGTTGTATCAGTGAAGAAGTGTGTTGTGTCAGTGAAATGTGAAGTGTGTTGTCAGTGAAGTGTGTTGTGTAAGTGAAGTTTTATAGTGGCAGTGCAAAGTATTTGAACAGTGAAATGTTTTTGAAGTGTTAGTGAAATCAGGGTAGAATCAGTGAAATGTGTCGTAGTTCCAGTGCAGTGAGTTAAGGCTCATTCACAATGAAAATTAAACATAACGTAAGCGTTAACTTAAGAATATAAACGTTACGGTAAAATCAAGAAGTCATACCATCATTCACGATGGGAACATAAACATAACCGCAAACATACTTGGTATATAACCATGGAAACATAACAATGACGCCATTTCCTAATATTCTGTCGTATACTTCAGCGCTCCACGATTGTGTTCTGTTTGCAATTCACGTAGGCATAAGCATGAAAGTTTGGAGTTTGCAAACTTTCATGTTAACGTCTTACGGTAATGTTTATGTCAATGCTTATGTGAATCATTGTGAATGAACCCCATTTGGTAGCCTGGCACAAACTTCTGTGTTTATGTTACGGTTATGTTTAATTTTCATTGTGAATGGGCCTTTAGTTGTCAACGAAATGAGTGTAATGCTGAAAGGTACTTCTACAGGTATGAACATATTATACTCGTGGGTTTTAGTTGGAACTTATGGTTAAGATACAAATTAGATTTACTTTAAATATTATTTTAAGTGATCGTGCTTCATTTAGTTTAGGATGCTTCCTATTATTATTATTATTATTATTATTATTATTATTATTATTATTATTATTATTATTATTATTATTAATTTATTATTAATTGTTTATTATTAATTGAGGCGTTCAGAGCTAAAGTGGATCAAGTCCAAGAGATGTAGTTTTGAGATAATGGTTAACTTGTTCTAGTGGATTATCTAATTTCACTAGCAATAATTTCATTGCTCCATTTTCAAATTCTAGATTTTTAAAATATAAACAATTGTGATGTTAACTGATGTAACGTTTTGGTGACTTGATCCACTATGGCTCAGGACATCGTGAACAAATAATGAGCCAAAAGTGACTCGTGTCACCTACCGGTGAATGCTTGGAATTAAGATTTGATCCATTGCTGCTCGGAAAAGATCCAACTTCAGACAATCGGAAAATGAATTAAACTTAAATTATGAAAATTTGTGACTTGATCCAGTTTAGTTCTGAACGCCTCAATTGTCATTATTGAGTGTAATTAGTTACCACTGCCACTGGGTATATACCCATTTGCAGTGTGAATAAATACATGCATACTGTTGGGTCTATGTGTGCACCATCTCTCTGAAAACGTAATCAATTATTGGTGGTACACTGTTCTACACATCTCCCGAGTTTGGAGTCGTTCGGGCCACTCTTTTTGGGTGTTACACGTTTCACAAACAGGAGTGTATGTTTATTCAAAATTTCCCTTTCAAAACTGAATTTATTTTCAAGCTCGTTTTCTGACCGGTTTTATTCTGTCCTGATCTGATCTACTTGTAACAAAGACAGCAGAGTAGGTTTAGCATGGCTAAGATTGGGGGCATGGATGGGTAATAAAATTGTCAACGAAGAAGGAGAGCGCCTATGTCTACTTTGCAGAGAAAAGGACTCCTATAAACATATTTTATTACAGTGTGTCGAATTGGAACATGTACGGAGAAAATATCTACCATCCTCGATGCTAAGTCAGAATAGGAGTTCGCTTGTATGTCTTAACCTCATGGGGAATAGAGAATACGAACAAAAGATTGGCTTGTTCCTCTTGAAGGCGAGAAAGATTAGAACTTCAGCTGTTGAAGTTTGTGACACGAACTGAGGAAGGGATAATAGTATCTACCCAACTGTACACTTTTATGTCTGTTTTAGGTTAGGATATATTATATAATGTGTTTTGTTGTGCCATTTTCATTTTAATATGTGTGTTCTTTTAGAGAATAGTTGGATATAATCATAGGTGGGGGGGGGGGTGAAACCTACAAAGTAGGACTTGTTTTAGGTACAAAGCACGTACGGCCAGAAGACTCGTACATTGGCTTTTAGACAAAATTATGATAATATAAAAATCTGTCGGTCTTACTGATAAACCGTGCATAATTTTTATACGAAACTTATGCAGAGTTGAGACAGAAAACGTTACTAATAAACCATGCATAAGCGATGGATGTATAAACAGTCTGTAACTACACGATTGGAATTGCTTTGTAGTAGTTATATACACGAAACCCCCATGTTTAAGCGTAGTATATATAGAGAAAAAATGTCCGCCCCTCTAACAGCTGTTTGTATCGACTGTCATTTTATGATGATGGCTGCCTTGTAAGCACAGAACAACAAACCAAAGAGCATAGAATAATTAGAGTAATATCGCTGTAGCTTGTACTCTTTGACCAAAATATAATGTGGTAATCGAGCAGAGCCAGTTGTACTATCGATACTTAACATGGCACACTAGTGCGCTCTACTGGATGCAATAGAGAATCTCAGATATTCTATTACCTTTCGTAATGAAGTAATGACGAAACTATGACGTAGCTGTGTAACAGTTATACTGCTATACACGACGTATGTAGTGATTATTAGTAAGGAATTTACACATGGCTTATAAACGAGCTACTCATTGTATAAGTATAAGGCAGTTAAACGTCTGTATACAGAGTTTTTATTAGTAAGACCGTGTATGTATAATATTACTGAATAAATCCATCTATCTAACTATCTATATACAAAATCTTACCTTTTTAGAATAATTTCCTTTAGACAAATCTTCTCCTTAATTTTTGTGAACTTGACCACTCTGCTAATTTTCGGAAAGTGCTGCAGTCTTATGGCTTCACGGACTCTATTTTGAAAGCTGCGTGGGGGCGTATTTTAGCTACTCGAAACGAGAAACACAAGCCGTTGTGTGGGCGATGATTTCTGTCCTACACAACGATATGTCAGACTCTCAAGCCTTGTATTCCGGAATTTTACTCCGTGCATTTAAAACAAAGCGACGTCTCTTGTGTTTTTGCCCGGAAGCTGATGTTTTCCTCTTCGTCAAACTGTTACGGCGCAGCTAAGCTGTGTCAGCATTTTAATCTCTGCCCCTTCCATGTAGAAACTGCTCTATCACAGCAAGCAACATTAAATGGAGCGCTCGTTTGATGGAACCGCATAATGGCGCGCTGATATTGAAATAATCAGGACTTCGCGTCCCTCCATACCAACTACGCTATATGCATGTTGTTGCTCATGTGCTGCCCAAGCTGCAGTACGAAGAACAAAAATGACTGAGTGCTATAAAGAAGGAAATTTAAAAATAAAGTGCAGTAACTGAGGAAAAGAAAATGAAGGAGGTTAGGTAAAGAAGAATAGAAAGAAAATAAGTAAGGGAAAATAAGGAGACGGAAGAGAACAAGGCGATGAAAATAAAGAGAATAAATTGAAGAGTGAAATGAAAGAGAAAATAAGGAAGTAAAGGTGAAAAGGCAATGTTGAGAATTACGAAGGAATAATTTGAATATAGTGAGATAATTTGGGTATAAGTTACAATTTATTGAATGAAACTTTATTTATTTATTTATTTATTTATTTATTTATTTATTTATTTATTTATTTATTTATTTATTTATTTATTTATTTATTTATTTATTTATTTATTTATTTATTTATTTATTTATTTATTTATTTATTTATTTATTTATTTATTTATTTATTTATTTATTTATTTATATCTATAACAGGGCAAATCCCCAATTACAATAGACAGACAGATTTGTTAAAAAAACACAGAATTGCATATAACATGAAAAAAGAGGAAAAGACAGAAACAAATGCAAGATACAAGTGTAATTACAAATTAAAAATTAAAAATAAAAAAACAAAATAGATACTACCTAAATAAAAAACACATATTAGATATAAATGAAAAATATCAAATAAAAATAAATTGAAAAGAGTTAAGTATAGATGATATCATAGCCAAAATGTAAAATGTAGCTATAATTGCAAATTACAGAGTAAATATAACACTATGTTAATAAATTCAGTATACAGTATTGTATAGTAGGAATAATAGGCTTAATTTATTTATTTAAGAAATTCACCACTACAGAACACGTGTTCCAACCAGCATGATACCTGACTACAACTACTGGGTGTTCAGTTCAAAATGTGTCTTGGCTCGCTGTATGCCGTCATGTGGCTAGCTGATGAGCCTAGAAAATTCAATCTTCCTACACTTCCGCAACTCAGATGTATAATCTAAGAGGCAGAGAAATTGGCTAGCAAGTACGGCGTTCATTCTGAAGAGTACGTGCCGATACGTACGGTAACGCCGGTAGTGGCAGGAATTTGAACTGTTTGGAAATACGTACTGTCGGGATATGGGGAGAGGGTTAAGACGATTACTTATGTATTTGTTGACATTAACTTCGACGGTCAACATGGACACGGAGCATTTGTGTTGTGGAATGTTACCGTACGCAACCGATGATAACAAATACCCTGCGTACGACTTGCCGGCGCAAAACACAGTTCGAAAGAGGTTATGGTAGCACACAGACCGTACAGACCGCCATCTGTTGCTACGACGTTCAAGTTATACCGTACACGTTCTCAAGTTCAGATTGAGGAACGCCTTAAATAATAGGCAACTTCTCTAACATATAAGCTGAAACTCGCTTCAAATCGGTGACCCAACAACAGTGACGTCAAGACACACTTTGAAATGAACACCCAGTACGACCAACATGCAACTAGAATCCACTAATCTTCCAGTGCGCCAAAAAGCGGCATAAAATTAGAAATACTCTATTTTCGAATATACGTAACATTAATTTATAATGAATACACTGTTTGAAAAAGTAGACTCTTTATAGACGAGCAGGACTTTTTATTATGTTTTTTAGGCTCAATTAAAATCTTATGGAGGTCAATACACAATGATGCGAAAAATGAGGTTTGACAACTTATTACTTCAAAATGCAGAAACTGAATGTTGGTAAAATTAATAATAATTAATGATCTCTAAAATATTCAAAATTAGAAATGATTCTCTATGTGACCGCCATTTGCCCGCACAACCATTTGTAGGCGTCTTCTCCATTGTCCAATAGCACTGGATATCTTTGTCTGTGATCAAGCCGGTCCCAACATTCAAGAAGGCGTTGTCTTAAATGTTCAATATTACGAATTATTGTTTTGTAGTAAACTGTTTCTTGTAGTTGACTCCATACAAAATAGTCCATAGGATTAAGATCTCGTTTGAAACTCTAGCGGAAACCATCAGAGAATCTGAGAAATGCGATCTTTCACGCAATAATCCCTCAGGAGTGGTATCATGTCCGTATCTTGCTAATCAATCGTTGTACACTTGAAACAGACCATTCTCGCTGAGCGCAGTTCCTTACAATTTGACGGGCAGATAAATTATCATATTGGTGCAAATGTTTAATAAAAATCTTGTCTTCGTTTTAAGCTACCATTATTCACAAAATGAGAACTCAAAACGGAAGAAAACAAATGATGCTAGCACAACAAACGGCTTGGCCTGCTGAACTCGTAAGACCATAATGCTTAGTTCGGCATAAACGATCGATTTTGCACTGCCTTACAAAAAAACTAAAAATAATGCTTAATAAATCGTAAAAAAAAAATGAAATATCAAAGTATTTTCCTGGTCTGGAAGGACTGTGAAATTTGCCTGTGAAATAAACTTTGAAGTGAAATCATTAGCTACTGGAATATAACCATTTAATTTTTGTGCCTTTTTTGGCCCACTGTGTGAATAAACTGTTTTTTTTATTTACCAGTCAATGGAATGACACATCATATTCAAAGCAAAATTGTTCGGAAAGCAGCTGTGATACAGTAACCAAATTCATGCACATGCACATTACACATGTTTAGAAGATGTTTTAATAATATTGTAGTAATAGGCCTATTTCATTAATAGGTAGTAAATTGCAAATTACTAACATGGAGTAATTTGGGTATAATTATAGCTCAGTTGATAGCTAATCTAGTTTTCGTTTCAGATCATGCCACGCATACAAATTATGGATTGGTGAAAGACAAATAAATATCCGAAGTGTTTTCTGTCCCTGATTTAAATTGGAGATATTTTAAATTTACAAAATAAGCCTTATCAAGAACTTAAGTAATGGCTGAATTTTTTTATTATTAGATCTAATTAAAATTTTTGAATGCCTACCTGACCTCTGGGTTCTCTTCTAGAATACATACACTAACCTATGGTTGGGACGTTTTAATTTTATAAGGACTTTAAAGCATGTTTTTCTTCAATAATACACATTATACCCAAATTTCCCTATGTATGGTGTAAATTGAGTATATTTAAATTTCAGGTTGTTATTTTGATAAGAAGAGGACAACATACCTGAAAATGTAATAGAATCATTCCAGAATGTCGTAATTCTGATAGAAAAACTGGCTGGAAAATTTTACTATGGTTACAGGCTACGGGTCTCTAAACTTAAAAAAAGGCTGTTTTTATATCCAAATTACTCCAACCGACCGTACGAAAAATATATTTTTTCGGCATGCTGTATAACTGCATATACGTATACAATTAGTTTTCCCAAACTTCATGGGATTTGATTATACTGAATATCTATAAGTGACTGGGAATGGAACACAACAAAAATATAATAGTTTTAACGGGAAGTTAATAGCACTTTAGGCCTACCTGAGAAATCACAGTCTCGGTTCACTTGAATTCGGCTGCAATGGGTTTTCTGTCTCTTTGTTTGTTACATAAAATCAAGGTGTAAAGTAAACGGTATAGATTTTATGTTTTAAACTCACTCACATGTTCTATATGTAATATTACAAATCCGACTCCCATCCGTAACATACTAAATATTTCTTCATATTATTCCTGATCTCTCTCTCTCTCTCTCTCACACACATGCACGCACACACACATAACTGGTCAAAAGTTTTCGATCAACTAAGAAAACAACTACATACTTTATTTGAATGTACAAACACATCGTAAAAACTAAATAGACCAACAAAATAAATATTTTCTCTATCTAGCGTTATGATATGATAGAATATTCAAAACGAAATCCCTGTTTTAACGACAAATCCATAGTTGTGATAGGTGATCGAAAACTTTTGACCGGCAGTGTATATAATATGATTGACAATTCCCATATTATGAAATGGCAACATATAGAGAAAGAACAACCAATGGGGACTCCATTGTCGAAAATGAATTTTTTGGTAAGACCGCTAGATGGAAGTACTGCTACAAGCTATTACTCCAAGCAGTTCCATAAGGGTTATAACGTGAATTCTTTTGCAGTCGCTAGATGGTAGCATAATGAAATTGATAATATAGTCGCGACGCTGTTATTCCCGGTGTGACTCCCCCTCTTTGCTTACGTCTTAGGAAGTGAAGGCTCTATAAATTCTAGGTAGGTAGTATCGTTCGCCATTTTTGTTCTTTCGTTGCCGAGCTACAAGATGAGGAATCTATTTGCCACATCGTTAAACATTATCATGTCGTAGCTCCTATGATAATAAATCAAACGCACTGTAATTCAGAAAATAACTGAGCGGCAAACAACGTCCTCGTGTGCTTTCTGAGAACGCCAATGAAAGAGCCAAAATCGCGGGCGATTATATTATTTATCGAGCCTTAGGAAATGCATAGATAGATAGATGGATAGATAGATGTATTCGTTCCATAATATTCTTACATTGCTTCATAGCATAGAATAAAGAACATGTCCAATTCTTACGTTTAAATATAAATGCAATAGGCCTACATATAAAATGCAACAATGAAATATGTTCAGAATTAATACCTTAATAACAATAATATTTTATACAATGTAATATGTTTACCATTTAATAGTATTAAAATATTTACACAGTACTGTGAAATGTCACAAATTCATCTACAGAATAGAAAGTGTGAGATATTAAGTAATTTTTTTAGTTTTACCTTAAACAATGCAGGGTTTTGGCTATGATTCTTAATGTCTTCAGGAAGACTATTGAACATTTTTATCGCCATGTAACGTACTCCCCTTTGATAGCATGACAATTTGATGATGGCGTATGAAAATCATTCTTTCTTCGGGTATTTATACTATGTATGGCTGAGTTAGTTGGAAAATTTTCTTTATTACATAAGAGGAAATTTATTATACAGTATATGTATTGATTTGTTAAGGTTAGAATCTCTATTTTTGTAAATAATCTACATGATTCTATAGCCTTTGCTCCAACTATTATTCTAATGGCCCTTTTTTGTAATAAGAATATATTTTTACTATCTGCAGAATTTCCCCAAAATATTATTCCGTAGGACATAATGGAATGAAAATAGGCAAAATATATTGTCTTTAAGATACTGCTGTTTAGAAATTGTTGTAACGACCTAAATGCGAAGCATGCTGAGCTAAGTTTGGGGGTTATTTGTTTGATATGATTTTTCTAATTTATTGTATTATTAATATGCAAACCAAGAAATTTGGTTGTTGATGTTTCTAGTAGAGGTATATAACGTCATCATCAGTGAATCACAAGATGCACACATTTAAATGTAGTTGACCTGCAACGTGATTGGCTGCCGGAAATAAGAGCGACGGGACTACAGTTGTATTGAAAGTTTATTAGACTGATCAGTGTCTTATGTGTGATCAGAGGTATTACATATGCCTATAGTGGAATAATAAACTTGTTGTTATAGGATACGTGATCTTACGTAAATAAGTTGACATGTAACGCGTATTTTTCAAGGAGTAAATAGCATTTTACATTTTGGTGTATTTCTTGTTTTTACTAAGATCTACAGTAACTTAGGAAATTAAAACTAGAACTACACCAGTGGAATAAATTTGAGCTCGTACATCACTTGGCTTTTTACCTCTGCCAGAGGTTGAAGTAATAAAACTTGAACAGCAGGTCGTAGACGAAGCATGCAGTAGGTGAATCTTAGCGTGTAAACACGATGGGCCCAGGGGAAATGTTTGCTGGACGACTAGTTTCAAACCTACGCGAGTCTCAACTGTTTTTTAAGACTTTTTCTACTAATGACGAAACTCTGCAAGTCGAGGTTTAACTACATCGCGCGATGGTCCCTGTTCAACAATTTCCTAGATTCCCAACGTGCTTTGTGACTTTCCTCTCACTGCCTTAGTGCCTAGACAACACTTTACTTTTAGTTTCAAATTTTAGTGAAATTACTTTGCTTTCTATGACGGTTGCTAGCGTCCTGCTGTCGTAAGCTCTTTAATTTGTGTTTCTGTGTTGCTTACAGAGTCGATTGCTAGTCGCTGAGAAGAACTTTCGTGTGTCTTCTCAGAGAATAGGATTCAAAAACCCTTCTACGATTTACGTTTCAGACGGAAGGGAACGAAGAATTGCCTATCTTGACATAAGTTAAATTATGTCCTACTTGAGTAAAGAAAAGATATCAGGCAAGGGTAAATGCGGTCAAGGATGATAATGGTGAATTGCTTGCAGACTCTCATTCCATCCTGAACGGATGGAAAAACTATTTTGGGCAACTACTAAATGTACATAGCCCAAATATAAATGATCGGAACGAAATTCGAATACAAACTGCTGAGCTATTTATATCCGAACCCACACTTTCTGAAGTCGAAATTGCGATAGAAAAACTGAAAAATTACTAATCTCCAGGTATTGATCTAATTCCAGCAGAATTAATACAAGAGGGTGGAAGCGCATTATCTAGCTTGCACATGCATTATGGAAAATAAAATTGTACCTGAACAATGGAAGGAATTCATAATTATACCCATCTTTAAGAAGGGTAAAAAACTAACTGTAGTAACTTTCGAGGAATATCACTTTTGTTGACGTCGTACAAAATTTTGTCCAATATTCTTTTGAGAAGATTAACTCCATATACTGGCGATCATAGTGTAGTTTTAGGTGTAATCGAGCGACTGATAATTTTTTTTTCGATAGATATTGGAGAAAAAATGGGATTGTAAGGGCATAGTACATCAGTTATTCATAGATTTCAAAAAGGCATATGACTCAGTTAAGAGAGAAGTTTTATATAATATTCTTATTGAATTGGTATTCTCAAGAAACTATTTCGATTAATTAAATTGTTTCTCAGTGAAACGTACAGCAGAGTCCGTATAGGCCATTTCTCACTCTTTTTCAATTCACTGCGGTTTAAAGCAAGGAGATGCATTATCACCTTTACTTTTTAACTTTGCTCTAGAATACGTAATTAGGAAAGTCCAGAATAACAGAAAGGATTTGGAATTGAACGGATTACATCAGCTGCTTGTTAATGCGGGTGACGTGAATATGTTAGGAGAAGATCCACAAACGATTAGGGAAACACGAGAATTTTACTTGAAGCAAGTAATGAGAGAGGTTTGGAAGTAATAACAAAAACAAAAGGTAAAATACCATAATGGTTTCAATATTAATACAGGTAAATTAAAAATGTTATTTTTTTTTTTTACAAATTTAATAGATAATTATTGAGATTTGTTAGTGAACAAAATGCATTCTGATGACGAAATGATATATACGCACCTCATCTATGGATTTGAAAATTGAAATACGGATGTAGTTTTATTTATGGGGACGTTTAAGAGCAATTTTACATCCAAGAGCTGTTGAGAACGTTGAAATTATTTTTCTCAAGTATGTTGAAGAAGAATGTCAGCAGGTACAACAGACTCTTGGAATATGGAAGAGAGTAGAAACCTGCATTATAACTCTTGGTGGCCATTTTGAGCATTGTCTGTAGAATTATGCATGGATTTGGTAAACAAAAATGTAAAAAAAACTGTAATGAGCAAACACGTGCGTACAAGTATAAACTAAGAAGTACTTAGAATTATAATACAAAAAAATGAAATCGACTATATATATGCTCGACCATGCCGAAACAAAAATGTAAAAAAAACTGTAATGAGCAAACACGTGCGTACAAGTATAAACTAAGAAATACTTAGAATTATAATACAAAAAAATGAAATCGACTATATATATGCTCGACCATGCCGAAATGTAGTAATTATACACCTGGTAGCAGTCCTTTAATACATGTCATTAAAGTACACCTATTCATTAAAGTTCAGGTTTTCGATTATTCTCGGATATGCAATCGAATGACAACCAGGGAAACGTCACGGAGGCTGGAAATCCAATACTGTCGCAGAAGGTTATGTTCTGTTACTATAATAATTAGCGTTAATTGTAAATAATATTCAAATAAATTCAACTTGTCATCTCGTTTTTTCAATTCTAAATCAATTTCCAGGTTATATCAAAATTAGTTTATGTTATTCTCTACATTACATCAAGGTCAATGACATTATTGTTCCTCGGAAAAAAATCAATACTTTCGCGTCTGCACACATCTCACAATTTACGAGCTATGAACAAGGTCACTTCCGATACAAATAAAGTGAATACTTCTGAATAATTTCAAGTTAGAAATATGGTCGAGCGTAAAAAGTCGTATGAAACTTGTCTATAATGGTAATTAAGACGCTCGTATGAAAATTATGAAACTCGCTTGCACTCGTTTCATAAACAAACATACTCGCGTCTTAATTACTTTCATTATAGGCTCGTTGCATAATGTACTATTATACGATATATTTTTTCTTGTTTTTAGGACCTTTATCCATTCCCTAAAGGTTTCTCACACATTAGTTAACACTCTGTATAACATAACGTTTTCGACTGCTTTGTGGTAAGACAGTCCATAATGTTCGTCTGCGTAACTTATTAACAATTCGGACTATGTTCATTAATGATTCACTAATGTATTCATGAATTTCCAGCCTTCCCGGAGCTAGGCAGCCTTTTAGAGAGACCCCGCATCTATAAATTAATTTTCCTGGGGTAACTAAGTTTAATCTAATTGAAAAATAATTATGTAATATAGGCGAATGCCACCGGTAAACTACCCCATACATAATGCATGCAGGGATATAAGTAAGAGGAGCTGTGCGTTATGGTAAGAGTTTAAAAGCTAGCGAACGTAAATTGCAATTAGCGTTAATGAGGCGATTCATTACGAGTAGCGGGCTACATCCATCTCTCTGCACCCCACCGGTCTGCCGAACTGTTTACACCACTTTCAGATCCCTGAAGATACGAAGAAATTCTTGTAAAACCTTGAAACTCCTCCTCTGACTTTGTCGCAGTGACATTTAGGTGTTACGATGTCAGAAATCTCTGAAAGACCATCGTGTTACAGAGGAAAGTACAGTAGTCATCCCTTTATTCCAAGTGTTTTAATGTGAATAATTCATTTATAGATTGTAAGAGAAAATATTATTTTAAGTCAGAATGATTGAATTACTTATTATACTGAATTAACTTAATAGACTGAAATGATTCACTCAATTGGACTGACAAATTACTTACTGGAAGGAACTGACTCAGTGCAATGGACTTGTTTGTAACTGGCATATTGGACTGGAATGACTGACAACTAACTTGTTCACCTGACTCACTGAACTGGAAGGATTGAAAACAAATTTTCTGAATTGAACAGACTGAAAATTGGTTCACTGGACTGAACTGGATTGACTAACTGATGTGACTTAATAAAATCAACAAGCCGACAACTGAATTATGTATCTAACTTAATGAACAGGACAGAATGACAACTGATTCACTGAATTGAACAGAATGAAAACTAGGACAGAATGACAACTGATTCACTGAATTGAACAGAATGAAAACTATCTTTCTGAATTGAACAGACTGAAAATTGGTTCACTGGACTGAACTGGATTGACTAACAACACTTTCTGATCTGACTTACTAAAATGAACAACCCGACAACTGAATTATGGATCTATCTTAATCAACAGGACAAAATGACAACTGATTCACTGAATTGAACAGAGTGAATTCTATGTTTCTGAATTGAACAGACTGAAAATTGGTTCATTGGACTGAACTTGATTGACTAACAACACTTACTGTTGTGACTTATTAAAATGAACAGGCCGACAACTGAATTATGGATCTAACTTAATGAACAGGACAGAATGACAACTGACTCGCTGAACTGAAAAGAGTGAAAGCTAACTTTCTGGATTGAACAGATTGAAAATTTGTTCATTGTACTGGACTGCCTGACAACAGACTTACAGAAACGACTTACTGAAATGAATAAACTAACAACTGACTCAGTATATTCGACATTAAGTCAATTGACTTATTGGACTCACGCATTGGTCTATCTGTCTGATAAGTGACTTACTGAACTGGGCTGACACAAATGACTTAATGAAATGAACTGACATGACTAGACAGATTGGTAATTGGACTTCTTATACTGAATAACTTAACTTAAGGCTGACAACCGACTCACTGGACTAACAATTAACTTACTATATTCGATTGGCAACTACTTTTTTCTACTGACTAATTGAACAAGTGATTTACTGGACTCACAACTGACTTACAGATACTGAACTAACTCACTGAACTGGACATATTGATACCCGGCAGACTGGGCTCGACTGACTGACACTAGGAACTGAAGAGACGGAGAACTGATTGCTGTGATTGACAACTGATCTAAATGTACAGTACGATTATTTAGTCCTGACAGTCGCTGACGATGTGCGCCTGGGTCAGGCAAGTCCATTAAGTTACCCAAGGGATGTTCAGGTTAGTCTGTCGCCTGCAGTCAGAGCGATCGGAAGTCACACATGCGGTATAGCGTATAGTTAAGCTGTACTGCATTTCTTTACCGACTGCTCGCCCTTATCTCTACTCCGGAATTCTCCCCACTACTCCTATTACTTCCCCTCTTTCGCGCCGCTGAGCTGTCAGGTCTAAATAATCGGTCTATACTAATTCAGTGAACTTAAAAAACTGACAACTGATTCAGTGCACCGATTTATAACTGACATAGGTGATGGACAGAATTACAAGTGACTTACTCGACTTATTTACAACTGCTATATTGAACTGGACTGAATTAAAATATTCTTATTGGGTTGTACTTACTAATAACAAACTTACTGGACTGGACTAATAACTTATTTACCAGACTGAAATGACTTACAAATAGCTTAGTGGATTGGAATGGACCGACAACTGACTTATTGTATTGAACTTAACTTGAAACTGACTTAATTAACTAGACTTACAAATGACTTTAGGAACTTGACTTACAACTGAGTTACTGGACTGATTTACAACCAACTTATTGGACTGACCTACAACTAACTTACTGACTTAACACCTGCTTCACTGGGCAGGACTTACAGTAATTGCAACTGACTTACTAGACTGAACTGACTACTGACTTATTGAATTGAACAGATTTACAACTCACATATTGAGTCAACTCGCTGAACTATAGACTGAAAATACTGTAGATCTACTACAGAAAATTAATCTATACTGGATTAAGTCGTGGTATTATTTCTTGATGTTCTGTTGCCGGACGACATTGGAATTGAAATTGACTTAAGAGTGCACAACACATATTTTCTGTAATTGAGGAACATCTATCTATAGTGGTATTTCTTAAGCATATTCATTTTCTCTACTCTCATTGAAAGCGGCATCATACTCATGGCACGCAGCAAGACTGTCAACTTTATTCTCCAGGGACACAGCGTTAAACCACGCAACTGTCTACATTATATATTTATCGGAAATATGAAAATACTGGAAAAATATGCTACGTTACAGGAGGACCTTGGAAAGCATACCAATTTCACACCTCGACAGTCTTCATTTGTGTTTCCTATACCTCACGTACCTCGGGGAAATCATGCAATTGAAATTTTAAAAGCTGTTTTAGAACAGTTCTCATATTTCTGCTCCGTATAAATCGATGAAAATATCATCTAGAAAATGGTAGTTAGGATTAAAATTACATACAGGAAATCCAGTAAGCAATTCTACTATAGGGTAACAACTACATTATTCACAGGATCACATAAATTTGCATTTTTATGGCCGTGCTATTTCGTGAAGAAGATTTCGATTGTTTTAAACATAAGCAGCAAAAAATTGTCAGCTGTACAGAGTTACTTTCTGGAAGGAGAAGCAAGTAATATAGAATTACATAGCCACCTAACTCTGAGAGGACAGGCAATTAACTTCAAGCTTGGTGCAGTGACTTCCATTAATGCTGTTCGTGTTTTAAGTTTAGGGAAAACAATCGGTCTTCTTCCTGTTATCACTCAGACAGCCGATGTGCACTCAGAAAAGAATTTTTGGTGTAAATACAGTGTGTCTTTGTGCGAGATATGACCATTTTTAGCGTAATATGGAGTTCAGTAACACTCCACTAGATGCTGCGCATACCAAAGCGTACTTGTGCTTCCATCTGCCGAATGTTGCGTAATCAGCTTACAACTGAATAAGCGATGAGTGTTGTACCAATACCCAAGTAGCGTTTTCTGCACATAGCCAGATACTGCGAAGAAAGTAGAGACGTCACTGGTAGAGTCCATTTGATAGAAGCGAATAAAGTTCAAGTGCAAAAGCTTATTATTTATGTGCAAGGGGGTAGACAAAAATAGATTAATGTACCTAATTAGTTACTGTTGTTTTAATTAACATAAGGCTCTTTAGAGCAGCGAACGTGCTTAGTGTTACAAACTAAAGAAATAACTTACCAGTGAAAATACAATCAGTGTATCTTCATATCAACGATAATGTTTAAGTAGATAAAATTTGTATTCTTGAATGTTTCCTTTTTTATTTTTCTCTGGTCGCTTCTTATTTGTTACAATTTGTGCATGTTACATAAATATATTAGTGACAAGTAACAATTTACCAATATATGGATGACAAATGTTAAGTCTTAGTAATTTCTGTTCCATAACAGAATTTTACTAGTTTGTCATGACTAGGATCTTACGAGTGAAAAGTAGTCATATTGACAAATTCTGTTATGAAATATTGAGGAAAAAGTAGTGTTATAATACTAAAACGATTTGTAAGTATAATTTAATTTAGCATCAATGTAATTACGGAAGAAGAAAGACAATCGTAGTCTAAGACGCAGACGAAATATTCAACATTTATATGCTTTATTGTTAAAGTGGCACGAACGATTGACGCATAATGTCATTATCATCATAATCATCCAAACAAGTATCAAGCCCAAGGTCTGTCCTCTATCCACCCGTTTTTGGACTGCTCAAAGATCTCTTCCCTTGGGTATTCTATTACAATTCAATCGTTGGATATGGTTTTTCTACTGCAGTTGGCACTTTATTATAAACTGTGTACTTGTTGTAATTGAAGTTCTTGCATGATATCCTCATTTCTTTTGCAGCCCAAGCGACTACAACTATCCTAGTGTTGCTCTCATAAATTTCATTTCACAGGCCGTTATTCTGCTGATATCCGTACTTCTCATTGTCCATGCTTCACTTCCGTAACATAGTACAGGTCTAACTAAGGTTTCATACAAACGTATTCTTGTGTGTGTCACTGTACTAGGGAAGGCTTCATAATTTTGTTGATTATTCCCACTGTTTTAGTGTATTTGCAAATTTTAGAAGTTATATCTGTTTCACCAAAAAATGTTAAATTATAATCTAGATACGTAAACTCGTTTACTCTTTCTATTAATTTGTTGTTTAAGCAAATTTTGCTTGTGATTAAATACCATGACTTTTGTTTCTTCAATATTGATTTCCATGTCGTATTTTGCGCTGATCATATTTAGATTATACACTGAATACTGAAGCTCATCTTCATTACATGCAACTAGAGCTAAATCATCAGCAAAGAATAAACTGTCAAACTGTAAATTTCGACTGATAGAAATGGAGCCATGACACGTCTGTTTCCAATCTTCAATAATTATGTTCATATACTGTATATGATGAAAAGTAAAGAAGATACGCCACAGCCTTGTCTTACTCCCCTATGAATTTGTTACCAATCTGAAAGTCTGTTTTTGGTTCTGTTATCAAATTTGTTTTGTAAATGTTACGCATGTTAATTAAAAGCTGTTGGAGGACATGATCATCTGCTAGCACCTGAAATAATTTATTTCGATTGACTCTATCGAAAGCTTCCTTAAAATCAATAAAACTAATGTGTGTCTATTTAAGTTGAATTCTTTGCTTTTTTCAATTACGTACCAATTTCAATGTATAATAACCATCACAGCAAGACCTGCCTACCTTTTGTTCTTCTTCAATGATACCTTCTTGAGAATATTTGTATATATTTTGTATCCAGAGTTCAAACCAGTTATTTCTCTATAAATTTCCTTCCGTTTTGGATCCCCTTTTATGAATGAGGATTATCACTGATTTAGTCCAGTTTTCTGGGATGTCTTCTCAATTTCAAACCAGATTTATGAATCTCAAAACTCATATTAAAAATTCAGACTAGCATAGGCTACTTGAATAATTCTATATCGCATTAAGCGTTCATTTTCTATTGTTTTCAAGTCTCATACGTCGCATAATATTTATTCATAAATTAAGAGAAGAAAATCTATTATTCGGGCAGTTTTTTCTCAATTTGATGAAGGAAGTGAAATCAAATCAATGAAATGACCTTCACACATAATATGTTCTGTCACTGGTACCACCGAATACTGATTGGAAACATGCACGAGAGAACTTTAGGAAGAGAGCTATGGTCTGTATTCACATACTATCATCTTTCAAATGAACATTATTGCTAACCTTTAAATTATTTATTTTAGAAATAGGGTTTTATTTCTACTAAATTAAAATTATCATGGACAAAATCCTCTGTGTTGCAAAATGTAAATAAGGATCTATGGTAGCAAGCAATGCTTCACATTTAACTCTTGACATGTGAATCTATCTTTAAACTGGAATTCTTGAAAATCATTCTCCTTCACCTAAGCATGAATTTTTCTTCACTGCCACTACTAGAAGAAGAAGTCATATTGCATTAAAATGTAGTTTCTGTACTTTTAAAGAAGTTTGTGCTCGACCATGCCGAAATGTAGTAATTATACACCTGGTGGTAGCCCTTTAATGCACCTCATTAAAGTACACCTATTCATTATACTTCAGTTGTTCAGCCAATGAGAAATCACCATTGTACCATTATAAAACCGCAAGTATCAATTATTCTCGGATATGCAATCGAAAGACAATTAGCGAAACGTCACGGAGGCTGGAAATCCAATAATATCGCAGAAGGTTATGTTCTGTTACTATAATAATTAGCGTTAATTGTAAATAATATTCAAATAAATTTAATTTGTCATCTCATTTTTCAATTCTAAATCAATTTCCAGGTTATATCAATATTAATGTTCATGTTATTCTCTAGATTATATCAAGGTCAATGACATTGGTTTCTCGGAAAAAATCAATACTTTCGCGTCTGCGCACGTCTCACAATTTAGAAGGTCACTTCCGCTCATAGACAAATAACTTCACTTAGATAACCATAACATGAAAACTTATAAATAATTTGAAGTTAGAAATATGGTCGAGCATAAAAAGTCGTATGAACTTGCCTATAATGGTAATTAAGATGCTCGTATGAAAATTATGAAACGAGCGCTGCGCTCGTTTCATAAACAAACCTACTCGCGTCTTAATTACTACCATTATAGGCTCGTTGCATAATGTACTATTATCAAGTAAACATTCTCGTGATTTCACCAATTTTAGAAATAAATTTATGCAACAATTCTTTGACAAAACAAATGTAACCGTTAGTAATTACTAGTGCTTGTCACTTGTCACAAATTTACCGGTACATATAATATGCAACGGAAATGATTGTTTTTTTTTTTTTTTACTTATTTAGTAATCTGTCGCTAGCAAAGATAATCATTTTAGCTTCCTTCAGCATGCCCCTTCTGTCTTCAGTACTCGCTTCATTGCTCGCTAACTAATCGTTTATTTTCTGTAGTTCATCCAGAAAGTCGCAGAATATTACTTTGGTTGTAACATTTGGGCACATGAGTTTATTTTCTCTGTACATGGATACAGGCTTGACAACGTTCGCTCGTTACTTTTATCTGTATTAGGGTTTCAGGTGTACAGGTAAAGCTCCAAGCTTGTAAGATTCTTGCTCCCTTTCCCCTTGTTCAAGATGACGCTCTCTCATTAATGTCAGATTCCGGAGCGCGAATAAGTATTAAAGAGTCTGGCGTAAATTAAAAGCTCCTGCCCCGCTCTGCTTATCCAATAGACTTCCGTCAAAAATGATCCAAGTCTCACGGAATTATTATCTGTAGCATATCCATGGGTTTAGCTTCATGTACATAAATACATTGCCAACATAGAAAGGTGAATTACTGATGGGTGAAAACTTTCATGGACGGATGTATAAATGGATGCTAGGATGAATATTCTAGAAAATAGATGAATAAATTAATAAATACACGAATTAATGAATGAATAAATGGATAATTAAATGAACAAGTTAATGTGAAAGTGAATTAATTAATTAATTAGAGAAGTAATGTACTAATAATTCAATTAATAAATAATTAAATTAATATAACATATGAACATTTGAATTTATACATGAATAAATGAATTAATAGATGACCAATTGAATTAATAGATGCATAAGTGAATTAATAGGTGACTTAGTGAAACACTGCAGACGATGACTAAGTCAATTAATAAATGATTAAGTGAATTAAAATATGAGAAAGTGAATTAATAGATGAGTAAGTGAACTAATAAATGACTGAGTTAGTACAGTGATGACTAAGTGAATTAATAGATGAGTGAGTGAACTAATGGATGGATAAGTGATCTAATGTACAGATGAGTGAACAAATGTACGGATCAGTAAACTAATGTACGGATAAGTAGAGTAATGGATAGATGAGTGAACTGTTGTATGGATGAGTGAACTAATTTATGGATGAGTGAACTAATTTATGGATGAGTGAACTAATGTATGGATAAGTGAACTAATGTATGGATGAGTGAACTAATGTATGGATAAGTGAACTAATGTATGGATGAGTAAACTAATGTATGGAGAAGTGAACTAATGTATGGATGAGTGAACTAATTTATGGATGAGTGAACTAATGTATGCATAAGTGAACTAATTTATGGATAAGTGAACTAATGTATGGATAAGTGAACTAATGTATGGATGAGTGAACTAATGTATGGATGAGTAAACTAATGTATGGAGAAGTGAACTAATGTATGGATGAGTGAACTAATGTATGCATAAGTGAACTAATTTATGGATGAGGGAACTAATGTATGGATGAGTGAACTAATGTATGGATGAGTGAACTAATGTATGGATGAGTGAACTAATGTATGGATAAGTGAACTAATTTATGGATGAGGGAACTAATGTATGGATGAGTGAACTAATGTATGGATGAGTGAACTAATGTATGGATGAGTGAACTAATGTATGGATAAGTGAACTAATGTATGGATGAGTGAACTAATGTATGGATAAGTGAACTAATATATGGATAAGTGAACTAATGTATGGATGAGTGAACTAATGTATGGATGATGAACTAATGTATGGATGAGTGAACTAATGTATGCATAAGTGAACTAATTTATGGATGAGTGAACTAATGTATGCATAAGTGAACTAATTTATGGATGAGTGAACTAATGTATGCATAAGTGAACTAATTTATGGATGAGTGAACTAATGTATGCATAAGTGAACTAATTTATGGATGAGTGAACTAATGTATGCATAAGTGAACTAATGTATGGATGAGTGAACTAATATATGTATGAGTGAACTAATATTAGTTGAGTAAGTGAACTATTAGATGAATAAGTGATCTAATATATAAATGAGTGAACTAATGTATGGATGAATGAACTAATGAACTAATGTATCTATGTAAACTAATGTGTGGATGAGTGAACCAATATATAGATGAGTGAACTAATGTGTAGATGAATGAACTAATGGGTGAATGATTGAAATAATGGATGGATAAGTGAAGTGATGGATGGATGGATGGATGGATGGATGGATGGATGGATGGATGGATGGATGGATGAATGGATGGATGGATGGATGGATGGATTGGTGGATGGATGGATGGGCGAGTGGATGCGTGAATAAGCGAGTAAAAGTACGGATAACAAATATATACAAGGAATGCTGAGTGAATAACGAATTGACGGCTGAGTGTTGGATGACTGAATGAATGGATGGATGAATGTACGAATGACTGAATGATGAGTTTGTGTACTTATGGATTATTGGAACGGTGAATAATTAGACAAGTGAATTAATTATAAAGATGACATTAGAAAAACAGAATACTTGAAATTGATCTCATTTGTTTGAAAAATAAGTAAGACGCAGTGTTTTAAAACAAAGATAAGCTCAACACAATGATTCAATAAAAATACCTAATATAAGATATAAATAAACAAACTTTTTGGTAATTTACGTAGTTACGTTAATTCTGTAAAATTCTTTTACCTTTTTTATATATATTTTAGCTTTGTTTGTAATGAAAACGTATTATTTATTTAAATACATTAACAGTTTCTTTTTGAAAATGTGAAGTTATCCTGCATTAATAACTCTAATGTATCTTGATGAGTTAGGCTAAGTGAGAGTTCACTGTGTGGTTATTATTACATTACGAAAATACTGTTTGTTTTTATTTGAATTGGAACTATTATATCGGTGCATAAGTAACTTTTATTTACAAATACTTCACGCTAACTGGAGCACAAAACACGTAGATAGTATAATTGTAAACGGTGTCACGATGGAGAGGAGAGTTTGACGTATTAAGACAAACCAGTTCCCTTCGGTCAGTTTTATTGGATAAACAGACTGACGGACATAAATACGGTAGAACACGATCAAGTGATCGGGTTTAGCCGTACGTGGTTTTGGTTCGTGCCTTCAGAAAGAGATGTCGAAGAGAAAAAAAACGAGAGGCGTAAGGGAAGGAAACGTTAAAGAAAATAGATCACTAGCGGCCGACGCCATCTTTATTGTGATCGCAATTTCCCGTTGTACTGTAGAAGACACAAATAACTAATGCCACGAACTTGACACTTACTGTATAACACATATTTAAACGTTTCGCTATAGTTCAGTTTGTTTGTCTATTTTGAATAATATTACTGCTTGTAGCTTTTCTTTAACTATTATTCAAGAGACGTAATATCTTATGAAATCATTTTAATATGCTCCATTCAAGATGGCGAACTTTCTTTTCAGAACTGCATACCAAATACTCAAGAAAATAGCAATAGTATATATTTATTTAACCTGGTAGAGATAAGGCCATCAGGCCTTCACTTCCGCTCTACCGGGGATTACAACTACAATATTAAGAATACAATTAAAATTATAATTACAATTAATATTAAATTTAAAATTATAATAAAAATCAAAGTACTAAAAGATTAACTGTTTAATAAAAGCCAGACATTTCATTATAGAAGTTAAAAACAAAGAAAGATTGTTTTTACTGAAGTACAAATTAAACCTAGGATAATAAAATTATATATTAACGGATATTGAAATATTTTGTGATAAAATAAGAGAACTATTTACAGAAGCCATGTCTGAACGAGTCTCAATTACTGGCCAAGTGCCTAGTAAGTTTGCGTTTCAATTCAATTCCGACAGTCCCTGATGCTAGCAGGTAACGAATTTCACAATCTAGGCAGGGCTATTGTGAAAGAGGATGAGTATGAGGAGGTGCGATGGGAATACCATGTTTCATGGCGAGAGCGTGTGTTCAGATTATGGTGGGAAGAAAGGTAAGTGAAGCGAAACGATAGGTACGAAAGAATAGAAGAGTTCAATATTTCGAGGAGAAGAGGAAGTGAATGTAAATTTGTTTTCTAATGAATTCCAAGAACGGATAGTGTCTATTGTAAAAGATGAAGAATACGCGGAAGTTCTGTGGAAAGAGACTGACAATAGAGTGTCGTATCGTGACCGGATATACAGATATGATGTGTGGGTAGATTATGAAATCGTGACGCAAAGTATTCGCGGGTTGATGTGTGCAGAATCTGATAGAGAAGAGAAAGGCAATGCAAACTTCGTCTGTCAGCCAGCCGGAGCCATGACAATTCATTGAAAGACGGTGAGGTATGATCATAGAGACGGATATTACATATAAACCGAACACAGGCATTATGGACACGCTGTAATTTTTGGGTCAGATCATGGCTAAGATCACTTCCACAGGTGTGGACAGTACTGATAGTTCAAGATATATTAAACGACAAAAAGGAATCTCATAATAATAATAATAATAATTTATTTAATCTGACAGGATTAAGGCCATAAGGCCTTCTCTTCCATCCTACCAGATAGCACATATAAATACAAAAAAGAAATACAAACACTGATGAAAATGATACAAATTAAGTTAAAGCCCTATAGAGGGTCAACAGAGTCAAAAGTACATTATAGAGCTCTCATCGAGCTAATACAACAAAAAGAAAGAAAACAGAGATAGCAATGATGATATTGATAACTGACAATAATAATAATAATAATAATAATAATAATAATAATAATAATAATAATAGTAATTATAAAAATACATTACATATTAATTTTCAATTTTACAACAGCATAGTTACAATATTTATTATATGTCATTAGTTAACCGAAGTTGCGCAACCTGACATGTGTTCAACAAGCAATTCCACGAACTAGAATGTGATTTTTTAATTTAAATTTGAATTTTGATATCGTCCGACAGTCTCTGACGTGGTCAGGGAGAGAATTCCAGAGGCGTGGAATAGATATGCTGAAAGATGATGAGCAGAAGGATGTTCTGTGCAGAGGAATAGAGAGAAGGTACATGTTCCGGGTTCGAGGTAGTGAAAGGTAAACAAAACGAGATGCTAGGTAAGAGGGTGTGGAGGTGTGGATGATTTTAAATAGTAATAAGATAGAGTTGAAGAATCTTCTTTCTTTAAGTGGACTCCAAGACAACAATTCTAGTGAACGGTGTTACATGACCGAATTTTCTAATGTTACAAACGAAACGAACGCAGATATTGTGAACACGCTGTAGTCTATGGGCAAGATCAGTATTTCGATTCGTGAATAGAGAATCGCAATAATCGAAGTGGGGCATCACTAAAGTTTGGATCAGGTTCTTTTTAAGGCTGAGAGGTAAAACATTGGTTAGGTGTTTGAGGGAATGAATTATGGAAAACGTTTTCTTACATATGTACGTTACTTGACTTTGAAAATTTAAATTTGAATCTAAATATACCCCTAAATTTTTTACTGTCTTACTATATGTACATATTCACATGACTATTACACTCTTACTACGTCATACTACTTTTGACCAATAAAACGGTACGAAAGGACGTATTTCAACCAATCATGGCTGCTTATCGCACAATTTTATCGCGTCCCTAGCATTTGTTTAATTTTATCGCGTCCCTAGCATTTGTTTAATTTTATCGCGTCCCTAGCATTTGTTTCTTTGTTTGCCAACATTTGAAACTGCGCTGGTCTGGACGTCAAAAAATATATATATAAAATTACAAATCACTCCAGTCGATGCACAGCAGTTTCAAATATGACTCGCATTGGCATTCAAGAACAAGAATGAATAAAAATCACTGATCATACCTATGCATCTTCTGAAATCCGATTTACAAATAAATGAAGAGCACCATTCGGAAATCCTGAATAAGTTGAATACACCATGTAGGCCTAAATCAACGAGTTCCACTTCTATTACGCACACGTCCAATATAACATCAATTGAACTACCAACCACATTCAAATTTGAAAATTGTACATTCAATAATTATTCCTTTTAAAATTATTCATTCGGAAATCCTGAATAAGTTGAATACACCATGTAGGCCTAAATCAACGAGTTCACTTCTATTACGCACACGTCCAATATAACATCAATTGAATCACCAACCACATTCAAATTTGAAAATTGTACATTCAATAATTATTCCTTTTAAAATTATTCATGTTATTTTTTATGTCATCGTCGTTAATTAAAACTTTTCTAAAACTTGTGTACAGTATATTAGTTAGGTTATGTTATAGCTTCTGCTATATGATATTATGGATAGTCACGTATCAGAGATTGTTTAATATTAAGATTTATTGAAAATCATCTGTCAAGTGACGTTGATTACTGGGATTCGGATAATTGAAGTGGAATGTTACATTTTAATAAAAATGAAACTGAATCAACAATGCCTTCTTGACTAGTAACAATCCACAGAGTTCAATGATGATTCCATAGTTGGCACAACTGATACCGGTAACAAGAAAACATAATCATAAAACACTACTGCCATCTAGCATAATGTTGAGATGGTACAAATAATAATAATAATAATAATAATAATAATAATAATAATAATAAAACTTATTTGTCAGAAACCAGTGTACAAGGCCTGGATATGACATCGTCAGGTTCGATAGTTGATACATTTGAAGACAGTTGTATTTTCATAAGCCAATTAATATTTTATTGTATTGAAGTACTTTGTTACTTCTAATCTTTATAAACTTTCTTCTAATCGTGTAATAGTCAATTAAATCCCACTCGAGTTTTGATTTTCTCTAGATAAATCTGCTCGTGTTCCACTCGCAGATTTATCGATAAAATCAAAACCTCTAGTGAGATTACTGTTGATAAAATGAATTGTAAAACGTGTAACGAGTTAAGAAACAGGTGTATTTTATCCTCGTCACATGAAATTAATAAAATTTATTGCACCCAACGAAGTAAAAACGCATTAAATTGTCCGAGGATATCGTTAATTTTAATACAGAAATATATATTCAGAATCACTGAATTCCGAGTCCTGAACGGAAAGTTTACCCACGAGTTCTCGGCAGTCGGTACATCGCCGAGCGAGATTTAATAAATACAGCCTCGAGGTACAAATTTCACAGCACGCTCCATCACTGTCGCTCCAGTGGTTTAAAAACTACTAAGGGTTGTCAAAGGGATTCGATTCCCCATAGGGAATTTGAGATATCCCTGCTCATCTGTTTCAGATCCCGACTTCCCCTCGCTTTTTTTTTTAGTGATTTCCATTGGTTTCTAACCAGAAGGCCGTTAAAGTAGCAGATCCGTATCTAAAAGTATGTATTAGTTCATATGAATGTTTTAGTTTAGACCTACTTTCTTTGCAGCAACCACTTCCGCATGTTTCTGTTTTCTTTTTCAAAACAAAACAATCGAAAAGTAATATTTCTTATTCTTCGAGTTTCTTCGCATTCGTGACTGTGTTTGCGTCGTGTTTGTTTCTTTGTGCTATAATTGTTCTGTTTTCAGTATCGAGTTTATTTCGTCTTCAGTTTCACTTGGGTTTCATCCTAGATCATATATGTAACAGATAGCTCATCCCTATGTTAAAATCGGCAGCACTTTGAAGAGAACAACCACCAGGATCGCCACTAGTCCGCCGTAAACGAACACGAGGTGGCAGTACAATCGCTAATTCAATTCAAATGGAAATTATGACGTGACTCCTTATGTAACAACTAGACGGCATCATAGTAAAGCTGACAAAAGTTGTTACCGTCAAAGCCTATAAGGCCGAGCTATCTGAATATATGTGATCTAGGGTTTCATCCTACCTATCTCACGCGCTTTAGTCTATCACGCCTATTTTTTCTTACATGTCGTGTTTTTTTGTTCTTGTCCATCGCCCGTGTTTTGTCTCGTCTATCGAGTGAGTTTTGTAGTATTGCGTTCGTATTTTTTTTTTTGTATCGTACGTGTTTTGTCTTGTGTCGTGTGAGTTTTGTTTTGTTTGTCGTGTGAGTTTTTCCTTTGTGTCGCATGTGTTTTATCTTGTTTGTCAGGGACACCGACGTAGCTCAGTCGGTAGAGCGTTTGCCTACCGATCCGGAGTTGCGCTAGACGGTTAGAGTGTGGGTTCTATTCCCGCTTAAGCTGATTACTGGGTTGGGTTTTTCCGTAGTTTATCCCAACCATTAGGCGAATGTTAGGTAATGGATGGCGAATCCTCGGCATAATCTCACCAAATACAATCTCGCTAACACTAATTCCATAGATACTAAATAACTTAGTAGTTGATATATAGCATCGTTAAATAGGTAAAACATCTTGTTAGTCTTGTGTGCATATCTTGTTAGACTTGTGTGTTTTATCCTGTTTCTCGTGGTTGTTTTATCTTGATTCTCTTTTACTGTATATGCTATCTTTTTGTCATGCGTGTTTTATCTTTTATTGGTCGTGCAGTGTTTTATTTTTATTGTCGTACGTGTTTTATTCTTATTGTCGTGCGTCTTATTTTTTTCGTGCATTTCTCTACCCTTTTTTTTGTGCAGTATTTATCTATTTTGTATTGCATGTTCTACCGTATTTGCCGTATGTTTCCGCTTATTTGTCGTGCATGTTTTATCTCTTTCGTCGTGAGTGTTTTATCTCTCTTGTCTTGCAATATTTTATCTCTTTGATCGAGAATGTTTTATCTTTGTGCAATTTCCTATGTTTCTTGTCGTGTATGTTTTATTTTTTTGTCGTGCAGTGTTTTATCTCTTTTGTCGTGCAATGTCCTATCTTTTTGTCGTGCAGTGTTTTATCTCTTTTGTCGTGCAATGTCCTATCTTTTTTGTCGTGCGTGTTCTATTTCTTGTCGTGCTGTGTTTTATCTTTGTTGTTGTGCAATGCCCTACAATGTGCTAGCTTTTTGTCGTGCATATTTTATCTTTTTTTGTCGTGCAATTTCCTATGTTTCTTGTCGTGTATGTTTTATTTTTTTGTCGTGCAGTGTTTTATCTTTTTTGTCGTGCAATGTCCTATTTTTTTGTCGTGCGTGTTTTATTTTTTTGTCGTGCTGTGTTTTTTATCTTTTTTTGTTGCGCGTGTTTTATCTTTGTTGCCGTGCAATGTCCTACAATGTCCTATCTTTTTGTCGTGCATGTTTTACATTTCTTTCCTTGCGTGTTTTATCTTTTTTGTCGCGCAATTTCCTATCTTTTTTGTAGTGAGTGTTTTATTTTCTTTTTCTTGTTCAGTGGTTTAACTTTTTGTCGCACGTGTTCGATTTCTTTGTGCAGTGTTCTATCTTTTTTTGTTGTGTGTGTTTCAGCTTCTTTGTCGTGCGTATTTTATCTTGTTGATAGTGTTCTATCTTTCTTCGCGTGTATGCTTTAACCTGTGTCTTATGTGTTGTTTGTCGTCACTTTTTTATGGCCAAGCTTTCTTTTCTTTCTTCTTTCATTGTGTTTCTCATATTCTGTATAGTTCTGTGCTAGCCTCCGTGTTCATAGTTGATAGCGCATGCGCTTCAGAACCAAGAGTTCCAACGTTCCATTTCAGGCGTGAAAAACTGTATTCCGTCCTCGGGACTGTGTCCATCCATTGTTTACAATACACAACTCTAACTAGTTTATAAAGTAATCATGTAATTTAATTTGTCATCTAGTTTAAGTAAGTATTTAAGTTCGATAATTCTCTGGCTTATGCATATTTTTCTGTTTCGATCTTATCTTAGGTATACCTTTAACTTTCTGTTGTAGTAACATTATATTATCATGTATTTCCTTTTTACCCCCTGGTTGAGTGGAAGAGAAGACTTCACGACCTTAATTCTGCCAGAAAAGAAAGAGCATTATTATTATTATTATTATTATTATTATTATTATTATTATTATTATTATTATTATTATTATTATTATTATTATTATTATTCACCTCCTTCATGGATTAGATCATCACTGATCAATTCCGTCTCCAAAGTATAGTTGATCACTTCATCTTTTGGTTGGTCGTCCTCGACTTCTGTGACCTTGAGGCTTATAATTTAGGATCATACGGGGCAGTCTTTCTTCATTCATTCTGCTGACGTGTTCAAACCATTTATTTCTATATTCTTCTATTTTTGTTACTATGCTGACTATTTGTAGTTCTTTGCGAATATCTTCATTCCTTTTCCTGTCTAAAAGAGTATATCCTGCTACATATCGAAGAAATCTCATTTCTGCTGCTTCCACTCTTCTTATCATGGTTTTATTAAGGGTCCAGCATTCCGGGCCATACATCAATACAGGTAAAGCTAAAACGTTATAGAACTTGAGTAGAGTTTCTCTTCTGGTTTTCCTTCCTAGTGTTCTCTTAATTGTACCACAAATGTGTTGGAACAGATTTAATTTTCTGTTAATATCGTTTGTCCTATCATTTCCTAGGAAGACCCCTGGGACTGTCATATTGACATACTATCTAAGAAACTCAACAAAGGTATTTTTATGTTAAGGAAATTAAAAACACATGTTAGTGTTGAAGTGCTAAAATCCGTATACTATGCTTATATCCATAGCCATCTGACGTATGGAATAATAGTTTGGGGTAATGACCCTAAAATAATAAAGTTATTGAAACTACAAAAGAGGGCAGTAAGAATAATTTGTAATGTTGATAACCGTACACATTGTAAACCTTTATTTCGGAGACTTGAAATTTTAACTGCACCGTCTTTGTATATTTTAAGTTGTTTAATGTATGTACAAACAAATATTAATAATTTTACTACAAATAGCTCAGTGCATAGCTATTCTACAAGGCATAAAAATGATTTAAGAAAAGGACAATGTAACTACACTACTACTAATAGCAGCTTTGTAGAGATTTGTAAGAAGTTATATAATGTTTTACCCGGCAATATTAGACATTTAAGCTTGAGACTTTTTAAGAAAGAAATTAAAAATAAATTAATAGACTTGTCATTATATAATATTGATGAGTATTTTAACTCTACAGAGCTGTATAGCTTTTAGGGAGAATTGTCCATATGATATTATATAATGTAATTATTTCATTGTATGTAACTTATGAACTTATTGCTTACTTGTAAATCATGACAGTTTCCTATGCTGCATTGTACAGTCTTTGGAATGAAATGTTTAAAATAAATAAAAAATAAAATAGTTAAACTATTTGGAGCTTATGAGTAAAAGAAGTTTTACATGAGAGGGCTACCAAACTTCTGCATAACTTTTAACCACAAGGAGGGGGTTTTTTATCTAGGATTTCCTTCCCATAGGTAGATGGATTATTATTATTATTATTATTATTATTATTATTATTATTATTATTATTATTATTATTATTATTTAAAAGAAGACTTAAAATATAAAAAATGAGTATGTGCTGTCATTTGAGAGAAATGTGTTTTTGGCACATTCTGTCTAGACGAGCATATAAATTGTCTAAATTATGTGCAAAATATTAAGCGATATGCATCTAATAAATATAGCAGTTAATGCTCTTAAGAAACATTCACATTGCAAAGTTATTAGCAATATTCCATACTCATTGTTCATACAGTATTAATACATTGCAACCGACGCTGTATACGAAATAGAGCAAACGTAACACTTTTATCCAGTTTGAGTTTAATTGAATGTTTCCAGATTTAATTCTCTTCATTTTATTGGCGTTTTAAGCAAAAGACAGCTAACATGTTACGAAGTAGATATTCCAATCCTTTTGATTCGATTTGTAATCAAACTGTAATTATTACATAACAAATGTTAATGTCATTGCAAATTTTAAGAAGAGTTATTTCAATTAATTATTAAACTCTTGTATATCACTCTTTATTATCTCGCATTTTCATTAATCAATAATATATAGACTTTACTTCTCTCTATAATTCCAGTTCAGTGTTGTGGACCGTTAACAAAAATTATACCATGATATATTTTTCGAAAGGCAGCTTGTATTTCAATAAAAAACCGCCTTTATCTCTTTCTTTACTTTCTCTTGCAATCTCATTAATTTGTAGCAGAGGTTGTCTTACTAAAGAATTTTTGAAAAGGGAAAGTGTATATGGATTCAGCACAAATATGTGCAACTCTGTAATTCTCTCCCAGTCTCATTATTCCGTTGCTAGTACAGGTTATGTTGTGAAATTCTCGCAGGTACTAATGAACACAAGAAATATTTCCCTAACAATAAGTTTACCCCTAATTAGCAATTCTGTTACGCGCCAATGGAGTTCATACAGCTTGAAGTCTAATTTCACGAAATAACAAGCCGCATGACTCTGCGGCTTTGCTTTCGTATATTTGATACAGCAAGATGAAGTACAAGATTCATAAAGACAAAAGACTACCTCGGATTTCTATACATAGTTAATTGGCAGCATAATTTATTGGAATTTTACTAGATTTCCGCTTTCTCGTGGTATGTAGGTAACAAAAGTATTACCCCGAAACGAAGCTTATTTCCACATCAAACATCATCAACTCATTACATTTTAATGCGTGTTTAATTAATTAATTAATCAATCAAACAATCAATCAATCAATCAATCGTGTCAGAAACTAACCATAGGTACACCGTTTGCAATTGTGTAATATTCTAACCTTGTGATTTATTTATTTATTTATTTATTTATTTATTTATTTATTTATTTATTTATTTATTTATTTATTTACTTATATATTCATTATTTAATTAATTCATTTATTTATTTGTGCGTTTGTTTATTTATTTGTTTGTGCATTTATTTATTTATTTACTTTAATTAGCTATATATTCATTACTTAATTCATTCATTTATTCATTCTCCTATTTATTTATGTGCGTGTTTGTTTATTTATTTATTTGCTTGTGTGTTTATTTATTTATTCATTTATTTATTCATGTATTTATTTGTTTACGTATTTATTTGTGTGTTTCTATATTTATTTATTTATTTATTTACTTATTTATATATATTTATCTATTTATTATGTATTTATTTATTAATTTATTCATGTATTTGTTTGTATGTTTCTATATTTATTTATTTGTTTATTTATTTATTTATCTATTTATTTATTTATTCGTGTACTTGTTTATTTGTGTGTTTATTTGTTTATACGTTTGTATTTGTGTGTTTATTTATATTTATTTATTCATTTATGTATTTATTTATTTATTTATTTTTATATACCTATATATTCATTATTTAATTAATTCATTTATTTATTTGTGCGTTTGTTTATTTATTTGTTTGTGCGTTTATTTATTTATTTACTTATTTTAATTAGCTATATATTCATTATTTAATTCATTTATTCACTCTTCACTCTTATATTTATTTGTGTGCTTGTTTGTTTATTAATTTATTTGTTTGTGTGTTTATTTATTTATTTATTCATTTATTTATTCATGTATTTATTTGTTTACGTATTTATTTGTGTGTTTCTATGTTTATTTATTTATTTACTTATTTATATACATATTTATCTGTTTATTATGTATGTATTTATTTATTTATTCATGTATTTGTGTGTTTCTATGTTTATTTATTTATTCATGTACTTGTTTATTTGTGTGTTTATTTGTTTATGTGCTTGTATTTGTGTGTTTATTTATTTATTTATTTGTGTTTCTTTCTTTGTATTTAGTTACTTACTTATTTATTTATTTACTTATTTATTTATTTATTTATTTATTTATTTATTTATTTATTTATTTATTTATTTATTTATTTATTTATTTATTTATTATTTATTTATTATTTATTTATTTATTTATTTATCCAATCCTCTTTAATCCTGTTTCTTATCCACTCCAATTCATACATCGAATCAATCCAGTCCATCTAATCCTTCCATATAATCTATCAAATTCAATTAATTTTTCTAATCTGTCTCATCTCTCTATTCAACAACCTCCGAAGAATCTCCTTTAGTAACGAGCTGCTCTTCAAAACCAGCTTCACGATTTCTTCAACTCTAAACCATCAAATTTCTTCCCTCGTGGAATAAGTATCCGTATCAGTATTTATTGTTACCAATCGTACTCTGCCATTCGGTAATACCACGACTATCATTTGTCATTATTAGACTTCATGGAATTGCCACTAGAATCGTAAGGTTTACTACGCACGCGGTATAGACTGCATGAGAAGGGGACATGCGACGGATGGAGTATGCCTCAGATGTAAACACTGAGCAGTATACTGCGGTTACAATAAAACCTGTATCCTGCATTCAAGAAATATAATGAATGATCATTGAAGTAGGAAATGTCTAAACATGTAAATGCATAATTATTTTGTAGTGAGATATATTAACTCTTAAAATTTGATGTAATATATTCACATCCTTGAATATGTGCATTGAAGATAAGAGTTACGTACATTTTGAGCGACTTCAAAGTGAACCTCCTCCGATGGTCACTCAAACATTTTTATATTGGGAAAATGTACGTTCAACATCAAACGATGTAATAGGTGCATATTTGAAGAACGGGAAGTCACTACTTTTTATCACACCAACTTCAGACGTCTTGTCGTGACCTGGTAGTACATAATTTATAATACGAAGTTGTGAATAGGCAGAATTATTAGCAATAATATTTCTCAACTTACATTTCACTTTTTCTGAAATTAGTGAATTGTTATTTTGGATAACGGTTTGTGATACTTTATACACTATATTAAGGGCTTCTGAGAGTTGTAGTTTAGACGATTCTAACAGGACACTATTTTAAAATTAGAATCAATGAACAGAATATCTTCCAATAGCTGTTCAGAAGGCAATGATTTTACAGCTGCAACAGCGGAACTGTCTGTACTATTCAATGCATCAATTACCTCCATTATTTTTCCGTAATATTCTGCATAATAATTAACAGTATCCAACCACGTTTTTCAACGGGTCAAGACTGGCTGCGCGGGTAAGGGTATTCCAGGGGCAATTGTTTGGAATAGGAACACTCTCATTGTAGTATGTTTGATTGAATTCTTGTCTGCACTGAACAAATGTTAAGCTTTGACTATTCCAACCACAGTAATGCAAAAACAAGTGCTTACATAGTTATACATTAACTGTAGCTGCTCCATCTATTTGGATCGGCCACATCTCTTAACATGAACTGCTTATACTACGAGACCGGCCGGTCGCTCACCTCTTCTATACTACCGTACATCGGCAACCTGATTGCATGCTGCGTGTGGCAATTCAACGAAGTCTAGTCATTTTATTTGTTATTTCCATCTATACCGTTCTGTAAACATCTTAATTAATACTTGATTTAATAACAATGCCCTACCTAATATTTGATATTCATCTTGAGACGGTTCCTCGTATAGGTTAAGGAGGTTTTGATCAGATTAGTATTTCTTGTTAATATTCTTATATGGATAGTAAGTGTGGGGCGTGTAAGAAAGGTCCAGAATGTGAGGCGGAAGTAACAGGTGGGCAGAAATACAGAAGCCAAGCTACGCGGACAGGAAACATGTGTCCAGGCGTGGACTTGACCGATGAGGGAATGTGTGGACTTTGCCTGCGGGTGGTCAGCAAGATGACGCCAAGCCAGGTTCGAAAAGGAGGTGATCTGGAATATGTCAGAGAATTGTCAGAAAACACCGGAAGTAGGGGAGAATCTGTTAACGAACAATTTTTGAAGAGCGCGTCTTAAGTGACGTAAGAGTAATTATGGCCAATCAGGATGCATAATAGAGATACGTGATTTATAGATAGAAGGGCGAAATTGTATGTTTGGTGGTTGCAAGTAGAGGATAGATTTGGCAGATAGACAGAGGGCATATAGAAAGCGTGCAGAGAGGACGTACTCCACATATTCTCGGCGAACCTAACTCGGAAAGATAACAATTTACGGACTTAGAATTTTTAGTGGGTGTAGGAAGAAGTCGTGTGGTATTATACTTATAAGTCTGAATTCTTTTCTCGTCATTATTATTACATTCGGAACAAATTGTCATCAAGTTATCAACTCTCCGTTATATTACCAGTGTTTTATAGTACAAAACATATAATTACGTGAATCCAGAAGTTAGTCGACCAACTTGTCATTAAGAGAGCAGCATATTATACACTTGGACGCGCATTTCTGCTAATCTGAAACGAACATTTAATAATAATAATAAACGTCCTCATAGTTCTTACCAACAACTTCTGGTGTGCGCCTACATCATTTCAACCTACGAGCACGTCTCCCAAACCCCATGTCCCAACCGTTTTGCAGCTGACCTGGGAAATCTCATACTCTACCGGAGTAATCTCGAGGAGGCTGGCGCCCAAATTAATTAGTGTACATCTTTAATTATTGACATCAACGTGCCTTCTTGAGATACTTTCCATATACGACGGAGCTGGCAGCCGAGGCCAAGGACAGGCGTCGTGGGCAACAACGACAACGACGACGGCCGACGCAGATTCTGGCGCCCCAACGTTGTCCGACCGCCGCAATCTTGTAATTCATCTTCATAATACCATCACATTCATTACAGTTTCTCTCTACCACTTGCATTATTATGTTTTCTTACCTAACTCTTCAATTATGTTCGTTCCTTTACCAATATTAACCGTTCTTTACTTCATATTCCACAAGTTGACTTTGACTTTAGTGATAGTCTATAATATTTTAGGACACCGAGATATGGTACATTTGTCCTCATCTATTTAGTCCTAGTGACTTCACTGTTCTTTTCTTTTGTTAATGTACTGATATCGATTTCACTTATTGCAATATTATGTAATTTCTCAATCTATTTCCGTACACACAAAAAATAGTAATATGCGTTACAAGAGCGGTATGTTGAAGTTTTCATGTTCGAGGAAAAGTTTGAAAAAGCGAAACATAGTTGAGCTTTTTTAATTTCCGAGAATTGAAAGAAAACATACCGCTCGTGTATCGTACATTATTTTGTGCGAATATCATTTATTACATACCTGAAAGAGGAATTTCTAATTAGTTGCAATGAAATCTCCATCTTGGTTTCTGTTCAATGACGGCAAATTTGCAAAACAAAAATATCTATCTTCAACATTGTTGCTTTAAAATGTTTTCTGTGTTTACTATACTCCAGTAGGCCTTGATATACGTCTGTCTTTTTTTTCCCCAGTCTATGATCAGTCTGGAATCTTGTTGATTTTTTTAAGGCTTCCTTAATGTTACTTGCATCACGAATGCAGTAAACTTTAGTGGAGTTGTAGAGTTTAGTTAATTTTTACAAATATTTAAAAACAATAATTAACAGTGTAATTTAGGTGAAATTGCAGTGGTAAGTTTCCAATTTATAATTATTACTATAGTGAACGTCTCTAAAAATAATATGTTAAAAGCCTAAAGCAGTAAAATCCATATGTCACTTAAGCAGTAACAAGAGGGAAATTGTTATATGTGTTAGGTTGGGAATACTGAATGTGGAATTTTAGACTTTCCGCGGATTGGTTTTGTGCGGAAACCAAGCAAATACGCACGATCTCGCACAAAAAAATATTTGGACATACAGCTATTTTCTAGCATTCGCAGTAAGTGTTAAAGTTTCAATAAATTATATAAATTTGTATGGGAAAATGAGGTCCTTATAAAACTTGCTAAATCTTAGTCAATTTTAATGTAACAGTTAAATATAGGGAAAGCAAAATTGTACGCCATATACGTTTTCGGCATTCTAAAACTGTAATGCAAAATTCTAAATATAAAGAAAAACATCTTTTCAGACTTGTGCTTTACTACTTTGTGACTATTTAAGTATGATTTCCAACAATTATTCTCAACCTCACCAGCATTTTAGGTCTTTCCCATATTAATCCTTATTATACAGGACATCATTTTATTTTTAGTTCAATTTTTATTGTACCTGAGTTTTTTAATGTACTTCACTCCCACCCCCTCTACTAATGAAGTTCCAACTGTCCTCCACACAGAACCAAGGCCGTATATAGTAAGCAGTACCTGAGTTAGTGAGTATAGTACGTTCCAGAAATATGTTCGCGTTTTCCAGTGACGAAAGAGCTTTCAATATTTAATCATATTTTTGCACTGGTACTGTCGTCCGTTTGCCTATGTTGCATCCCGAATTCGCCCACCTGCTTCTGCTCGCCCCTCTAAAAAGTCTAGTTGCTGGGCTGTCTTAGCTCTTTTCTGATAACATTAATTTCTGTTAGGAATTGGACGTCTACGTAATATTATACAACTATTTAAAATAACTTAAATAAAAGGACCCCGTTAAGTAATTAACTGTCACGTGATTTCCCCTCTTTCTACGACCCTGTGACATAACCACTTGGACGGACAGTAGATAGCATGTCTGGCTAATTTTATCTGTGCGGTTGGGCAAAAGTGAAGATTGAATTTACAGTACATAAGTTACTCTTTTATAAAGTAGGTACAGAATTATTTCAACATGAGTTACTAGTACGAAGGACGAAACTGGTAATTGGAATTAGATGCAATAGTCTATAGTGCGATAATATGCACACTAGAACTGAAGCCTACATCGGAATGAACGGCCACCATTTTCAAAAATGTCTTTAAGTATCCATATTATGATTATTTTTCAATTTAACTTCATTCTCTATATTGTACGCTAATGTGCTGTAGACAGTATAATATACACTGCGTAAAGAATACGTTCGCATGGATAACTCAGTTCATGAGTCAAAACACTTATTGTTAATACTATACTGTATTTTGATTAAACAAAAATCTAATGACAATTATCAAACTCAAAATTGCGATATTTTCTACTTTACGTAAATGGAAGAACTAATTTCCTTCCCTTCTATACATAGTAAAGTGATTTGTTTGTATTTTACGCCAGTATCATCGATCTTCAGTCGTGGAAGGGGGTAGCAAGCGGTGTTTACAATTCTCGAGCGTTTATCCAAAGGTATAACCAGGTTAATATTAAAAATGTTAGTAAAAATAAAATGATGTCCCTGTACAATGATTGTATTGTCTTGATTTTATAATACGCAATACTCGTATAGAAAACACGGAACGTGCTTGCTTAGGCGTGTGTCAAATTCGCTTCCGCTGCCTGTACTTGAAAGGCCGACTACATTCTGTCCAGCATCTAATGTACACCTCAGACTATTACAAATATACGGATGTCCCGGCCCTACTGATTACTCACCGGAGATTTTGTTTTGTTTTCTGAGAATAATTGTTTACTTTTTATTGTACACTATTTCTATGTCTCACTTCATCATGTGCAACATTTCCATAGTATTAAAATGTACAGTACATTATGATTGTGATTTAATTGACGCACAACTCTAACCAGAATTGTCTTCTTTCTGTTCGATCCTTGGTCAGACATTGCTTATGTTTACTCTTACCGGTAACATTTAGTCAGTCAGTAAAGTAGCCAGCTGTTATTACACAGTGCTAGCGCAACATTTGCAATACAAAACACAGTCGTTTCCCATTTTTTTTATTATCCAATTTAATAAACCCTATTTCACCCTGAGGTATATTAGGGTTATAGTTGGCATCAAAATACATATTTTATAACCAATAAACAATAGTAAAGTTATAATATAAAATAGTGGTCACAGTTATAATTCACATGAATTATGTAGAAGAATGCACCTTAATGAAAAATGGATCCTGTTAAAGATTAATGAGATGTTTGAGGAATAATCAATGCAAAATATATGCAAGAATGTTTAACCGTTTCAGAGTAAATACACAACCTAAAAAGATAATCAGTAGTAGATTAATATAACAAAGTTTGACTTTCACTTTCAAATTAATACTTAATTCATGAACAATGGAACAGTTAAAAGTAATAAAGGGATATTACAAGCAATGATTTAGGTACGGTTACAAGTTACATACGTGATTCAGAAACAAGTACAATAATTAAAATAATAAGACAAGTAATGACTTACAACTAACGAATAACGAAATTCTTGAAGGGCAATATATAATAGTAGGGCAATACAAAAGATTTAAAAACAAATGTAAACAGTAAAGGAATAGTAGAAAATTGACTTAAAATTACAAGGTAAACACATTCATTTTAAAGCAGTAGGTAACAACAAAGATATGCTAATAACAATACACTGATTGTAGTTACAGATTAAACACATTATTTTAAAAACAAACACGCAAAGGATCAATAGCTATTTTCAGGCATTATATACATGGACCATTACTTTAATTCACATCTTCTTGACGTTACTTATATTATTTTGTGTTTCAATCTATTTAAATTTGTTATTTTTCACTGTAACAACAAAAATATGTTTCATAAAGCCTCAAGGCATTTCTCTATATTTATTGTATCATGGTAATCTTTGTCAATGGCAACGTGTAATGGTTATAGGAAGAAATATATATAAATAAAAATAAAATAGCTGTTAAACACATTATTTTAGAAGCAATAAATAGCTATACTAAGAGATGACTTAAAATTTACGAATTAAATACATTATTTAGTAAAAACAATTGGCAATAAGGAGGTATTACAAGAAATGACTCAAAATTAGAAATAAAATACCTAATTAAAACAAATTAAAATCAATAGTACAATTATAGTATGCGAAATTGAAGACTTACAGTTTCATAATAGTTGATTAGAACTAATACGATTTTTTTTCCCGGAATAATTTAACATTTTACATTTTCACGAATATTCTATTCAAGAAGGACGTGAAACAATTATATGATTTAGAGTTGGTAAGTATATTGGTTAACGGTTTGGTAAACTTATAATTTAAAGTGTTCAGTAATAACTCAAACTCGTATCTTTCACGGCAAAAGACTGGACAAACATATAATACATGTTTGACATCTTGAGATTCCTTCCCACAAATGCAAGTTGCATCATCTTTAATATAGAATCTATTTAAGTATTCCCAGAATTTTCCATGTCCAGTCAAAAACTGTGTCAGTCAGTTCACATTTAAAAAAAGTAAGTTGACTCTAATATCTTGAAAATTATTTAACGTACAAAAAATGTATTACGTGTATCAGATGTCCCTTTCGATGTAATTTAACTTGTAATTGTCGGTTTGTGCATATCTGAAATATTTGACACGCTATCGGAGGTGAAAGAGTTAAGTGGGCCACCCGGTATTTAGAATCTATACAATATGTGGACACTTTCGGTTAGTGATAATTTTCTGAATGAATTTGTAAACTGCTTTACGACATAAGACGTTTTGTGTTATCGGCATTTCCAGGGTGCTGAAGACAATAAACCAGGCTGCATATGCCGTTGATCACTCGGATGTCCAGGACTGTTGCGTTTAATGATGTCCCTCCTCGCAGACGGCGGCATGCTGATGAAGGGGTAAGTTGTTTGTCCAAGTTTTAACGACTGTCTAATTGGTTGCGATGGAGACGCGAGGCGTCGTGTAGCAAGCGTCTATAGTTTCAAAGTTGCCGGCGCACAACGCCCATGTCGTAATGTAACATAACACAACTCTGTGATAGAACCCACCATCTCTTGCAGTGTATATTATCAGATTAGGACTTCAAACGTGACTAAGGCCGGTATTCATAGTCGAGATAAGTCATCTTACATATGAGTCGAACTTAAATCTCGTCTCAATTGCAGATTTCGGTCCAAATAAGTCGTACTTATTATAAGTCGTGCTTATTTTATAAGCTTTACTTTACAAAGTCTGACTTCATGAAGTTGAACTTATTGCAATTCATAGTCACTCAAGTGCGACTTATGTTATGAAATAAGTTAGACTTTATCAAGTCAAGGGAACCCCTGACTTACGTCAGTTTTAACCTAAAAATTAATAACGTTTATAAAGAACTGGCCAGGAAAATTATTGAAATGATGGAAATTTGCGCCCAAAAGCGTTACTTGCGAAACATCATGGGTCGCCTTGAATTTTATAATGATCTTGAATTCAAAAGGAGGTTTCGTTTTTGCAAAAGGTTTTGGAATCAGTACTTCCGAAAGTGGAAAGAACTCTTGCAAAATCGAGATAGCGAGGTTTGCCAGTTCTTCTAGATTACTACTTCTTGTTCGCTTGAGATTTTATGCCACTGAAATTTTTGAAATAAGTTTAATGTTCTTAAAATATAGCCATAACTGTAGTCTATAAATATATGACGTATTTGTCGGCCTAGGTAGCGTAGTTGGAATAGCGCTGGCCTTCTGTGCTCGAGGTTGCGGGTTCGATCCCGGCCAAGTTCGATGGCATTTAGGTGTGTTCAAATGCGACAGGCTCATTTCAGTAGATTTACTGGCATGTAAAAGAACTCCTGCGTGACAAAATTCCAGCACATCGGCGGCGCTGCAGTTGCGAGCGTCGTTAAATAAACCATAATTTAATTTATATGAGGTATTCCATACATCGGTGACGTTAGGTTTCTTTAATATACATGAAATTTCAGTATTAGTAAGATTAAACACCCTTGTCCAGTCAATTTAAATTAAATTATTATGTGTTAATAAAATGAATTTAAAACAAAGCCTTCTTGCTGTCATACTTACAATTGGCTTTAAGAGAATGCGGAAGTTCATTGCCGCCCTCACATAAGCCCGACATCGGTCCCTATCCTGAGCAAGATTAATTCAGTCCCTAGCATCATATTCCAACTCCCTCAAATCCATTTTAATATTATCCTCCCAACTAGGTCTTTTTCCCCCCAGATCTTCCAACTAACACTCTATACGCATTTCTGGATTCCATACGTGTTACATGCCCTGCCCAGGCGACGCTGATATAACCTCTGCAGTTGCGAGCGTCATTAACTAAACCATAATTTAAAAATTTAAAATTTTTCTCTTTTTTATGAATAAAGAATCCTGTTCCAAATTGGTGTTAGGCCATTCTCATCTAAGCTAAGTTAAAGTTATAGCTTTTTATTTCAAAATACCGAGCGACATAACACTTAAAAATATATATTTTCTATATATTTCATTTAAAAATAAATAGGCCTATTGTTGAATAATATAAGTACTAGAGATGAAAAAAACTAACTTCCGCTCTCGCTCGCTGTGTTCGCTGCATTTGTCTTTCGAGTCTCGTCTCGTCATTCCCGCTGCGCTTCGAGTCTCGCTCATCATTCTCGAAATAGCATTTGGTCGGCGTGGAAAGATTCCGTAACTTTGAATAACATACATCATTGAAATAAATAACATTATAAATGTTTAAATGAGACAAAAAGACAAAACAGAACAGTATCTTAGTTATCAAAATCTTCTGGTTCTATTATACTAGTGGCTTGTGCAAGAAATGCTGCTGCAAACTAAGTTCGTTAGACGTTCAAATAAAAATTTTTCAGATTTATTTTCAATGAAGAATACTTGTCTTTTTGATAGTTATTTGCTTCCATAATAATGAAACATACTATCTCTGAATGGATTTTTTTAGACTAAATACATTTTCTTGAACCTATCCAACTTCAGTTTTTGAGTTTCAACACGAAAACGCAAGTATCAATGTCAGGACGATAGCAGTAGCTATTTCAGGTCATTGTGGATTGTAGGCAAAAGTTAAAAAAATGTCAGGTTTGCTAAGCTTTCGAACAATAGCATTTTCGTATAGCTACTGCATGTAGAACTTGAAATGTAGAGCGTAAAATCATTTTATCCTACTAAGAGATCTTGCTGAAATGATCTGGAGACTACAACATTTTCTAGGCCTCTTATTTTATCAGTAAGTAATACCTTTTTATCTTTCCTTAGGAACTGTAATTTTTGCGCTCTCTCGAGCCAATACTGAAGATAATGACACATATCTATATCTACACTACACCGCCATTAAGTATATGAAAAAGACCCAACCCCACTGGGTTAATAAGTATAAAAATATTTGATTTTTAATAACAATATTATTATCTTACTTAAGTTTTACAGTTATATATAGCAGTCACTCAGTAATTTATAGAAATGAAGATCCAAATTAAGATATTCTCTACATTTACTTACATAACCTCAAAACGTTTCACTTTCATGTAATCAATATTATGTACAATTAATGAAAAATAGACGCATCATGATATTAACTATAATAATATTTCATTTCTAATGGTAATAATGTCATCAAACCACCTCAAGTTTCGTAGATTTGAATATCCAATACACAGATGTACTCAGAAAATTATACACTGCAGAATCAGTTTTTAATAACAAATTGAATTGAGCTCTAAATATGTCGGCAATCCTACAGGTTATGGCCTTCGTGTAATAGCCTATTGTTTATTGTAATGTGTGTTTTGTTCTGAAATTCAATCAAGTCGGCCGTGATTCAATAAAATTAGTTCTCAAAACTGACAACAGATAGATTTTTGGAAAATAGGAAAATTATGTAGGAAAATTGACGTTTCATTGAAAACTACTACTTTTCCGAAAAACTTTGGATGCCAGGCATGAAAATGAGGGATTACTCATTAAAATCCGTTCAGCCGTTTTCCCGTAATTTCCATTATCAGTTCAAAAAATATATATAGATATAACCTATGGTCATATAAACAGAAAAAAAAACAATTCGCTAATAAATTTGCATTTCTAAGAAACATAAAAAATATATATTTTTACTTGAGATTTCACACTTGATCTCAAATATATGAAAAGAAAATTCTTAGCCTTTTAATAAGAACCAAGTAATTAAATAAAGACTTGGGAACGGTTTATTATATACACTGAAAGGTAGAGATGTTTCAAATAGGCTACTTGATTGTTTATACATATAATTATAACAGTTATCAAAGTAGATAAAAGTTCAGTTAGGTATAAAAAAACTGTGGCGATTCAAGGCTGTTTGACGTTCGGGACTTCGGGAGTGATAAAATCTCAACGTCTTCAAACACTCACAAGCAGTCTTTACGTCAACGATGCGAAGTATACAACATTGTCATGCGGGTTTTCGGCTTTGCGGGCGCTGTTAGTCTTGCTTTCTCGATCGTTGTTCATATGTATAAGTACTATTGCTTATTTTGCTAAATAATGTATGGATAAATGAATCTTGGAGTGAACATGATCAGATTAGGACTTCAAACGTGACTGAGAGTTTTAAAAAGGTATTGATTTTCATATTTATTTTTAGGGCTCGGATTTCTAGACAATAAATATTATTTTGTTTAACCTTTTAGATCTCCAAACTTAAATAAAAGTTCAAGTTTTGACCTTGGATTTCAAAATATGAGTGGCATATCACCTAAAAATATATATTTTCTATATATTTTATTTTAAAATAAATATTGTTGAATAATATAAGTACTGTTGCATATTTTACTAAATAATGTGTAGATAAATGAATATTATGACTCTCTCACTATGGAGTCCACTGTAAATTGTAATGTAGGAGTGATGAAATAATGCAAAATAGCTTAAGTTAAACGTGTTGTTTATCAATGCTGGGGCAAGCATCAAGTGGTAGGGGACTTATCCCACATCTAGACTGTTCCTGATTTCCCTACTCAACAGTATTGCATCACACTTCTCAGTTGTTCAGTTCAGTCGCAGATAGTTTGAAAGTTAATTCGTGGTTAAGGTGCCTTAACAATAGCGGAAGTGAAATATAGTGGCAGTGTTCGTTTGCTTGAGTACGTTAACTAATACAAAGAGATGTTCACGACTGATGGGAAAATACTTTTCTCTAAGGTCTGTGAAAAGAGTGTAGTGGTAACGTTTCGGTAAAATGACTTCAAAGTGTTGGCCTACTACTATGTATGTACAAAGCCATACTTTATCTGTTTTGTATTTAAATTTTTAGGAGCACTTCTAGGTGGATTTAGGATCTAAAATATTCGAAGGTTATTAAATAGGCTTAAAAATACCCAATAACAAAAGAAAAATTTAAAAATGCATTTTTAAATAGTTTTCTTCATCTGTCGATAAGATGTTGACATTACTAATAAATCAGTATGAAAATTTTAACAGATATATTTCATTCTGGGATGTGTGTTGACGTAGTGAATTTCGAACTAAGTATTGGACACAACCGTAGCTGGAGGGGAAGTGAAAGAAGCGAAGAATGCTTGGTTACGTCACAGAGACCTATAATGTCCTTCATACCTCGCTGGCCGCATACGCTTGCGTGCACTGTTAGTGTAACAGGTGACGCCACCTCGCAGCTTCTAATGAGCGTCATGTTGAAGTCGCTCAAGCCAGAAACTCGAGCCAGGAGACCGTGCCGGTGAATCCTTCACACGTTACGTTATACCGTGAAGTTTACGTGAATCCGTAGAGTCCTAATTAAAAATCTGTTCCACATCAAAAGTGCTGTATACGACGAGAACACGTGAGTGCCAATACCAATAAATTTGATATCGAATTCCGTAGCTAATATTGCTACCATTTCGTTCCTTTCGATCCTTCTCCGATTGACTTCTTTTGCTTCTCCTATCCTTCTACAAAATGACGTCATGTTATGTACATTTTATTATCATATATTTGGTACATTATTTATCACAAACATTGAACGTCCACTCGCACTTAGTTTGCAGTTAATACCATTTTTAATGCCTCTTAAACATCTCTACATAATGCAGAATTCATATTCAAATTCAAATTTATTCACAATTTACATTTGAAATGAATACATATGAATAGATACCCGAAATGAGCATATGCTCGTGCTCGGGTACAGTCCAGTAGTCTACATAAATTTTACAGGGATCAAATAATAATGTTGATGATATAAATAATAGTAACAACAATACTAATAATAATAATAAAACAAAAATATCCACAATAATAAAATAAATACTAAGACGGATAAAATAAAATATAACACCACTTAGCGAGAGTTAACACAACTTAAATAAGCATATAATAACCAGGAAAAAAATGACGAATTCGAAAATCAACAGAAAAGTTCGTTGTATCGCAGACGACAGCAACCGCCGTATTGACATTGTGTTGTGCATTATTGGTAGTAGGGGGGAGCCGAAGGTCTACGTAACTGCCGTTCTCTTCGAATCTTCTCGTACAATCATGGGAAGTTAATGCTGAAAAACAAAATGTCTACGAGTCAAACTGTTCATTATAAATACAAGTAATACTGAAATATATTAATCAAGTTTCAGTTATAGATCTCCTCTTTTGTGGAAGAGGTATCATATCAAAATATGTTATGAATGGCGGGGAAAATATAAATTTCAAGAACAATGTATTTTGTGTTCAAATAATATGGAACTTGCTTATTTTCGGGATGAAAATATTCCATGTCCTGGTTAGGCAACAAACTCTAACGCACAGATAGTGGGGTGGGGGTAATTTGGGTATAAGTTTCAGTTTATTGAATAAAACTTCATCTGATCTTCAAACACATGCCAATTTAATATTATAGTTTCTATTTCACAATTACCTATATGAAATGTTACAAATTTGTGTTGATCACGCTGATACTGCCTGGTAAAAAAAAGTGTTTTTACTTACCAGTCTATGAAATGATACTCTAAAATAAACCAGTTATTCCATTCAAATGAATTCTTTTAAGATTTTTAATAAAATTATTTAGAAATACCTACGACGAGGTTCCGCCATCCCTTATCGGTAGAAGGAGAAATATTTATCACTGATTGAATTGATTACCGTGTTAATGTTTAGTATTTACCTTGCTTGACTAGTTTCGAAGTCTTGTCCTTCATTGTCCAAAATCTAGTTGAGATCCCGCGCTATCTTCTGGTTTCCTCTTGTGGTTGGGTGTGTTCATGATGTGCCGAAAAGGTGGTTGTGTTTTGAAATTGAGTTCAGTATTCAGAATGTGATGCGAGTTTGTTGTTGGCCTCACGCTCACATGCCGCAAGCAGAGGTAAACGATCATCCGACCACAATGGAGGTATCGTATGATGAATATATTGTTTTCAACGGTTAAATTATTCTTCCACATATTCTCGTTCGATGTGAAAATTAGGATATCGAATCTGTACCCAATATCCGTTCAAGTGATCTATTACATCCCCGAAGTGAATGCACAGGCAGAATAGTACATAATCCGAGCAAGATCTTTAATTTACTTTATGCTCGACCATGCCGAAATGTAGTAATTATACACCTGGTAGCAGCCCTTTAATGGACCTCATTAAAGTACACCTATTCATTAAAGTTCAGATGTTCCACCAATCAGAAAATAGCATTGTAGCAAAATGAAAGCCCGAGTATGGATTATTCTCGGATATGCAATCGAAAGACAACTACTTCTGTTACTATAATAATTAGCGTTAATTGTAAATAATATTCAAATAAATTCAATTTTTCATCTCGTTTTTCCATGTATAATTCAATTTCAAGGTTATACCAAGATTAATGTTTATTTTACTCTTTAGATTATATCAAGGTCAATGTCGATACTTTTTTCTCGGAAAAAATCAATACTTACGCGTCTGCGCATATCTCACAATTTACAAGGTATTGCACAAGGTCAGTTCCGCTCCTCAGTCAGATAAGAATAACATGAATACTTATGAATAATTTCAAGTTAGAAATATGGTCGAGCATAAAAAGTCGTATGAAACTTGACTATAATGGTAATTAAGACGCTCGTATGAAAATTATGAAACTTGCTTGCGCTCGTTTCATAAACATACTCGCGTCTTAATTACTACCACTATAGGCTCGTTGCATAATGTACTATTAGTGAGCAGAATACTGAAAGAAATCTTCAAAGAAATATTATTGGGAAACCAGCTATGATACACGAACCAAATTCATAAATGTATACAGTAGTAGCAAGAAAAAAAAAACCGGACTGACCCTTGTAGCTGATTTCAGACCCTTGTTCACCCCAGAGCACGATAGACTGGTAACTAAGACTTTCATGGTTCGAATCCTGCCTGGGAAGGAAACTTTTTTTTTTGTTCCTTATTCAAATTTATTCCCAATACTTTTCGATTGCAGCGATATTTTACTACTTAATTAACTTATTATTCCCAGAACATGAATTTTACCAGCAATCGAAAAGTATTGGGAATAAATTTCAATAAGAAACAAAAAAAGTTTCCTTCCCACTATTGTACATGAATTGCCAGAGAGACCAAGAAACTTCGATATTCTTGACCATAGTTTGATATTGTATTATATTGTATTACGTAGTAGGCTATTTTATTTTTGTTGAAGTTGCTGCGTTCTCTAGTGGTAATATTTGTCATACCCAACGAGTTCTTATGATAGTCTTATTGTGACATTTGACTGACGACATTCGTATATTTCCTGGACTTGTTAGCATTACCGCAGCATTGTATGCAGTTGACAGTTAACAAATAAGGTAGAATCACATTCTACCATAGAATGTGTTATTGGAATATTTCACTTATAGAAATGTAAACTGCTTTCCCTCTGTCACTGCAAGAGTCAAATCACATTTTACGATGTAGAATGGAATTTTAGAAACTGTGTCCCATTTCAGCTGTAGTTTTTATTGTTTGCAGAAATAAAATCACAAGAAACTGGTATCTAATGAAATGAAAAATTATTCACCAAAGGAATTTCCTTTTATCTATGGATTACTTGGTGAATTGATGAAGTTTTAAGGACACTGGACAGTTAAATATCTGCTTTGAGCCCTTATAAATTAAAATATTTTAAACTGTTGCATTTTTCATCTTAACATAGATAATTAAATTAAAAGTTACCTCAACATGAATCAATTTAAAAATCATTTAATGCATATGAAGTGACGAAATGAAATGATTAGCCTAAAAATGTCCCATTTAGGGCAAAGGCCTACTCCTATAGAGGGAGAGCTCTATTATAGTGAGTAATAAATGCTTTCAAATGTTTATGAAACAAATATTCTTTCATGGACTGAATTCTGATTTTTCTTTGTTTGCACATATACAGAATGTTTCCGAGGTGGTGTTACAAACTTTTAGGGATGATAGCAAATGGCACATGTATCAATTTGAGATAAGGAACCATGGTCCGAAAATGACTCAGTCGAAAGTTATAAGCAAAAATAGTTGTGTGGAAATGGAAATGTAATTTCGCAACACATGCCCTCCTTCCCTTAACCTCGTGGAAAAATGGTATGGGCCGTATGTCTCCTACGTGGGTACTTGTCCCGATACAATCTTTGAGCTTGTCTACTGTTCCCATTGGCTCATCCGTATTCGAAAATCAGGTCTGCTTATTCGGCTCTCGTGTACTCCTCCATTTCACTAGGACTGATCGACTGGACACATACACTGCTGTCTACATACGTGCATATCAGGACCGACCATGTCCGTTACACATTACGCTATCTGCATTGCTTAGTTTAGTTTCCTGTCCCCACCCCTCAGACAGCGCACTGAATGGAATACTGTAAGTAAACAACGTAAACAACGTCAGATGAATACAATATGTGTAAGATGTACAGATAAAAACACATAAATAAAGTGTACAGAGGAATAAAATTATTTCATTTCCACACAACTAATTTTGCTTGTAACTTTCAACTCGGTCATTTCCGGACTAGGGTTGCTTATCTCAAATTAATACATGTGCCCTTCGCCATCACCCCTGAAAGTTCGTAACACCACCTCGGAAACACCCTGTATAGGTGCACATTTCTGAGGAACTATTTGATATAATAAATCACAATGGCAAAAGGCTTGCATTGTAATGAGAAATTAAATTAAATTAGATGAAAACTAATGATGTGTTATCAATGTATTAAAGTTGAGAAATACTCTGCTGTAAAATTTAAGAAAAGTGACTTAGCATCTTATTTCCGTTGATCCTTCTATGGAATTAAAATAACAAATTAAACTCCTAGAAATAAATGAAGTTACAAGCTTGTTTTAAATTAATTTTACATGCTCGTAACTTTATTTATTTGCTTCATAAGAGTTTGATTTGTTATTCTAATTTCATATAGTAACAGCTAGTAATATTGATGCATCGTCATTTCGTTCAAATTATGTTACTAAAAATAAGCAAGGGACTTGAAGATGCTCGAACGCGAGTAAGTTCTATTCTCATCAATAATTATTTCTCTAAGTGAATGATTATTCAATCCTATTTAAGACTGTTGTTGATGGGTTACAGTACCTTATTTCATTTATATATTCACTTCTCGGCAAAAGATGTCAATAAAATGTACTATATTATAAGGTAATTGTGTTTTAACTTTATTACGCTGTTACGGTAATAATTCTGCGGTCGCAACCGCAGCCCTCGCCGAGGACCCACGTGCCGATACATCGGTAAACCAAACCGATAACAACTCTGTAGTTCCCGAAATGGTGGAGAAATAAAATCTTAGCACACACTTGCAAAGTCTGAAATGTTCTTGAGAACTTTATAAGCCTAAATTTTTATATTTTCATTTTGTTGGAATATAGACCGATAAGCAGAGTACAAATAGGTATGAATGAAATTGAACCGTCAAATGCTTATCTACTAATATAATATTGATATTTTACAATTTATACAGCATGAACGTTTTCGGCATCATTTTGTGCCATCTTCAGTTGTTAAAATAGTCTTTGTACTTGCTTAATATGTGCTAACAATGGTGAAACATGGGTGACACGCGACATAATCATTGTGTACGATTTAAATGAACTTATGTAATATGTCCACACAACTGTTGGTTATACATTATCACTTCGTAATGGATTAAAACACTGAGTAATTGGAGTAGGCCTAACTGGACCAGATCTGTAAAACTTAAGTATTAAAACACTAGCAAATAATGCTTGGTAAAATTCAAAGGTGAATGTCATTAATCACTTAGTTGACATGCTCGAAAACACATTATAGTACATTATGCAACGAGACTATAATGATAGTAATTAAGACGCAAGTATGTTTGTTTATGAAAGGAGCGCAAGCGAGTTTCATAATTTTCATACGAGCGTCTTAATTACCATTATAGGCAAGTTTCATACGACTTTTTATGCTCGACCATATATCTAACTTTAAATTATTCAGAAGTATATATTTTATTTGTATCTGACAGAAGATCGGAAGTGACCTTGTTCATAGCTCTTGAATTGTGAGATGTGCGCAGACGCGAAAGTATTGATTTTTTCCGAGGAACAATAATGTCATTGACGTTGATGTAATGCAGAGAATGTATAACCTGGAAATTGATTTAGAATTGAAAAACGAGATGACAAATTGGATTTATTTCAATATTATTTACAATTAGCCTAACGCTAATTATTATAGTAACAGAACATAACCTTCTGCGACGGTATTGGATTTCCAGCCTCCGTGACGCTTCCCTCGTCTTTCGATTGCATATCCGAGAATAATCGAAAACCTGAACTTTAATGAATAGGTGTACTTTAATGACATGCATTAAAGGTGCTACCAGGTGTATAATTAGTGTATTTCGGCATGTTCGAGCATAAAAACAATTAAAATTCTAATTGATATTATATTTACTTATTTGTAAAGCTGGCACAGAGCGATTCATATAGAACTGACACATTTCTTTCTTTCTTTCTTTATTTCAAAACGATTGATGCTAGCCACAATTCGTTATACCTCAAATGTAGAGTATCTTTGGGAGATTACTAACCTCTATAGCAAATGTTGAAAATTCTTTATTTATTCGGCTGGAAATTCACTTAATGGCCAGTTTTTAACGTCAAATTAAGCAGGAGTTTTGATTCCCTGTCACGAGATGCGCAGATGTTTATTCTTTATTCCTTATTGTTGGCATCTGTTTTCGACATTTTGTTTTAGTCAATGAAAATGCAGTACACATTAAATCAACGGCTCTTCCTTGTGAAGCGATACTGGATTACGAATTCAATGACAGCTACTCAAAGGGCAAGCCAGAGAGAATTTGGTGTCCGTAATCCCCCCCTCCAAAGAAACACAATACTGGGACTGGTAAACAAATTGGAAACGACTCGATCTCTAAAAGAATAATAATGATGACAATAAATACAGTACACAGAATAAAGAATAAACATCTGTGCATCTCGTGACAGGGAATCAAAACTCCTACTTTATTTGACGTTGAAAACTGGTCATTAAGTGAATTTCCAGCCGAATAAATAAAGAATTTTCAACATTTGCTCTAGAGGTTAGTAATCTCCCAAAGATACTCTACATTTGAGGTATAACAAATTGTGGCTAGCTTCAATCGTTTTGAAATAAAGAAAGAAAGAAATGTGTCAGTTCTGTATAAATCACTCTGTATAATCACAATTTAATATTTTTTGCTATAATTCGTGCATATAGAGTGTTAGTTGGGAGGCCGGAAGGCAAAAGACCTTTGGGGAGGCCGAGACGTAGATGGGAAGATAATATTAAAATGGATTTGATGGAGGTAGGATATGATAGTAGAGACTGGATTAATCCTGCTCAGGATAGGGACCAATGGCGGGCTTATGTGAGGGCGGCAATGAACCTCCGGGTTCCTTAAAAGCCAGTAAGTAAGTAAGTATAATTCGTGCAGGTTTCAGGCAGCTTGTCCGAGCATTTTTGTTACACCCTGTATGAAGTAACATCGTTAAAGCTTGAAAGTGTTGCTCTGGGGCCAAATTGCACTACGTTACGAATTGTCCTGTGTGAACATGGCCGTGGCAGGGCTGGTAGTAATCCATGGGAACCGGGCGCTAATGTTGGGAAGAGCACGGATAGCGCACTCTGCAGGCTAATGAGCGAGAACACAAAACAGGAATTACAATTGTTCTTGTACAAAAGGGCTGCAAGCAGGTACAAAGCGACTTTGCTCTTAATGTAAAAATATTAAGGCATTCAAGCAGAACGACAATGGAGTCCCGGCGTAATATTCCCACTGCAAGACAAGAAGATGATGAATTAAGACAGCTCTCTATTTACTGCTCCTGAGCCTTCAGATCTTTTGTTTTAATCATCCACATATTAACCTACTCACTCCAACGCGAAATTTTTTCCCTTGTAACTCTTTTTATGACTATAAATAATTAAATATAATTATACCCTAATTGAAGATCTCCCCGGTAAAAGAATGCAACATCAAATTATTGTGCGTCTTAAGTGAAAAAAGTAATTTTGAAGCATTCATTTATAACAATAAACTATGCATTCAGTAGCTGAATAAACTTCTATCCTTGATTATTCAAATGTCTTTTCCAGTAAATATAGGCCTAAGAAAATGTGCCCCTTAAATTATTTTCCTTTCTCTTAAAATATGATTTATAGTTTTGTTGATTAAATCCTTATTCCCGGGAGGTCTTCAGATATAGTACTTACTTACTTACTTACTTACTGGCTTTTAAGGAACTCGAGTCCACACCTGTGGAGTAAGGTCAGCATGTCTGGCTGCGAAACCAGGTGGCCCGGGTTCGAATCCTGGTCGGGGAAAGTTACCTGGTTGAGGTTTTTTTCCGGGGTTTTCCCTCAACCTAATACGAGCAAATGCTGGGTAACTTTCGGTGCTGGACCCCGGACTCATTTCATCGGCAATGTCACCTTCATATCATTCAGACGCTAAATAACCTAGATGTTGATACAGCGTCGTAAAATAACCCAATAAAATTAAAATTAAGGAACCCGAAGGTTCATTGCCGCCCTCACATAAGCCCGCCATTGGTCTCTATCCTGTGCAAGATTAATCCAGTCTCTACCATCATATCCCACCTCCCTCAAATCCATTTTAATATTATCTTCCCATCTACGTCTCGGCCTCTCCAAAGGTCTTTTTCCCTCCGGCCTCCCAACTAACACTCTATATGCATTTCTGGATTCATCCATACGTGCTACACGCCCTGCCCATCTCAAACGTCTGGATTTTATGTTCCTAATTATGTCAGGTGAAGTAGTATACAATGCGTGCACCTCTGCGTTGTGTAACTTTTTCCATTCTCCTGTAACTTAATTCCTCTTAGCCCCAAATACTTTCCCAATAACCTTATGCTCAAACACCCTTAATCTCTGTTCCTCTCTCAAAGTGAGAGTCCAAGTTTCACAACCATACAGAACAACCGGTAATATAACTGTTTTATAAATTCTAACTTTCAGATTTTTCGACAGCAGACTAGATGACAAAAGCTTCTCAACCGAATAATAACAGGCAGGCACTTCACTTCAGATATAGTACCGTACATATTTTCCCCTGTTACATTTTATATTATTATATTTTTCATTAAAAATTAAACTTATGGAGAAAGTCACAAAACGCAGAACTGCACGCATTGTTTTCTTCACCTGACATAATTAGGAACGTTAAATCCAGACGTTTGAGATGGACAGGGCATATAGCACGTATGGGCGAATACAGAAATGCATATATAGGGTGTTAATAATAATAATAATAATAATAATAATAATAATAATAATTCTTTATTTATACTGGCAGAGTTAAGGCCATAGGGCAATGGCGGGCATTGCTGCGGCATTGCCGCGGCATTGCCGCAGTGACGTCAGACTTCAGCGAAGCAACAAACTTACACCCTACTTTCCCCTTCCCCCACTTCATGAAAATACTGCGCGTGTACGTGGCGGATTATACTGGACTGCTGTACTTCGAAGCTTCATTAGTGATACAATGTCTTTCGCAGAATCATATGAATCGAGAGGATATCACACTTACAAGAAAGGCGGTTCTTTCATTTCTCATGTTTAGGATTAGTTACAAATATTCAGGACGCGAACTTAAATATGTACATTCTTAAAGTAGACCACCTGTTATACGAGTTCAAAGAACACAGATTCAGTGATTTTCAAAGGATGGAGAAAGATTTCAATATTTTTGCCACTCCTTTTCATGTTTAAATTGAAAATGTTATCCCAGAATAATTGCTGTTAGAGGTACTGGATTTGCAGAATGATGGCTTCTTGAAAGCAGAATGTGAAGGCCTACTGGGGGCTAAAATTTTTTAAAAGATGTCTAGTACTACATATCCACTGCTTAGACAATTTGCTTCAAAAATAATTAGTACGAAAAATGATTAATTAAATATCACGTGAATGGACTATACTAATTACATATGGCAGGTAGGAGTGTAGTGGCGCAACTGTCTGTAAATCCGTCATTGCACTGTAGAGTGCAACCCCTCCCACAGTATGTAGTTGCCATTTAAATCCTGTCTTGTGGGTTGCGTTCATTTTGCCCACCACTGCCATAGGGCCTTCTCTTACACTCTACCAGGTCACAAAGTATACAAGCAGTGAAAAATTAACAAAAAGTTAAAGAACAGAATACTAGTGTTAGTTGGGAGGCCGGAGAGAAAAAGTATTTCGCGAAGGCCGAGACGTAGATGGGAGGATAATATTAAAATGGATTTGAGAGAGGTGGGATATGATGATAGAGACTCGATTAATCTTGCACAGGATAAGGACCGATGGCGGGCTTATGTGAGAGCGGCAATGAACCTGCGGGTTCTTTAAAAGCCATTAGTAAGTAAAATATACGTAGCAAATTATTAACCTGGTACGGCAATGTTTGGAGGATGGAGGAAGAGAGACTGCCAAGACATATGAGGCGTTCAAAGCTAAAGTGGATCAAGTCCATGAGACGTAGTTTTGAGATAATAGGACTTAAAGTTAACTTGCTCTAGTGGATTATCTAATTTGACCAACAATCATTTTATTGCTCCATTCTCAAATTCTAGATTTATAAAATATAAACAATTGTGATGTTAATTGATGCAACGCTTTGGTGACTTGGTCCACTATGGCTCAGAACATCGTGAACAAATAATCTGAGCCGAAAATGACTAGTGTCATCTACAGGCGAATGCTTGGAATTAAGACTTGATCCATTACTGCTCGGAAAAGATCCAACTTCAGATAATCAGAGAATGAATTAAACTCAATTTATGAAAATTCGTGACTTGATCCACCTTGGTTCTGAACGCCTCATATGTTGGAATGGATCCCTGAAGGCAGGGGAAAGAGGGGAAGGTTAGATGGATGGAGTAAATTAATAAAAATATACAACGTAAATGACTTCCAGAATTTGATGATACAGCAGAATGGAGAAGAAAAATATTGGCACAGGAAGATGCTTAAGCATTGTTACCTGTTATAAATATAAATATTTACTTAGCCTATCCTGGGCACTGGATCGACAGAGGATGTCCTTTACCTTAGACGCCACGTTCATCAGATTTGAAAGCAACGAATTTTTCTCTTCATTGTTGGATACAGAAATTTAACATTTGTACGTATAATCACCGATGAACTTTATAACTTCTTTATTGTGTTAATATTAGAAAAATGACCTGGCTGACTATTTTCAAAGTGGCATTCGTCATTGTCCGAAGCCTAGTGAGGTTCCGCGCTATGTTCTCTATAAAGACCCTCAAATATCTCGTGTACGAGTGTCCGGTCAATAAAGAAGAGAAGTTAATTGTTGGGTTCATTACTGAATTTTTACGATATTCACAACATGCTAAATATTTTTCATATAATTCGCCACTTACTGAAGCAGTGGCTATTAACTGAGTTCCGAAGCGAACAATCCACATTTTGAGCAGCTTTTATGAACAGTTTGTTTACCCTAAAGCATTTAAATTATGCAAATGTTAATTAATTCAAGGTACAGTGTACGATGAATTTTTAGTGCATTCATTTATTACATCAAAATATCACATGTCAGCTGATGATGTAGGGCGGTATTTGCGATGTGCATGCGCGATCCGAGTGGAATTTCAAATAATATGCCGGCGGCATAAACACTTTGCTGCCCCACAGCATGAAACCAGAGGTCAGTCGAATTACATTCACTATCTAAATATATTTTGCAACGAGCCTATAATAACAGTAATTAAGATCCCAGTAAGTTTATGAAACGAGGATTTTGTATTGTGAAATTAATATTGTGACTTTTATTCTCCTTTAACCACCACACACCCGACAACAATATGACTTTTATTCTTAATAATTCATCCTACAACAATGGGTATTCCACTCAACACAGCAACACAATAGTCATTGTTAGACAGTGGATGCGGGATGACTTAAGGCGAAGTGAAGTTGTTTCGTATCAGAGTATATGGCACGTGCCGCGCCGTCCGTCTTTTGTGTACCTGGCGAGTACAGCAGCGTACAGAACGAAGGAACCCCGATCTGTTTATAGTAACATTGCAACGCAATGTGTGCAGTTGTGTTATCCTGCTCAAGTATTTAGTTCGCGTTGAATATGTTGTGCTGATCCATTCATAATGGCAAAACGTTAAATTCGCTCAGAGATACGAAATGCAATTAAGAAGTATGAGAGTGACATTTTATGTAATAACGAAGACAATATCGTGTGTAATGTATGTAAAATTTAAATAAAAACCAGAACAACTCAGGCTATAGAGAAACATTGCAACAGTACATCCTCAGGAAATGCGTTGAAATGAAATCTGAGGAACCATCTGCATCATCACCATCATCATCATCATCATCATCATTTAGTTGCGCGGGTCTAAACGACACGTGCAACATGATGCTCAGTATAAATATTCCTCTCAAGAAATTGAGTGATCCCCATTTTAGAGGTTTTCTTCAGAAATTCTCTCGATACAAAAACTGTTTAAGCGATAGGCAAAGACGATTCAGCTTCGACAACTTACGAGAATATATCGTCGTTTACTGCAACGCTGGTAATTACATCAATGATGACGAGGACTGAACTTGCAAGGTATATACCACAGTACTACAGTACGTTATTTTTATTTTCCTTCTGACTGTACGGATATACAGTAGCATGTTGACGTCGTCTGTTTACGTTTAAAATCTGTTCAGCCAATGGTCTGAATGAAAAAAAAATGTAACATATAGTAAATGTACACTTACATTCAACGATAAGTCATCCCGCATCCACTGTCTAGTCATTATTGCACTCCACACAGCAACAATGACAATACAACGGTATTATTGAGAAGAATAACAATGTACTCCTAATGACAATGTTCACAAAGCAATATGTGCAGAACAGAACTGTCAGTTCTCAGTTCACAGTTCGCTTGCCTTAGATCTTGTAGCTCTCTGTTCAGGTGCACTGCACGTCGAACTCAGGTCTTCCGGCTCGCTGCGTCACACTCGCCTGGTGAACACGGTCACAGCTACGGACTCACTCAAGTTCACTGCACGTCGTCCCAGGTTTCCCAGATGCGGTTCACTACACGTCGAACTCGAGTCTCCCCAGTTGCGGTCCACCACACGTCGAACTCAGGTCCCCGTCGCTCGCTACTGTCCACGACAAGACTTGAAGACTCAAGACTGACTGTCGGCCACTCGCTCTCTTATTACTAAACCACACGTTCTGGAATCTTCCATTCGCGTGGCTTTCAGAATCTTCGAGAGGAATACGCTTCTAGATGTTTCCCTTGCTCTCTCCGCTCCGCACCGTCACCGTAGTTCTCTCCCCTCGCTCCGTACCGCGCTACAGCTCCTATCGAAGCTCGAGTTTCCGTTTCCCCGCGCCTTCCTTCTCGCCATATGCGCGCGCAACTCCCTGACGCGACCAGAACATTCCAGCATGGCACCACAATGTAGTTTCAAATTATATGCCATTAATTTTTGTAGTTGATTATTTAACGACGCTGTATGAATTACTAGGTTATTTGGCGTCGTTAGAATTGGCGATAACGATATCGTATTTAGCGCGATGAGGACGACATTTACCTTAAAGTTGGGAAAATCTCGGAAATAAACTCCATAAGGTAATCAGCCCAAGCTAGAATCGAACCCACACCCGAGAGCAGCTCTGGATCAGCAGGCAAACGCACCTGCCGAATGAAGTACGCTGGTGACTATGTTGTGTCGGTAACAGAGGGCACTTGCCAGACTCCTTGATTTATGTTAGTTGTGATTTTTCCTAATTTTGTTATTTTTAGCCCCAAACTATTATTTCTTTGTAATGATTTTATTTCATTGATGAGATGTGTTGGTGTTCCACTTTTTTTTTTAACATTTGTCACAGCACCTTTAACTCTAGAAAGAAAACTTTCTCATAAAACTGACTGCAATTATAAAATTGAAAGTTGCTGTCCTAAGTAGTGAATATGACATGATATGATATGATATGATATGATATATGATATGATATGATATGATATGATATGATATATGATATGATATGATATGATATGATATGATATGATATGATATGATATGATATGATATGATATGATATGATATGATATGATATGATATGGTATGGTATGGTATGGTATGGTATGATATGATATATGATATGGTATGGTATGATATGATATATGATATATGATATGATATGATATGGTATGGTATGGTATGGTATGATATAATATGATATGATATATGATATGGTATGATATGATATATGATATGATATATGATATGATATGATATGATATGATATGATATGATATGATATGATATGATATGATATGATATATTTCGTCACAGCACTTCTTTACATGTAATGGTGTACCTCACATTTCTGTATCCGGTGCCACCATTAACATATTATTACACTAACACATTATTTGCAGTACACGTCTACACAAATACTCCCAACTACACTATGTACCTTTTTTTATTACTTGTTCAATATTTCTCCTACATTTCATTTGCTATTCTCTTTTTGTTCATTAATCCTAATATATCCAATATTATATACGTCTTTCAAACTCCCTTTTTCCTCTAATTACTATTCACTAAAATCTCAATTTCACTTTTTCTCTATAAATTATCATATTGAATTATTTGTCCTATTTGTCCTTTGACCTTTTCTCCTATCTTTCTCTTATAGTCATTTACTGTTCCAACGTTCAAAAGTTAGTTAAGTAATGAAAATGTAACACAAGTAATTGAAATGGCAACTAATAGAAGACGAAACTGTGCGAAATGTCTCTGAGATTTGTTAATTTTTGCTTAATCTCCATAATATTTTCTTTAATTTTCTATAACATCTGGTACATACAGTTAATATTATGTTTAGAATATGTATTTATTATCTATATGTAGGTGTACATGGTAAATCAAATACGTAATAATTTTGCAGAACAATAGTGTTCAAACATTTCTACACTCAGTGTACATATTATTCCATTATAGTATGTTATGATTTGCCGTGCAACAGTATGTTATGCTAATTTGATAGTATGATATGCTATTCTATGACAATATGTTATCCTATGATAATGTTACATTACATTATACTATCCTAATGATAAAAACATGCTAATAGTGACGTTGTAAATGAGGGAGAAACAGTGATGGATTATTCAGAAGAGATCCAGATTGTACTTTCTTTGTGTCTACACATGGAATGATTTCACATCGTTTTGAAGGTATGTTCTAACCTCAAAAAGTTGTGCTAATAAAGAAATGGATTTATAACGTTTCTTAAGCTAGTTCTGCGTTCGAAACGATGTAATGAAAGGATTTCTGTGTTTGAAACACTGCGTTTTGTTGAAATTATTTCACGTTTTCTACGTTAGTTCTGCTTTCGAAACTTCGTGTTTGGTTAAATAAATAATTTCACGTTTCTTAATTTACTTCTGCGTTCGAAACGTTATGCTTTCAGGGACTTATTTTACAAAGTCTCTTAAATTGATTCTGCGTTCGAAACGTTGCACTTTGATGAAATGATTTTACAACGTTTCTTGAATTAGTTCCCCATTCCAAAACGTTGTGCTTTCATGAAAGATTTTACAAAGTTTCTTACGTTCTTTCCACAAGAAACTTTGTGCTTTGATGAAATTATTTCACAATGTTTCTTAGGTCAGTTCTTTGTTCGAAACGTCTACTTTGATTAAAAGATTTCATAATGCCTCTGTATTTGGTGTGTTGTGTTGTGATTAAATGATTTCACATTGTTTCTTAGGTTAATAATGCATTCTAAACCTTGTGCTTTGGTGAAAAATTTCACAACGTTTCCTAGGTTAATTCTGCGTTCGAAACGTTTTGCTTTGATGAAAGAATTCGACAAGGTTTCTTAGGTTAATTCCCCTTCCGAAACGTTTTATTTTTTTGGTGAAATAATTTCATAAAGTAACTTTGGTTTTTCCTCCATTTATTGGAAACTTTGTGCTTTTTGATTAAGTAATTTCACAGCGTTTCTTGAGTTCTTCGTTCGATAGGTTTTCTTCTTTGATGAAATTATTTCACAAAGTTTCCGTGCTTTCGAAACATTGTGCTTTGATGAAAGGATTTCAGAATACTTCTGAGGTTAGTTTTGAGTTCGGAAATTTGTGCTTTGGTGAAATGGTTACACAAAGTTTCTTAGCTCAATGTTGCATTGGAAATTTTGTGCTTTGATGAAAACGGTGCTTGTTGTATGTAATTCCACGTTCGAAAATGTTATTTGTAATTGATAATATTAGCATCTGCAATACTTTTCCGGAATTTACTGAAAGTAGTCTAAAATGTTATAATATATAACACTAATAGTTCCATGATTTGTTATTTTAGTAGTAAGTTAATATTTACATAAATGTACCTAATGGATTAAAAATAGTGATAAACTGTTTCCCTGATAAATCATTTGATTTATTGGTATGCAATCTATTTGCTAAGAACTGATTTTTATTTTATCGTAATAAGATTTTGCTTAGGCCTATATTATTATAAACTGTCATTATTTCATTTTGAACACCATCAAGCAAAATGCCCATTAGTTTCTGCCCACTCTACCGAAACTTGTTGCTAAAAACAAGTAGGTCAAGCCATAGCATCGACTCTATTCGAAATCATAAGACTCATTTTACGTTTTCTTGGTCACTTCTTCTTAGATCTTGCGTACAACACAATGGGTTTTGTCTTTGTAACTATTTGAGTATCACTTTTCTGAAATTGTTACCAGATTAACATTAACGTGTTTGTAGAATTATTGTATGAATGTCAGATTGAAACATCCGATCATTGTATAAGCTTACATTCAGTTATTTCTGTTGACGCCCTCATAATTGAAGCTTTTACTGAATTAGTCTCTGTTGCTTTGTACATCTCACAGTAAACATGAACAATTTATGTAATTGGAATATTCATAATTCATTGTCATTCCACTGGAGTAATTAGTATCATTATATTTTACATGTCGATTCGTGTAGTTATACATTATGACTGTAGCAATTCGATAACGTAGGCTAAGTAAATTTTATCTGTCGAAATTATCAGTCACAGCTTAATAACTTTTGTTCCATCTGATTGCAAGAAATTCCGATATAATTCGTCACATACTATTGCTCTCTAATTTCTGTTGATGAACATTGCGTGACATACAGTCTCTTACGTAATGAATTGGATTCAACGACTCATTTTTCTAAAGCCGATTATAGAACAGTGGAACGAAATATAGCCTTTATCCCGGATTGGTTGTTTTCAAAGCTTTTGTATACCACCAACGCCATATACAGAGCGATCCATATTTATGTCCAACTTTTTATTCGTTTATCACTTACTTTTCACTTTTGAGGGCCTCTCCACTTTTCAGTGGTTACCCTTTTATTCCCATTTTCCATCTGCGTCTGTCATTCCAATCCTGCTCATTTAGTCCCTTATCATTCATCATTCTCAATATTCCAGCCCTCCATGAATTTCTAGGCCTTCCTCGTTTCTTTCTACCAGCTGAAGACCACTGAAGTAGCACGTTTGGCCATCTCCCCTCATCCATCCTCCTTACATGACCATACCACTGAAGTTGTCTACTCTCAATTCTTGCAATCACCGATTCTTCCATATTCATTATCCTTCTAACATCCTCGTTTCTTCTCTTTTCCAGCCTGGATATTCTAGCACCTCTCATTATGCCGTCCATTTCAACTGCCTGTATCTTACTTTTTTGGCCTTCCGATAGACTCCAACCTTCAGCCCCATATGTCAATATACTTTCCACTATAACCTCAAGAATTCTCTTTTTTGTTTGCATTGTTATTGTCCTGCTCCATAGCACTCCATTCAACATCTTTATTGCTCCTCTACCCTGCATTATCCTATAATCTATATCAGCTTTACAATTTCCAGTCTCATGCAAAACCGACCCCAAATATTTAAACTCCTTCACTATTTTAATTATTCCTTGGGACAACTTTATATTTCGTCCATCTCCACCTATCACCAGGTATTCGGTTTTACTCATATTAAATTTCAGTCCCCCTACTTCAAATGCTTCAAGGAGTTTCCTTACCATAAATTTTGCATCTTCTCGACATTGCGCAATTATCACTTGATCGCCTGCAAATAGCAGCGAGTGCACTGTCTCATTTCCAACTGGAATTCCCATTCCTCGACATGAATTATTCCACTGCTTCAGTATCTGCTGGATATATATTTTAAACAAGATAGGGGATATGCTACAGCCTTGTCTCAAGCCTTTGGTTGTATAGAAGGCAGCTGATAACCTTTTTCTATCTTAACAGCAGCTTGACAGTCTTTATATAGCCTCTGAATTAACGCTATTAGGGGTAAACTAACACCAATAGCTTTTATTTCTTCCCACAACTGCTTTATATAAAGCAGCGTTTATCACAAGTAATTAAATTAACATGACAGGATCAAAGTATCATGAACTAATAGTCCAGTCATTAGGATTGCTTAAAATTCTACCAATATTAAAATTCGATGTAAGCACCAGCATTTGCTGCACATTGACAATATAAGACACATCATAAATTATCACTGATTGAAATTATTCACTGTCATTGTAAATTATAACTTCACTGACTCACCACAATTCACTGCTACCTTTGATGTTGAACAAGAACAGTACATATTTTCCCGTCAAATACCGACACTGATCTTATTTAAAAATCAGAATGCTTTCTCTATTCTCAGAAATGTATCCGCTTCGCTAGTAAAGTAGTTCATTCTTCCCGGATTTATCACAAAGAATCTGCATATCTACGGACCCGATGAGGCGAGATCTTGGTCACGGCGTACTATTCTCTCTACGGCGGTGCCTCTATGCAGCCCAACTGTGTCTTGCACAGTTCTGTATTGTTCGGATCTCATTAGCCTGTTCGCTCATTATGACGGAGCTCCAACTCTTTTCTTTCAATTAAGTTTCAGAGTTAAGGATATGAGATCTATTTCCGAGCAAGCTAGCGAGACATTTTAATTCGAAGCTCCGTGCCATGCAGTATACGAGCGGAGAGGAAATTGAGACGCGACGAAGTCTCTTCAACGCCACGTAACGTAATGCAGTGCCATAATACGGGTCCGTGCATAGCGTTCAGTTGTCTTCACCTATCTAAAGTTTCAACACAGTATAATAATAATAATAATAATAATAATAATAATAATAATAATAATAATAATAATATCAGCTGAATTTTTACAGGGGAAAGTGAAATTAATTCCGAAAGAAAGTTCCTGACAACATCGTCACTCTGCGGCTGTGAAGAAACATTTGTCAATGTGACATTTTCACTAACCTCCAGAGAATCACTTCGCGACGTTTTGCTAAAAAAGATTATAAAATTAAACTTTGCGGTCCCTTAGACATATCAAAGAACCCGGAACAACACTGAAGTTTATATTAAAAATATGAACTGTCAAATGTACAAAATATTAAACGAAAGTTTCACAATAAAATAAATATAGAAATTAACCTAACAGGTGAATACTGCTCTTAAAATAAGTTTAAAATCGACAATTCACAATATTTAAAATCGACAATTCACAATATTTAACAACATCTGCACTGCAGAACTGTCAAGACAACCTTTTCAATATATTTCTCAACAAGTTTTTTTTTTTTTTGCACCATTACTGTGGAGTAATACTACATGCATTGGTTTACCTTAAACTATATTCATATAATTACTTTATATTGTTCTAAGATTTACTTTATAGGCAATATAGATGGATTAATTTTGTACTTTTCTTTCATTGTAATTTGTCAAATTGTATATTGTTAGTAAATTTGATCAAGTTCTTCTGGTATTTGTGCACTAGTTTGTCTTTATTCACTGGCCAGTTTTCAGTCTTTAGAACTGCCGCTTTCAGAATGTCTCTTTCTCTAGCAAGTAATTTACTGTAACAAATGATCTATCGTTTGTTCGTCATTGTTGCATGGACATAATGGGCTATCTATAATTATATATATATATATATATATATATATATATATATATATGTAGATAAGATTTTATATTTCCGTGTCCTTTTATTATAGTTGTGAAATTTGGGGTTATGTTAAGTTCCAGTTTTAACCGATCGTTTATATTTGGGAAGAAAGATTTTGTGATTTATCCTTTAGCTGTGTTGCCCCATTCGTTTTGCCACTTCACTAAACTGAGAGTGTGTATTTCACCTTTCACTGCACTTTTTGGTGTCTTGCTGTAGCTCTCTGGAATATCCTCGGAGCGTGCTGCCTCCTTCGCAAGTTGATATGCTAATTCATTCCCCTCGTGTCCAGCGTGGGCCTTATTCCAGTTGAATTATATTTTCCAGTTCTTCCTCACTGCTTCCTTTACTTCTCTTCTAATTTCTTCTATAAGATGCGTGTGATTTGTTAAGTTAAATTTCATATTGTGTCAGCCTCATTTTATTATTATTATTATTATTATTATTATTATTATTATTATTATTATTCGGCAATAGGTCTCTCTACAGTACAATGAAGACAGCATTGTTATAATTCGAAAGTATCGCAGAACCAAGCACAGGGATTATATTAAAGGAGGGGTAGGAGGACTATGCCTTATGTCGATGTAGATTTTGTTACTCTGACAGTGGAAATTAGAGACGAGGAAATGGATACTTACTGGATTTAAAGGAACCCGGAGGTTTATTGCCGCCCTCACATAAGCCCGCCATAGGTCCCTATCCTGAGCAAGATCAATCTAGTCCCTATCATCATATCCCATCTCCCTCAAATCCATTTTAATATTATCTTCCCATCTACGTCTCGGCCTCCCTAAAGGTATTTTTCCCTCCGGCCTCCCAACTAACACTCTATATGCATTTCTGGATTCGCCCATACATGCTACACGCCCTGCCCATCTCAAACGTCTGGATTTAATATTCCTAATTATGTCAGGTGAAAAATACAATGCGTGCAGTTCTCTGTTGTGTAACTTTCTCCATTCTCCTGTAACTTCATCCCTCTTAGCCCCAAATATTTTCCTAAGCACCTTATTCTCAAACACCCTTAACGTATGTTCCTCTCTCAAAGTGCGAGTCCAAGTTTCACAGTCATAAAGAACAGCCGGTAATATAACTGTTTTATAAATTCTACAGCAGACTGGATGATAAACGCTTCTCAACCGAATAATAACAGGCATTTCCCATATTTATTCTTTGTTTAATTTCCTCCCGAGTATCATTTATATTTGTTAATGTTGCTCCCAGGTATTTGAATTTCCCCACCTCTTTCAAGGATAAATTCGCTATTTTTATATTTCCATTTCGTACAATATTCTCGTCACGAGACATAATCATATACTTTGTCTTTTCGGAATTTACTTCCAAACCTGTCTCTTTACTTGCTTCCAGTAAAATTCCCGTGTTTTCCCTAATCGTTTGTGGATTTTCTCCTAACATATTCACGTCATCCGCATAGACAAGCAGCTGATGTAACCCGTTCAATTCCAAACCCTCTCTGTCATCCTGGAGTTTCCTAATGGCATACTCTAGAGAGGAAATGGATGTGGATAAAAAAATACTCATAAATATTTTTTTTAATCAAGGGGAGGTACAAACCTGGTAACCCTTCTTGCGTACGCCCCTGTTCAGATGCAAATAATAATGTAGGAAACAATAGTGAAGTTCATAGAGAGTACTAGAATTCATACCACCGCTAATTGCAAGGCAAATCGCACTCTTGAGGGGGTTGAGAGTTCCGTTATTAGTTGTTTGTAACTGTAACTATATGCGGAACTCCATCAATGGGGAGAAACAAATTGCTGGTGATTGGCTTTGCTAGTCAAACAAGACTCTGTTTACATAATCAGCTTGTTTTCCGCTGGAAATTTACAGCAAATATATTAGCCCGCCCTATGTAACGTGCCAGCTAAGTATACAATACGCGTCTCTGAAATAACAGAGTAGGTTCCTCTTTGCTGATGAGTACATAGACGCGCCATCCTCCGAATTAGCTTCTTCGGGATTGTTATGGCCGTATTATGCCTCAGCGTCACTTCGTTGGAGTTACACAGTTTCATAAACACACAAAGATGCATGTAATTTTAAGAATCTATGTTCAGTCTTGTAAAGGTTATGAGCAAACAACAAGTATTCAGAAGCAATGATATACTGTATTTTTTTTCATGTAGTGCAGTTTCATAGAAAGGACTTTGCCGACAGACCTTCTACTGCCCCCTACTAATTGGTTGTCATAAATAAATATCTTCCTTACGGTGACGGAAATCTTGTCTTCTCCTATCAGTAACCAATCACAACCCTTGTTCAGAAGAATTGACAGGCTCTCGTCAAATCCACGTGGAGGCAGAGTTGCTGCATCCTTTCCGAATTCCAAGAATCCCGTCAGTCTCATTTCAGGGTCACCAGGATTGTGGCAACTGTGCAATGTTGGGACGAGGGGACAGGATGGAATTGTCAGAGGTGTTTGTGTAGGAAGTAAGTGGATGTTTAAAGGAGCCACCGAACTGCACTCCTTGAAATAAAATAAGGTATACAATATATATCCTCATTGTAGTTCCTCATTTTGCCGCATTGGGGTCGGAGTGGTGTTAGCTGTTTTTCTTTGGAAATAATGAGAAAAACTGGTTACCAGTGTTGCCAGTCTGACATAAACCGATATTATGAATACCGGTACACAATACAGTGAAACCTCTCCTTACGGACACCTCCAAGATACGGTCGCTCCTCAAATACGGACAGATTTTTATGTCACAACTGAAATAATATAGAAATAATGATAAATTTAACTCTCGTTTACGGACACTCTCAGACACGGACACGGACAGCTGTTTCAGAGTCCTAAAGCTTTCCTTACCTCCTGACTGCGGACAGAACTTGGTTTAATGTGTTAAAAGAATGGAAAATATAGTTTTGAGAACTGTACATAAATTGCTTAACATGAAAGAAGATAATAAGGGTCTCCTGTGCTACCATTAGCCCAGCTGATTACCCCTTGTTAGCTGGAAGCGGGTGGATAAACAGTGTCATAAAATGTAACCTGTCTGATGGGTTCAAGGTTTCTGCAATCGTTAAATTGTAATCGACACATGATAGGGTTAGTAGGATTATTCTCTCCACTTCAATCAGTTGTTCTGTTTTGAGAGACATGGCACCTGAACGTAAAGATTAAGTTGAAAACTGTAAATTACAGTACTGCATAACTGTAGACCTAGAATAAAATTGCATTGTACAGCATTATATTTTCCTTTTTGATCTTATCTACTGTAGTTCAAAGTTGCAAAGAATTTACTGTAGTATACTGTATTTAGAATTAAACTACAGTAATATCATTTAAAGCGTGAAGGGATACATAATGCGTATTATAAATTTACTGTTAGATTGGGTAGCCTCCCTCCCAATAAAGGACACCTCCCAGATGCGGACAGATTGTTACGTCCCTTCGATGTCCGTAAATGAGAGGTTTCACTGTATTTACAGAATTGGTCAGTTTTGTAATATTGATGATGATGATGATTATTATTATTACTATTATTATTACTACTATTATTATTATTATTATTATTATTATTATTATTATTATTATTAAGTATAAAATGATATTTTTCTATTCCTGATTTATTTGATTTATTTACAATTACTAGCCGTACCCGTGCGCTCCGCTGCACCCGTTAGAAATAAATATAAAGTAATTACATAATTAAAATAGGACATCTGGTCCAGGGAACATTCGTGTTTGATAGAAGGATAAATCGTTTAATATGTCACTTAATTTAAATTACATTTAAATAATTAAAATGCGATCATTTTGGTCCAGAGACCACTCATTTAGTGCAATGATAATTCCTTTAACATATTTCTTAATTGTTATTACATGCAAATAATTAAAATATGATCATTTGATTCAGAGAACATCCGTTTTTGATGCAATTTGGTCCCATCAAAATTTTGCTTGAAATGAAACGTATCGGAAATCATTTTTAAATAAACTTTTGTTATGTAACATTTTTCACAAAAATCAATAAGTGAGATATTTCGGTTTATTTAATTCAGGCTCCCTCATAATCCCCCTTTTAAATAAAGTATTTTGAATGCCATATAGCCTAAAATCTAAGTTACAACGAACTTAATTTATATTCCAATTTTCATCGAAATCCGTTCAGCAATTATCGCGTGAAAAGGTAACAAACATACAGACAGACAGACATACAAACAACAATTTCAAAAAAGCGATTTTCGGTCTCAGGATGAATAATTATACATGTTAACACCAATTATTTTTGGAAAATCGAAAATTACAAGAAAAATTTCGGCTACAGATTTATTATTAGTATAGATTAATCAAATTAACCACATTAGCCACTCTTGTTTAGCTGGTCAGTGATTAAATGTTAGCGATCTTGTTACGTTTGAATATTGAAGTCACAGGCTGTTAATATGGACAGAACGGGTAGTAGAGGGAAAGTGTTGTGAATGGTTTTAAGTTTAATGTTTGCCCACTATATTCATATGTACGGTCGTTCAGGGACATCTCGACACGATAAGGAAAAATTTTCATTTCCAGACAAGCTTATGCAAATTTTATTCTAGTTTTTTTCCTCTAATGTGTATGGACATATTTTCTATGCATTTTATGCATCTAATGCCAATGTGACGGAAAAAATAGTTAACATGCAGAGTTGAGTGGTTATTTAACTTCTCACAGTGAAAGAACAATTGACTTGCGAGATTGTGTATTGCTTTATATCTTCCGAAGTGAGGTATTTGCTTACCAGTCAAGAAAGACCGTCCCTGTTGTGTACTTTGCTGCCTTTGCAGAAGCAAGATGAAGATGTGTTCCCAAATATCGGAAAACCTGTGAGTTACATCAGCTTTACATGCGACTCGTACTCTGTGAGAAGCATGTCCGAGAACACAAGCGTTTCCTCAAAGGAATAATTCAACAGTTTGACTAAGGAGAGCGTATGTTGAAACAAGACGCAAGTTTTATTATGAAATGTTGAACAATAAAACGTCTGTACAGTGTTGACCGACCAGCGGTATATTGCTGTACGTGCATCCTTACGCAATAACGAAACAAAACTGGCTGAAAAAGAGACGAGCGTATGAAAAGAAGGCGACCGGCTAGCTCAGTTGGTAGAGTATATGAAGAGTCCACTGCAAGAACGATGGATGTCACTTTCTTGAAGAAAATGAACCAAGACTGTCAATGCATAGCTTAAGGGGAGGCAGAGGTGAAATTTTCGAACAAAACTGAAGAAAAAATGAAAATTTGTTTTTTTTTCCATTTTTATTATCTTTATTTTGATATTCCGATGTTAGTTTTTGATTTTGTGCCCTTAAAAGTACGAAATTAAAACCAAGATAATTGTATTACTATATTATTCCCATAATAAACTAATACTGTACTTATCATTATTTATATACCTTCTCTGAACATATAAATAAAAATAAATATTGAACATTTCTTAAAATATGGTGCATGGAGCATTTTATATCCAACGATATAAAGTTTTATAAAATTATTAATATTTACAGAACTATTGTATTTAGAAAGTTGAAACTTTGTATGTCCATTACTGATAACTAGACTTCGTTGAATTGCCACACGCAGCATGCTATCAGGTTGCCGATGTACGGTAGTATAGAAGAGGTGAGCGACCGCCCGGTCTCGTAGTATAAGCAGTTCATGTTAAGAGTGACCGGTCCAAATAGATAGAGTAGCTACAGCTAATGTATACCTGTGTAAGCACTTGTTTTTGCATTACTGTGGTTGGAATAGTCAAAGCTTAACATTTGTTCAGTGCAAACAGGAATTATGCAGAACATTACAGTAAAATAATGGAGGTAATTGATGCATTGGATAGCACAGACAGTTCCGCTGTTGCAGCTGTAAAATCATTGCCTTCTGAATATTGGAAGATATTGTGTTCACTAACTCTAATTTTAAAATCGTGTCCAAAAGCATCACCCTGTTACAATCGTCTAAACTATAACTCTCAGAAGCCCTTAATATAGTGGATAAAGTATCACAAACCGTTATCCAAAATAACAATTCACTAATTTCAGAAAAAGTGAAATGTAAGTTGTCTGAAGTTGGTGTACTAAAAAGTTGTGACTTTCCGTTCTTCAAATATCCACGTATTACATCGTGTAATGTTGAACGTACATTTCCCAATATAAAAACTGTTTAAGTGACCATCGGAGGAGATTACTTTGCAGTCGCTCAAAATGTACGTAACTCTTCACTGCAATGCACATATTCAAGAATGATGTGAGTATCTTACATTAAATTTTAAGAATTAATATATCTCACTATAAAATAATTGTGTATTTACATGTTTAGACAGGATACAGGTTTTATTGTAACCACAGTATACTGCTCAGTGTTTACATCAGAGGCATATTCCATCCTTTGCACGCCCCTTTCTCATCATACAGTCTATACCGCGTGCGCAGTAAACCTTGCGATTCTCGTGGCAATTCCACGAAATCTACTAATAATATACTTAGTAACCATGATCAATTTCAAACAAATCGGATAAATTTTGTGGATTTTGACATTTTCACCTCTGCCTCCCCTTAAGACATATAGAATGTACATACAGAGTTATATGGCATTAACACTGATAGTCATTGTCCAGTAATGATCGGAAAATTACAGTTAAGCTTTGAGCGCTAAGCATTTCAAACTTTCAATTGCTTCTCCTGCAAAATGTATTCCAAATGACATCCATCATTCTTGCAGTGGACTCTTCATATAGATATGGACTACAAGGTCCCAGGGTGCAATCCTGGATAGTACCGGGATTTTTCTTGTTCCAGTACTTCAACAACTATTCTGGGCTCCACTCATTCTCCTGCAAATTGAGTACAGGATATTTCTCGGAGGCAAAAATTCTGCGCTGTATCAAGAATAGGCCTACATGTCCACACCTGTGGAGTAACGGTCAGCGCGTCTGGCCGCGAAACCAGGTGGCCCGGGTTCGAATCCCGGTCGGGACAAGTTACCTGGTTGAGGTTTTTTCCGGGGTTTTCCCTCAACCCAATATGAGCAAATGCTGGGTAACTTTCGGTGCTGGACCCCGGACTCATTTCACCGGCATTATCACCTTCATATCATTCAGACGCTAAATAACCTAGATGTTGATACAGCGTCGTAAAATAACCCAAGGAAAAAAATCAAGAATACACCGGCACGTAGAATACGTCGCCCAGTTTCTGGAATGAAATTACTGTTGTGTTGTTTTATATGTTTTATTTTTCTTTCGGTTTGCAAGTGGAGACTACAGGTCTATGATAAGAGAAATAATTAATAGAGATCATAGATTATTTTTTCTTCATATCTATTTAAAATAAAAATTTAACATAAACGTTACATAAAAGTACTCTGCAAGAGCAAAGCACATGTTTGGTGACAGTTCCTTTTAGATACAACATGAGTAATATAGAAATTACACATAATTCACAATATGTATGCGTGTTGTTTCTAAACTATAATATTACTATCAGAGTGAGAATTTTAAAAAGAATAGGAAAAAAATTACACACATAATTCGCAAATATGCATGATTTGTAAAATGACATTTAACACTAGGATCGCATTCTTAAGATTTAATTTAGTAGTCTGACCCAATATTTTGGGTTTGCCATGCGACACAGAATAGCTCACAATAAAATTTAAAATGAAAAATTATATAAACAAGTTTCAGACAAAAGTGAATAAGACATAAGAAAAAAAAATAGAACCAAGTGTAATTTAAATTGAATGTACACCATAAATATGCTGACGAAATATCGCTACAGAAAATTTTATAATGGTGGTGACGACGGCATCTTGAAGATCTCTCGTCAGCTTGTATTTTTCCCTCCACTTTACAAAGGCTTTCGGAATGGTGCCTCTCGCTCCGAAGAAGAGACCGGTAACTGTGATTTTTTCTATGTTGTATTTCGCCGATAGGTACTGAATTGTGGGCTCGTAGATTTTCTTTTTCTCTTCGTTCACTTCAGATGGTTGAGTGGCTGAGATTTCAAATGTGATGGTAGGATCAATTATTTCGGCTGTCTGTTTATTTCTATTTATAGCTATGATATCGATCCTACGATTGCTTCCACCATCAGCAATACAATGAGCTCTCGTGAACGTCTAGATTTTTGGATCGAAGTGCATCTGCGATCACAGAACGTATGGTGTTGTGACGTTTTATTCTGAGTACTTCTCCCTGTGGGCAACTCCTAGCACATGTGGTAAAGTTTCATACTGTAGTGCCGACAGTGGGTTGTGCCTGTAGTAAAAAAATAAAACAAAAAATAATAATAATAATAATAATAATAATATTATTATTATTATTATTATTATTATTATTATTATTATTATTATTATTTTTTGAATTTTATTCAGCTTCCTCCAAGTGAAAGCTGCCTAGAAGACAAAGCTTACCAAAAAATTGTTGTGTTTTGAGAAAATGGTAGGTACACAATTATAATGAAAAAAAAAACAATGGAGAAGGAAAAGAAAAAGAAATAACACAATTATAAATAATTGAAAACGACTAAACAAAAGATCATTAATTCCAGAAAAAAAAAAACATAAAATTTCCTAGTACGGTATCTATTTGCTATCAAGTGATCACAGGGTCTATTTAGCACTAGTTGCAAGACCCAACTTAAGTGAGCAGATCGCTATAGGAAAGAGAGCAATCCATTTACGTGTAGAGATGGTTTCTTAGGATTTTGATAGATCCTTTCACTGCAGATAGAGATATCAGAGTGAAGGAAAAGATGATGTTGACAATGACGATAGATTAATGTTGATATCACTATTATTCATAGCAAGTACTAATATTGATATATGGTAACAAAGATAATTGAGAGAAGTAGTGTACTTATTTACTTTTATCTATCTATATCTATATATTCATCGCTCTATGTATCTAATCTATCTCTGTCTGTCTGTCTGTCCATCTATTCATTATTTTTATTTATTTCTTAGGATTTTTATTTATCCATTTATTTATTTACCTTATTCATTTATATTTGTGTTTATTTATTCATTCATTCATTTAATTTTTTATTCTATTAGTATACTTATTGATGTTTGTCTATTTACCTGTTTATTTACATATTTATTCATTTATTCACTCATGGTGCATCCATTCCGTTATTCATTCATCAAACCATTCATTTATTTATTTATTTATTTATTTATTTATTTATTTATTTTTCCATTTGTATATATTTATTAATTCATTTAATTATTTATTGTACTTATTCACTTATTTATCCGTTCGTCTATTTACCTATTTATTTGCATATTCATTCATCGGTTCATCCATTCATTTATTCATTCATCCATTAATTTATTCATCTATTTATTTATTTACTTATTTATTTGTTTATTTATTTGTGTTTCTTTTTTATGTACTTATTTACTTATTTATGTATGTATGTATTTGCTTATTTACTTATTTATTCATTCATTCATTTATTTATTTATTTATTTATTTATTTATTTATTTATTTATTTATTTTTCTCATTCATGCATTCATTAACTGATTTATTCATATATTCATTCCATTTCAGGGATGAAGTTACAGGAGAATGGAGAAAGTTACACAACACAGAACTGCATGCATTGTATTCTTCACCTGACATAATTAGGAACATTAAATCCAGACGTTTGAGATGGGCAGGGCATGTAGCACGTATGGGCGAATCCAGAAATGCATATAGAGTGTTAGTTTGGAGACCGGAGGGAAAAAGACCTTTAGGGAGGCCGAGACGTAGATGGGAGGATAATATTAAAATGGATTTGAGGGAGGTGGGGTATGATGATAAGGACTGGACTAATCTTGCACAGGATAGGGACCGCTGGCGGGCTTATGTGAGGGCGGCAATGAACCTTCGGGTTCCTTAAAAGCCATTTGTAAGTAAGTAAGTAAGTATCATTCCATTTCGTTTATGTTGTGTGGATAATTATATCTTCATCTGAAATTAAAGGCTATGCTTGCGTTCGGAAGAGTATCAGATTATGTGCCATAAAAATCTAAAAATGAGCACAGTTTTAGAAGATATTTCCACTTGAGCCCATTAGTATTCCCCTTGCTAGTTTAAGGAAGTATTAAACAACTTTATTTAATATTTAATATCAGTAAGTAAAATATATTATGAAAAGTATATCCGTTAGTAATAACAATTCGATTTGTGCACTTCTTAATTTCTTATAGCATTTGCCAAATATTTCACCCAGTGCAATATATTTAACCTCTGGATCATCAACGGGTGGTTGATTTGTGAAATTCGTTGTGTCTAATTTGTAGTCGGATATAAATAACTGATATCGAAAAAGAAGCACAATTATTAATGGAGTGAATTCCATTCTTCAAATAGCTTATCAACAGCATCCATACCTTGCGGTTCCCATATGTTAGTCCATAGTATGATTCAAAATAATCAACATGTATCAAATGTGTAATCGTTATGAGTTCACGCTGTACAGACTTACTAAAGCAATGGCTTTATGAAGGTGATTTTATTGGAAAAAATCAATATTATATTTTGTATAACAATCATCAATTTTAGAAATACCATTGATTGGCCTTACATCGTTTCGTTCCCACCCTTCTGCCAATGTTTCATATTCTCTTACCTTGCGGCTTTTACTAGTAAGCAATAAGTTGAATACAGCTTTCTGGCATTCTTCTTAAATGTAGATATCAATGTGTTCAATATTCGTCAATCCTAACTGATAATTTGCACAGATTTTGTCGAAAGTAATGTTCATTTTGGAACAAAATTTTAGTTGATGTCTGTTATGGCAAAAATTAATTTAAATCTGAAGTAGTGTTGTGGAATTTATTCGATTAATCTAATTGATTAATCGATCAATTCCTGTTGTAAGATTAATCGATCAAAAATATTTAATCGAATAATCCAGTCCATTAAAATTAATCGGTTGTAGTTGATATTAATTATTATTTTGTTAATACAAACTCATACTAAAAATTCCGACAATATTTCTCGCTTGGAAATTGCTTACTTAAAAGCACAATTGTACTGTTATTTTCTGACTGTAAACCAGATAGCGTACGAAAAAATCTTTGCACAAACACTTCAGAAAGAGGTGGAGATATGAGGACAGTGACCTAGTCTACCTCTATTGAAAGTTGGAACGCAATGCAAAACCCCTATTACGTTTTATGGTTTTCCAAGAAAACTTCCACCTTGTTGTCAACTCATCTTCTTAGCATATGAAATACATACTTTTCTGGGATTCGTCCCCCTCATTCCTTATAAAATAGCAATGTCTAAACTGTGTGCAAGTGAGAGCGTAACTATCTTCTTCTATTTCTAAAATCTGGTAATTCGGATTACAATAGGGGCCAGCCTTCTGTTTCGACCGCTGTACTTTTGCAGGTGTTTGCAGGTTCTGTACTGAGTTTGTATATGAAGATTGTGTGTTTAGTTTGATAAAGAAAAAAAATCAGTTTTCTGTGGTCTGTGAAAAATGTAAACTCCATTATGTCATATGAGAATTTGATAGATAAACTCGGTGAAACGTTTGGATTTAAATTGAACGATCATGGAGAAGTGCTTGACAAAAAAAAAAAAATATTTTTTTTTTAGTGTTTAGTGTTGCAGGAAACATTGTTACTAAACGTAGAGCGCACTTAATTCGGAGCATGTGAATGCACTCACATATTTAAAATCATGGATGAAGCAGTATTAACTAGTTGAGTCTTCATACTTTTTGTTATTTATGTTTGTCTCAAAAATTCCCGGAGAAATTGACACAATAAATTATAAGCCTCATAATAAATATGTTAGTAAGTAATTAAAATAGTTGTTTTGTAATATAACGATACAATACATACAGATACCTATACAACATTCAATACTTACGCTTATCACCGAACACGAGTTAAATTTAACAATAATGGCATATTATAGTGTATTAAAACATTTTTTCAACTCGATCAAAACTCGATTAATCTATCGATTGATCGATTAAATTCAAATAGTTACCGATTAAATATTTTGATCGATCGACAGCACTAATCTTAAGTAAAATTCATTAGATTCCATAGTCTTGAACCACCTTTCATCGAGTTTTGTTACCCCGCGACGATACCAATTTCTGGGTGTTGATGTGAACAATTCGTTGATACCCATTTTAGAGGCTTCCAAATACTGGAAATTTCTTTCACGGAAGAATTGCACCATGGATCGAAACAGATGGTAATCTAAAGGCGCAAGATCAGGGCTGTATGCCGGGTACCGTAGCAGTTCGATTCCTATCTTTCTGGGCTTTTTCAGTGGTTTTCGACCGAAAGTTCAACAGAAATCAATGTAAAGAGATGAATTTTACTTGATCATATAATTTAAAGCGAAGGAAAATTTTTGCATCAATGGAAGAGCTACAAATTCCAAAGAAATTGATTAATCTAGTAAGACCTACTATGGTGAAAACGCGAAGAAGAATAAAAATACAAAATATGTTGTCAGATCCAATAACATATGATAATGGAGTGAGACAGGGGGATGCGTTGGCATGCCTATTATTTAACATTGTATTGGAGAAGGTTGTAAGAGAGTCTGGAATTAATCAGCGTATTCCGAATCTCACCGGTCCGGTGGCATCAATGACGTCACGTTGCAGCGAAATAAGGAACAAAACTGCTGGAAAGATCGATGCTGTCATGGCGACTGTGCAAGTTGTTGTCTGTGCTACGCTAGCAAAATTTTGCGAAATTTTTGTACTCCCATCTCGTTCAAAGAAAAGATAGCATAAACAATTTATTTCTTGAGCCAGTAGTAATAACTGGTTCATTGACATGTTCGCTCATAAGCAGGGAAAGGATTTATATGTAAATACATATTTACTTATAAAGCTAATATAATTTATATTTTGCATTATCTTTATGTTTCACAATGTGTAGGGTTGAAAAATCCTACTTTTATTTTCCATATTTTTCCATATTTTAGAGTTTAGTACATATTTTCGTTAATTTCCATATATTTTCCATATTTCATATAAAACAGTCCATATTATATTAGGTTTAACAATAAAACAAAACAAAATTCCATTAACTTTTAAAAATACATTTCAACAATAGAGATTTAAACACATGTTCAGTAATCCCTTTAACATCAGAGTTATTTGAAAATTAGCAGTCCTATCAACAATGGGAAAGTAAGTTACAAAACTGTATTAATTTAATTTAAAATTTTTAACAGACTTCAGTTGTGCAGCTCAACAGTTAAATGCCAGTCAGAGTACACATAGGTTCAGTTTGTAAATCATACTATAAAGACGGTAAATATGCCAAAAGTACGTCATTCAGTCAATTTAAAATCAAAACTAACAAGTTACATTTCAGAATTTAAAGAAGATGGTTTATCAACTGACAATAAAATATTATTTTGTAATTTGTGTCAGTGTGCAGTATCATCTACACAAAAGTTCCTGGTGCAACAACACATTACAACTAGTAAACATCAGGCCAACAAACAACTAAATTCCAAGCAGAGACAATTGTTTTTAACACAACCAACAACATCGAATGTAAGATCTGAGTTTAACATCGACCTGTGCCGTTCTCTCATCTCTGCTGATATTCCTCTCTACAAACTAAAGAATAAGGTCTTCAGGGAATTCCTTGAAAAATATACTCAACATACAATCCCGGATGAGTCAACACTTAGGAAGACGTATGCTCCATCCATCTACGATGAGACAATACAGAAGATAAGAGCTGAAATTAAAGATAGTTCAATTTGGGTTTCCATTGATGAGACTCCCGACAAAGAAGGTAGACTTGTTGGTAATGTAGTTATCGGTTTGTTAAGTGAACAATATTCTGAACGAATTCTTTTACATTGTGATGTTCTAGAAAAGTGCAATAACAAAACTATAGTTAAACTGTTCAACGAAGCTATGGGTATCCTGTGGCCAAAGGGTATTATGTACGATAATGTGTTATTCTTTATTAGCGATGCTGCCCTTATATGGTCAAAGCTGGACAAGCATTATCTGTTGTATATCCTAAATTGACTCATTTTACTTGTGTGGCGCATGCATTTCATCGTGTGGCAGAAGTGGTCAGAGACAATTTCCCTAAAGTAGATTTGTTGATTTCATCAGTGAAAAAGTATTTCTCAAAGCTCCCAGTAGAGTTAACGTGTTGAAAGAAATGTACCCTGAAATTCCATTGCCACCAAAGCCAATTTTAACTAGATGGGGTACATGGCTAGAAGCAGTTGAATATTATGCCGAACATATAGACTCTATTAACAATGTTCTCCTTGCATTGGACTCTGAAGATGCAGTCTCAATTGATACTGCGAAAACAGTTACCTGTGACATAAGTGTGAAGAATGACTTAGCTCACATTCAGCATACATTTTCATGCATCATAAAAACGCTCAAAAGTCTCCAAAATAGGCACCTTTCACTATCTGAAAGTTTTGAAATTATAAATAGTACTGTGGAACAACTGAATCGTGGTAGAGGTAAAGTTGCAGATGCAGTAAGAGCTAAGGTGGACACTGTACTTTCAAAAACCCTGGATATGAAGAACTACAAAAGGTTGTTGCTGTGATGAGTGGTGAATCAACAGTGAAGATTAACTTGGACTTATCCCCAGCAGACATTGTGAAATTGAATTATGTACCAGTTACTTCTTGTGACGTCGAACGCTCTTTTAGTCAGTATAAATCTATCCTCAGAGACAATAGAAGAAGATTCACTTTTCAGCACTTGAAAGAAATGTTTGTAACCTATTGTTATGGTAACAGACAATAAAAATTGTGTTTTGTTGAAACTACATTGGAAGATAAGGTACGTCCATTATATTTTTTGTTTAGTTTGATTAAAATGTACCAATATTTAACGTACATAGTCATTTTTTTATAATTTTAAGTCCATATTTAATTCCATATTTTGGTAAAAATCCATATTTAATTCCATATTTTGGTAAAAATAACTACATATATATTTACATATTTCATATATTTTTAGTCCATATAAATCCGTTCCCTGCTCATAAGCCATTAACATATTGTTTTTACGTTGTACTCATTACAAACAATACAGCAGAACTAAAGCAGAACACACCGCCATGACACAATAGTGCACGATGTTATTTGTCTGCTAATTCTCGCCCTATACAAGAACCAATCAGATTCACTGATGGCGGCTGATGGAGACTGCAAGTTGATGGCACCGGTGCGACACCGGTGGAGCATCAATGACGTCATCGGTGGAATTCGGAACACCGTGATGCCATCGGATTGCTCACCGGTGAGATTCGGAATACGCTCAATGTTAGGGGGACCATTTTGTATAAATCAACACAGATCTTGGCATATGCAGACGATATTATAATAATAGGAAGAACTCAAAGATCTATGCAAGAAGCCTTTCTTAATCTTGAAAAGGCAGCACAAAATGTAAATCTGCAAATTAATGAAAATAAAAATATTTGCCTATGATAAAGAAAGAAAATACCAGACGATCTAACTATATAGAGATTGGTTCATATAAATTCGAGACTGTGAATAGCTATATTTATCTTGGCACAGAAATTAACTATAAGAATAATATTAACGTTGAAATAAAACTAAGAACATTTTTAGCAAATAGGGCTTTATATGGACTAAGGAAAATCTTACATCTCAACTAATAACAAGAAACACAAAAATATTAATGTATAAGGTGCTATTGAGACCAGTGTTGATTTACGCAGCAGAGACATGGCCGCTGACAAAAATGGATGAAAGAAATCTGAGTATATTTGAGAGAAGAGTTTTGTGGCTTATATTTGTACCAGTGGAGGAAAGGAATGTATGGAGGAGGAGATATAAACATGAGCTATATAATAGTACATTATGCAACGAGCCTATAATGATAGTAATTAAGACGCGAGTATGTTCGTTTATGAAACGAGCGCAAGCGAGTTTCATAATTTTCATACGAGCGTCTTAATTACCATTATAGGCAAGTTTCATACGACTTTTTATGCTCGACCATATTTCTAACTTGAAATCATTCAGAAGTATTCATTTTATTTGTATCTGACTGAAGATCGGAAGTGACCTTGTGCATAGCTCGTGAATTGTGAGATGTGCGCAGACGCGAAAGTATTGATTTTTTCCGAGGAACAATAATGTCATTGACCTTGATGTAATCTAGAGAATAACATGAACTAATTTTGATACAACCTGGAAATTGATTTAGAAATGAAAAAAGAGATGACAAATTGAATTTATTTCAATATTATTTACAATTAACGCTAATTATAATAGTAGCAGAACATAACCTTCTGCGACAGTATTGGATTTCCAGCCTCCGTGACGTTTCCCTCATCTTTCGATTGCATTTCCGAGAATAATCGAAAACCTGAACTTTAATGAATAGGTGTACTTTAATGACATGCATTAAAGGATTGCTACCAGGTGTATAATTACTACATTTCGGCGTGGTCGAGCATAAACTCTTTAAAGATCAGAATTGTAGCAACCATAAAAATCAATGGGTCGGGTACGTGTTGCGGACGGATGATAGAACTATTAAGAAAGTGTTTAGCACTAATCCGGAAGGAATAAGGAAACTTGGAAGATCAAGGTTGAGATGGGAAGATGGTGTGAGAAAGGACATACAAATACTGGAAATAAGGAACTGGCTCTGTTGAGAGAGGAATGGAGGAAGCTTCTACAAAGGCCATAGCTCACACAGGGCTGTCATGTCATTGTTGATTGATTGATATAATTTACAGTTCCTTGTTAATTAAAGCAGGACGAATAGAAGAAATAGTGTACGCACTCTGTGAGTTTACACGGATCCGCCGCAACGCGGTGCTGTTACTGCTAAGCGCGGACTCGGAAGGAATTCACAGTACTTGTTACGCTGAATGTAATCCTTTTTAAAAGCAAATTTCTTCCATTTAACCTGGCTATTCGTAACTTAAGAAATACCTTTATAGTACCTTATTCATAATTAATAGTCTTCTATGAGGTATTACTATTATGAACGTTCGTAACAGAAAATACAATGGGATCTGAAACGTTGTGAAAGCAATTATAAGTTCATTACTTAAATAATCTTTTCGTAACAAGTTGCGAATTCAGGGACAGAAAAACCTACGAAATGCTAATAAATAAAGAGTTGAATGATATTTTATGTGCCTATAAATGAATTAAAGTACTCACCATGATTAGTTGCCTGCTACCTTTGAGAGTTTGCGAGATGACTTGACGGATTTACGAGTTTGTAAAAATCTTTGGATTTATTTTGTCCTGAAGAAGAATCGACACTTTAAATAGTGGTAGACTAATTTAGGAATAATATCGATGATGTGTTCTCAGTGATGTGCTCCCGAAGACTGGATCGAAAGAGCGTCAAGATAGGTGTCATCCCACATTGCAATTGCTGAGCTAATCTTTTCTTTAATATTCAATTCTGTTTGAATAAGTACGTCATACACAGCTTGGGAGGGATGAATTAAAAAAACTGACGTTCCTACCTGATCCGTACTCTTTGATTTGGGTGAGAGCTGCACAATGTTTAGACCTATTACATTCCTGTCGAAGGGCACAGAGGGTACACACAATAAACTTAAAGGAATGATTTACGACATAACAGGCCACATAATACACTAATCATCTGTCAATCAACGCAGCAGGAGTGGTATTCACCAACTCGGGCACAGCACTTTCCCAGTATTGACCATGTATTTTTTCATGAATAACATTTTTTTTTTCTTTTATACAAGTTTCTACACATTTCTTAATTCTCTTGTTGAGTAATTCCACATTTCGCGCTAATGTTCGAATTTGGTTCACAAACGATGTGAGTAGTTCATGATCACTTTTCGTTTCAGAGTTTCTAGCAATGTCTACCGTACTCGCGGTATTTCTGTCTTATGACGTTTCATATTAAAAGTCTGATCGATTATTTACCGAAAGCTGTCTATCTTTCCGCGGAATCGCTCTGGCCGACTTTCAAAACTCATCTTTTTCTTTGGGAGATGAAAAGAAATGTCTTGTTACACTATTTCTACTGTATTCCGATCTATAACCCGGAACAAAACAGTACGAAATTTTTGTAATTATTTTGTAAACCACCACACAATATTCTTTCGTCACTGGTTAATTCAAAGCACAACAAATTGAAGAAATCTACATAATTCTCAACAACAAAGCATATTAACAATCCCTAGCAACTTCATCATTAAACGCACTCGAAATATATTTTCGAGGTATCTGACTTCAGACAACAGATGGAGCCTAGCGATCGAAGCGCCACTAGTTGCAGGTCCGCCACCGACAATGAGAAAGCATAGAAGTGCGTACACTTTTTCTTCTATTCGTCCTGATTAAAGTATAGAGAGTATAATTTTTTGTAGTTTGTGAAAGTTTAGAAATTCATGAGTTAAATTTACTTTTTGGCTCTTCTAATAGCCGTTAGAAATTGATGATCATCTCTGCCCCACGAGTAATGGAACGCTTACACTGTTTAGCAGGCAGCATTCCCCTTCGACTCGTGAACTGGTCGTCTACGTCGTCCATCTGGAGGGCAGTTGGGCTCGCAATTACCAGACAGGCTCCCATTTGGCCATTACGGGCATGGCTCGCCTCGGAGGCCGTAAAGGCACTGCGGGGACCGCCGTGGCGACCCTGTTCCTCACGTCTTTTCTTCAGGGACGAGACCGTTCTGCGGGAGCGGATGTGGCCACGTAATTTCTTCAAACTTCCCTCGAAGACATAATCATTCTAGGAAACTTTGACCGAAGGGACAGTGAGCGAGTAACAAGGACCACGCACGTGTTCGTGGTGCAGTTTTTTTTTCAAATTCATAGGCTACACAAGGAAGGGCTGACTGCCAACTTACCAAAACCTAATAACATATATCAAAATATAATTAACTAGTGGCTTGTGCAGCAAATGCTGCTGCAAACTAAGTTCGTTAGACGTTCAAATAAAAATTTTTCAGATTTATTTTCAATGAAGAATACTTGTCTTTTTGATAGTTATTTGCTACCATAATAATGAAACATACTCCCTCTGAATGAATTTTTTTAGGCCAAATACTTTTTCTTGAACCTATCCAACTTCAGTTTTTGAGTTTCAACGCGAAAACGCAAGTATCAATGTCAGGACGATAGCAGTAGCTATTTCAAGTCATTGTGGATTGTAGGCAAAACATTAAAAAATGCCAGGTTTGCTAAGCTTTCGAACAATAGCATTTTCGTATAGCTGCTGCATGTAGAACTTGAAATGTGGAGCGTAAAATCATTTTATCAACAGTAATCTCACTAGACGTTTTGATTTATCTAGAGAAAATCAAAACTCGAGGGGGATTTAATTGACTATTACACGATTAGAAGAAAGTATATAAAGATTAGAAGTAACGAAGTACTCCAATACAATAAAATATTAATTGACTTACGAAAATACAACTGTCTTCAAATGTATTATTGTACCATCTCAACATTACAAATATTACGCTAGATGCATGCTAGATGGCAGTAGTGTCTTTATACAGACACTGTAATGATTACTATTCAATAAATCTTAATATTAAACAATCTCTGATACGTAACTATCCATAATATCATATAGCAGAAGTTCTTTTTATCCTCTCAGGGCAGAAGCTATAACATAACCTAACTAATATACACAAGTGTTAGAAAAATTTTAATTAACGACGATGACATAAAAAATAAACATGAATAATTTTAAAAGGAATAATTATTGAATGAACAATTTTCAAATTTGAATGTGGTTGATGGTTCAATTGATGTTACATTGGACGTGTGCGTAATAGAAGTGGAACTCGTTGATTTAGGCCTACATGGTGTATTCAACTTATTCAGAATTTCGGAATGAATAATTTTAAAAGGAATAATTATTGAATGTACAATTTTCAAATTTGAATGTGGTTGGTGGTTCAATTGATGTTATATTGGACGTGTGCGTAATAGAAGTGGAACTCGTTGATTTAGGCCTACATGGTGTATTCAACTTATTCAGGATTTCCGAATGGTGCTCTTCATTTATTTGTAAATCGGATTTCAGAAGATGCATAGGTATGATCAGTGATTTTTATTAATTCTTGTTCTTGAATGCCAATGCGAGTCATATTTGAAACTGCTGTGCATCGACTGGAGTGGTTTGTAATTTTATATATATATATTGGCGTCCAGACCAGCGCAGGTTCAAATGTTGGCAAACAAAGAAACAAATGCTAGGGACGCGATAAAATTAAACAAATGCTAGGGACGCGATAAAATTGTGCGATAAGCAGCCATGATTGGTTGAAATACATCCTTTCGTACCGTTTTATTGGTCAAAAGTAGTATGACATAGTAAGAGTGTAATAGTCCTACTAAGAGATCTTGCTGAAATGATCTGGAGACTACAAAATTTTCTAGGCCTCTTATTTTTACAGTAAGTAATACCTTTTTATCTTTCCTTAGAAACTGTAATTTTTGCGCTCTCTCGAGCCAATACTGAAGACAATGACACATATCAATATCTACACTACACCGCCATTAAGTATATGAAAAAGACCCAACCCCACTGGGTTAATAAGTATAAAAATATTTGATTTTTAATAACAATATTATTATCTTACTTAAGTTTTGTAGTTATATATAGCAGCCACTCAGTAAGTTATAGAAATGAAGATCTAAATTAAGATATTCTCTACATTTACTTACATAACCCCAAAACGTTTCACTTTCATATCATGAATATAGCGTCAATATTATGTACAATTAATGAAAAATAGATGCATCATGATATTGACTAATATAATATTTAATTTCTAACGGTAATAATGTCATCAAACCACCTCAAGTTTCGTAGATTTGAATATCCAATACACAGCTGTACTCAGAAAATTATACACTGCATAATCAGTTTTTAATAACAAATTGAATTGAGCTCTAAATATGTCGGCAATCCTGCAGGTCATGGCCTTCGTGTAATAGCGTATTGTTTATTGTAGTGTGTGTTTTGTTCTGAAATTCAATCAAGTCGGCCGTGATTGAATAAAATTAGTTCTCAAAACTGACAACAGATGGATTTTGGAAAATAGGAAAATTATGTAGGAAAATTGACATTTCACTGAAAACTACTACTTTTCCGAAAAACTTTGGGTTCCAAGCTTCAAAATGAGGGACCATTTATTAAAATCCGTTCAGCCGTTTTCCCGTAATTTCCATTACCAGTTCAAATTATATATATATATATATATATATATATATATATATATATAGATTATATATTCCGTCTTATGACTTAAGGATTGATTACATATAAAAGAAAACACTGATGTGTTACATCTTATTTAGTCTTAATACTAACGTTTTCGCCCTTTGTAGGGTATCTTCAGGTACGAGATATAACAGATATCATCTAAAATCAATTACAAAAAATTTGCTTTACATTTGGAAATTACATAACTAGAGTAAAAATATGACACAGTGACAATATTAATCTTCCAAAACAACATTAAAAAGATCATGTCAAATATTAAATTAAAACGACGTAAGTTTGCATAGCTATGAAGTAATATTGAATACGTGATGTTGGCATACAAAGTAGATCTCAATACAATGGTGTCCTATTTAATATTACTTCATAGCTATGCAAACTTACGTCGTTTAGATTTGTTGTGAAAGTAACAATGTCAAGACAATCAGTGGGTTAATCATGTGGGAGTAAAGCAATAGCTAATTCAGGTCATTGTGGATTGTAGGTGAAAGTTTAAAAAAAATGTCAGGTTTGTTATGCTTTCGAACAATAGACATAGCATCTGGTATACGGTAGCTGCTGGATGTAGAGCTTGAAATGTAGAGGGTAAAATCATTTTATCCTACTAAGAGATCTTGCTGAAATGATCGGAAGACTACAAAATCTTGTAGGCCTCTTATTTTATCAGTAAGTAATACCTTTTGGTATTTCCTTAGGAACTGTAATTTTTGCGCTCTCTCGAGCCAATACTGAAGAGAATCACGCATATAAATATATACACCACACCGCCATTAAATACATGAAAAAGATCCAATCCCACTTGATTAATAACTATAAAAATATGTTATATTTAATAATATTATCTTACGTAAGTTTTGTAGTTTTCAGTAACATATATAGGGCCTGCTATATAGCCGCCACTCAGTAAATTATAGAAATGAAGATCTAACTTAAGATATACTCTACATCTACTTATACAACCCCAAAACGTTTCACTTTCGTAACTTCAGTATAGCATTAACATGTATAATTAATGAAAAATAGTCACAACATGGCATTAACTATAATATTTCATTTCTAATGGTAATAATGTATCAAACTACCTCACGTTTTGTAGATTTTAATATACAATACACAGCTGTACTCAGAAAATTACACACCGCAGAATCAGACCTGTTAATTAAGTAAATCTTGAAGTTATTAATAATAACTAATTGAACTTGAACTCTAAATATGTCAGCAATCCTGCAGGTCATGGCCTTCGTGTTATAGCCTGTTGTTTATTGTAGTGTGTGTTTTTTTTTTATTTTGAAAAGCCATTATTTCTGAAAACTGACAACAGATGGATTTTGGAAAATAGGAAAATGATGTAGGAAAATTGACATTTCACTGAAAACTACTATTTTTCTGAAAAACTTTGGGTTCCAAGCTTCAAAATGAGGGGTCATTTATTAAAATCCGTTCAGCAGTTTTCCCGTAATTTCCATTACCAGTTCAAATTATATATATATATATATATATATATATATATATATATATATATATATATACATATATATACTGTACTACTATATACTAATATAGAGACAAGGTATTTATTTTTGTAAATTGAAAAAAAGTAAAGTTTAATTATTATACAGTGAAGTCAAAATTGCGATAGAAAATCTGAAAAAGTACAAGTCTCCAGGTATCGATCAAATTCCAGCAGAACTAATACAAGAGGGTGGAAATGCATTATATTGCGAAATTTATAAACTTGTACTTGCTATTTGGGAAAAGGAAATTGTACCAGAACAATGGAAGGAGTCCATAATTGTACCTATTTTTAAAAAGGGGGACAAAACCAACTGTGGTAACTTTCGAGGAATATCACTTTTGTTGACGTCCTACAAAATTTTGTCCAATATTCTTTTGAGAAGATTAACTCTGTACGTAGATGAAATTATTGGGGATCATCAGTGCGGTTTTCGGCGTAATAGATCGACTATTGATCAGATTTTTTGTATTCGACAGATAATGGAGAAAAAATGGGAGTGTAAGGGTACAGTACGTCAGTTATTCATAGATTTCAAAAAGGCATATGACTCGGTTAAGAGGGAAGTATTATATGATATTCTTATTGAATTTGGTATTCCCAAGAAACTAGTTCGATTAATTAAAATGTGTCTCAGAGAAACATACAGCAGAGTCCGTATAGGTCAGTTTCTATCTGATGCTTCTCCAATTGACTGCGGGCTAAAGCAGGGAGATGCACTATCACCTTTACTTTTTAACTTCGCTTTAGAATATGCCATTAGGAAAGTTCAGGATAACAGGCAGGGTTTGGAATTGAACGGGTTACATCAGCTTCTTGCGTATGCAGATGACGTGAATATGTTAGGAGAAAATACACAAACGATTAGGGAAAACACGGAAATTTTACTTGAAGCAAGTAAAGCGATCGGTTTGGAAGTAAATCCCGAAAAGACAAAGTATATGATTATGTCTCGTGACGAGAATATTGTACGAAATGGAAATATAAAAATTGGATATTTATCCTTCGAAGAGGTGGAAAAATTCAAATATCTTGGAGCAACAGTAACAAATATAAATGACACTCGGGAGGAAATTAAAAGCAGAATAAATATGGGAAATGCGTGTTATTATTCGGTTGAGAAGCTCTTATCATCCAATCTGCTGTCCAAAAATCTGAAAGTTAGAATTTATAAAAGTTATATTACCGGTTGTTCTGTATGGTTGTGAAACTTGGACTCTCACTCTGAGAGAGGAACATAGGTTAAGGGTGTTTGAGAATAAGGTGCTTAGGAAAATATTTGGGGCTAAGCGGGATGAAGTTACAGGAGAATGGAGAAAGTTACACAACACAGAACTGCACGCATTGTATTCTTCACCTGACATAATTAGGAACTTAAAATCCAGACGTTTGAGATGGGCAGGGCATGTAGCACGTATGGACGAATCCAGAAATGCATATAGAGTGGTAGTTGGGAGACCGGAGGGGAAAAGACCTTTAGGGAGGCCGAGACGTAGATGGGAGGATAATTTTAAAATGGATTTGAGGGAGGTGGGGTGTGATGATAGAGACTGGATTAATATTGCACAGGATAGGGACCGATGGCGGGCTTATGTGAGGGCGGCAATGAACCTTCGGGTTCCTTAAAAGCCATTTGTAAGTAAGTAAGTAAGTAAATTATACAGTGAATTCACAATGTCAAATTACTGTATGCAATAAATGTAATGTATTTATTTAATTTATATACTAATATTAAATTGTATATTAATATCCGGGCTCCCTTCTACTTAATATCACTTTATAAAAATTTTACTAGGCAATTTTAAATCACTTTGCATGTAATGCAAATTCCTTTAGATAACAAAAGTACTGGAGTTAAAGTAGAAATTACGCGCTGTTTTCAGACAACGTATTTGAACCCAGAAAACAGTCAAAATAGTAGACTTATTGAAGTATAAAAGCAATTGAACTGTTAAAAACAAAATAATTTTATAGTCTAGTTACTAATACTATTTTCTGCTACAGAATGCGGGAAGTAGTATTTTTTATATAAAATATACATTTTAAACCACATTATTCAAAAATTAAAATACACACAGGACAATGTTCAAGCTCAGTGGAAAGAGGCTTTCAATAATCCGGATTCCATCTATATTGAAAATACTACTCCATGTCAATGGCTACTATAGAATTAACGATATTCCGCCCCTGCGGTATCGCAGGGCCAACGGAGCGGAAAAATTTGCTGTGTTACACTACAAGCTTTTATATATTACTGTGTTCAGATTCTGAACCCGATAATACGTGCATAATGTAAAGAGAGATTTAGGAATAATAACATAGCACGAGGCGTAATAAATCCTCCTTCACAACACAATTTATCGATACATTTGATCCACTATTCAGAATCAAAAGCTGTTGCATAGAACACGTTTTTTCAGATGTTTGTGAACACCAGATGGTATCAGTAGATCAAGTAGGGGTATTATGATACAAAAAAATCAATATTTTGCTGTGATTTTTCTATCAAAGTAGTATCACAGTCTACTATATACAGTCGCGAAGCTCAATATGTAGTAAAAATGCAAACATGGGTAGTTGCCCACCACTAGGATCGCTACTATCGCCTCATCATCGCAGATATCTCTCCTAGCAGACGACAAAATATGTCACACTTTCGTTGTAGTGTTCTTTTGGAAAAATTAACACCTTCCTTCCATTATTGAAATATTAAATGCATAAAGTTAATTTATTATTTTAATGAAGTATATTAAATTCCACCATAAACTCGAAGATACCTGCAAGAAATAAGTAATATAATTTTTGTTTGCGCAAAACGAACTGAAATTTACTATAATAGCTTCACTCATTTAAGATTATAGCGATAATTAACTATGAAACCAATAAATATTAATTTTCATTTCCCTTTACAACAATAATAATGGAAATATGAATTAATGGAGTAACTTACACGTACCGGTACTTGTAGTGTAGGCTTACGTAGTTAACAAAGTGGGATGAGGTTAAGCAATAATAATCACACCAGAATTGGAAATAAAACGTGATCAATAAATTTTATTGTAACAGACTTTTTCTACGTCTCTAGTAAAGCAACAAATAAAAATAACGACAAAATTAACAGCTATAATTAAAAACATATCCTTTGAAAAAAATAGGCCTAAGCAATAATAATCCCACCAGAATTGAAAATAAAACGTGATCAATAAATTTCATTAAAGCAAACTTAATTTTTCTACGTCTTTAGTGAAATAACACATAAAAATAATAACAAAATTAATAGCTACAATTAAAAATATATCCTCTGAAAAAAAAAGTAGACCTAACCTTTATTTCTCTGGAAATTTAGCAGCCTAAGTGACAGAAGTGTAACCGGTATCTAATGTCCTTTCGGTTGGACTGAAACATTTCAATGTGAAATTTAAGGATGTAATGTATTCTAACAGTCACAAAGAACTTCAAAATTAAGAGTTTTGTTTCTGCACAGCATTCTTGTGGAAACCCAGGAACCTTTCTGAATCTTTCGGAAATCGGACAAAGGATAACTCTGGCCTCTTTCTCTTGCTGTTGCTACAATTTATAGCACTACAAACGTCTCCTCCTTGTCCCATATTATTATTTCAATTATTATATTTTAGCCATTAACATTTTCATTACAACCAATAACGAACATTTCACAAGCATCAATGTGAAATACGCAACGAGCTAGCACTCGATAGAAATACGACACAGTCCAAAGTCGACCATGGACAGTCTATTGTTTCTAGTTGCTAACCGCTTGGAGCGCTTTATCACGAGATTTGCAAAAAAACACCTCAAGCTTCGCGACTATATATAGTAGACTGTGGTAGTATAAATAAGACATGTATGTGCTATTTTAGAGATATATGAAGTTGGAGTTAAGTTTATTTTTATTTATAATAACGAATAAAATTAAAACAAAACCATGTATGTATGTATGTATGTATGTATGTATGTATGTATGTATGTACAGTACCTGGCCACATTATTATAATCACTCATATTTTTACTATATTTTACATATTACTTCCTCATTTGAACTCTGGTTTCCTTTCTTAAGCAGAATTCAGATTACATATTTAATTTTTAAACAATATTAAGTAAAATTTCAATTATAGCAATGTTAATTCAAGCATTATTGATAAATAACCAACCACACCTCATTTTTACAGAAATTTCAGTATTTCGTACAACCTCCTTTGGCTTTAATTGCAGCTTCAATTCTCTTTGGCATGCTTACAATACACTTCTGTATTATTTCCTGGATCCTCTCATTGTGATTCCAATCATGTATCAGCCTTTCAATAAGTCGAACTCTGGTAGTAATAAATTCTTTTGCCATCTCTCTTTTTACAAGTTCCCAGACATTCTCAATGGGATTCAAGTCCGGTGAGTTCCCTGGCCATGACAAAAGTGGAATGTTTTTGAAAGCCAGAAATGTTTGACTCCCCTAGCAGTGTGGCAAAGTGCACCATCTTGCATAAAAATATATTTCTCCCCATTTGGGAACCATTCGTTCAGCTGAGGGATAAGTCTGTTTTCCAATACCTGGATATATTGATCTTGTCTCATTGTTCCCTGAACAATGTAGAGTCGTCCTGAACCTTTGCCTGATATCACAGACCATATCATGACTGATATTTGGTGTTTAACTGTGCTAACCGGGCATCCAGGAATAAATTTCTCCCTTTCGTCGACGAACAAACATTGCTTGCCCATTAAACACTGAAAGGTTGATTCATCGGAGAAGCAAAGCTGAAAATTGTCAAAGAAACTGATAAAAACTCTAAATTTTGTCTTTAAGTATTAAATACTGTTGGTTATTTATCAATATTTCTTGAATTAACATTGTTATAATTGTAATTTTACTTAATATTGTTTAAAAATTAAATATGTAATATGAATTCTCCTTAAGAAAGGAAACCAGAGTTCAAATGACGAAGTAATATGTAAAGTATAGTAAGAATGTGAGTGATTATAATAATGTGGCCAGGTACTGTATGTATGTATGTATGTATGTATGTATGTATGTATGTATGTATGTATGTATGTATGTATGTATGTATGTATGTATGTATGTATGTATGTATGTATTGTGTGATGTATGTATGTATGTGTGTATGTATGTACGTACGTACGACGAAACACCCTAAAATAGGAATGGTAGGAGAGATAGTAACAACTTTATAATCGTTTCAAAACACATACATGGAACGGAAGCATGGAACAAAAAGCATTTCAGAACACTGTATGAACGATAGGCTTCAAGCTTCTCTCCCTCTGACTGTACTCTGACACTGAATAAAGCTTCAACTGACATCAACAGGTTAATCGTTATATCTGTGATAAACGTATTACATGAAGATATTTTAACTGTCCCGTGGTAATTTAGAATCGTATATATGTAGGAATTCCGCATAGAAATCTACTGCGATGCGAAAAAAATGAAAAAAAAAATGACTGCTTGATCCCAGAATAAAATATTTCGCCACGAGCCGTAATTATGGAATTCAGAATCCTCCATATTTCTCCTATCCCAACACCTCTCTCAGTTTTTAATAGATTTAATGCCACTACTGTGAATTTCATTGCATTTTGATTGTCATTTAAATTGTTATAGGAAAAAACCTTATATTTGTAGAAACAAAAGACACAAAATCAAAACAGTGTAGTTCCTTGTTTAACTTTCCTCCCCATAGTCACTGCCTCCTAGATTTTTTTTTCCAAATAGTTTAACTCTACAAAATATATCAGTTATTCAAAATGTATTTGTGAAATTCTTGGTGATGTAAGATAATGTTATTTGGAATCAAAATGTTAATAAACGTCGATTCAGTATTCAGAGGAGAATCTTCGCCGAGTGTGATATTAGGCTAAGAGTCCTGAACTTTTTTCTTTTTGCCGGAGGAAGGGACGGGTGTGGCGCCATTATCTGTATGAAAACAAATTCTTCACGCTACTGAAATAAAAAGCATCCGCTCACTGTTACTATCAGACTTCATTACTCCACTGTAATAGAGGAGGAATATTTAAAGCGCCGAGTAGTCGATGTTTTCACTTTTAACATACACGCGTAACAATCCGTTTCGTTTCTCCTTATCTCGCCATTCTTAAAAACTTCTTTTCACAAAACGGCATCATTTAAGAGAAAAAACATTTCAAATTGTAATTTGAAACAGTGATATTATGACGCGATGTCTATTACATGGGTTGCTATTAATTAATTAGGATTGTAATAACATCAGAATAATATTATATGAATAAATATTATGTCCTCCATCGAAAAAGGCTTCTAAATGAGGCAGTAGGGCAAGTGGACAGCTTCAAATACTTGAAGTGTGCTATAAGCAGTAACATGAGCTGCTGCCAAGAAGTCAAAAGGAGGATAGTAGTGGCAAAGGAAGCTTTTAATAGAAAAAGGAGTATCTTCTACGAACCTCTGGAAAAAGAAGTAAGGAAGAGACTAGTGAAGTGCTTTGTGTGGAGTGTGGTATTATATGGGGCAGAAACATGGACATTAAGACGATGTGAAGGGAAGCGATTAGAAGAGCTTGAAATGTGTATATGGAGAAGAATGGAGCGTGTGAAATGAACAGACAGAATAAGAAATGAAGTTATGTTCGAAAGAGTGGGAGAGAAAGAATGATGCTGAAACTGATCAGGAAGAGAAGAAGGAAATAACTGGGTCGATTGGCTGAGAAGAAACTTTCTGCTGAAGGATGCACTGGAAGGGATGCTGAACGGGAGAAGAATTCGGAGCAGAGGAAGATATCAGATGATAGACAACATTAAGAGATTATGGATCAAATGTGGAGACTAAGGGGAAGGCAGAAAATAGGAAGGACTAGAGAATGCCGTACATTATGAATGAATGAACCAGAAATAGTCTAAAGAAAGGTTGTCTATCTGATTCCAAAATTGATCTGTAGTAATGTCACGAGAGGTCTAAGATTTATCTGGGAAATCTCAGACCTCGAGTGACATTTATTAGGAGTATTTCGTGAATAAAATAAAAATGTAAATAATATATCCCTAAAATTCGATCACTAAAACGTTAATAATTGTATAATAACAAATACTTAACCTATTCAGACATTCTGAAGTTGAAATACTCGTAGATGAATATCGATTACTGCAATAAAGAAATTCGATGTTATTATTCAGTAATGCTAATTGCGAAAAGCGAAATACAGGTTTAACAATGTTAATTACATGTACTGCACTTTTCTCTTATTATTATAACATAAATACGTTTTCATTATCTGCTGAAATCATCATTTAATTTAACAGTAACAGTGGGGACAGCTATATACCAATGCTTATGTATTCACAGCGAGATATGTTGCTACATAGTGAAGCCATCTCTGTATAGATAGGCCTAATTAAAACACGAATTTTATAACGCCATACGGAAGGCAGTTTGATTAAAGATCTTATTATTACTATCCAAGATCTTTGGGTTTGATATGCGATGATGTTACATAAATTTGAACATCTGACTTTCTATTAATTGTTTAATATCATTCACAAAATACAAAGTTTATAGGCTACAATTATAGGTTAAGTTACCTGTGGGAGCAGAACTAATGTCAGATGTGCCTTATTTCGACCGTTACAATCAGTGCTACACGAAAGCATTTTTTATAGCTCGACAAACGCATTCTCGCTGTAGTGTGTAACGGAACTAAAGCTGCATCTGCACAGTTCAATATTCCAATCGCGTATACGTGCAATCTGGGAACAATATTGAAAGAATCAAGTTTAAAAGGTACGTTCAATTAAGATACGTGAAGATTTTGTGTCTACATGGTGCGCCGTTTTGAACGTCGTCTTCACTGCGTAAATATATCAGTTAATATTAAATATCAATCTTGCATTCATTGCTTTAAAGTTGAAAGAAAAGTTTAACCTTGTAGTTGCATCTTAATGTATTCATGATCATCAGTTTACGGGGAAACAGTTGGCGACAACGACTAAACAAAAGAACGACCATGCGATAAATTGATAGCGATAAATCTAGCTGTAAAAATTATCGCAAAGTTTGACTGTGATTGGTTGGAATTCAAACTTTCATTACACTTTAGTCGAAATGATGTCATATAAACGAAATAGTCAGTTTAATTTTTACACACCCTAGAATTACAAGAGCGTCTCTCTGCCTACTTTATTTAGTTTGCTACAAACACTACAAAAGCCTCGAACATCATAGGCGGTCAATTTTGTGTTTTGGAACAGTTATAAAGTTTTATTAACAACACAATAAAAGTTAGCGTGGTTTGAATTGTAATTTCGGAAATCTACATTCGTTGTAATTCATAGTAAACGTTAGAGCTTGCCTATTAAATTATAGTACAATGTATTGGGAGTCACAATCCGTTGCGGAATTTATTTCAACTATCCGAGTTGATGAATGTTCCAGAGCGCGACGGTCTGATGCATTTCAGTTGTTGGAGGCTGCCTTGAATGGCCACAAAAATTGAACAAGTACCGCGCGATGGCCGAGTCTGATATTGAAAGCATTGCTTTCACCGCAATAAACGATTATTCAGTCATTCTCCTCATGGCATCAGATTTAAACAGATCGTGTATGTTGCTAACCAAATAAAGGATCCGAGCACAGCATTTCGGCTACCGCAGGAATCCCTATGGAAACCGCATCAACTATAGTACACGGCAAACAGAACGGCATAGCTCGTGGTTTCAAGACCGGTTAACTGCAACAAGATTAATGGAATAACGCAGCCTGCATCGGAATGTATAACAACCACATGTTAACCCTTGAAATAGTAATGGGAAATCGAGATTCTAGAGCTCTATTGGTTGGATAACTACGCAAAACCCAGACTAAAATGGTTTTCAGTCATCACCACCATCATTTTGACCTTGATCTTTTTGTCTGTAGTATCCTGCTCTCGTAATTTTGTCGTGGAAAAGTTGACGGGTTTAAAGAAATCCCTATAATTGCTGCTAACTTCAACACATTACAAGGGTAATGGAATTACGATGATGAAAATAACTTTACCACATTTAAATAAAATCATTTAAGTCAAGAAATTACTGTAAAAATGAGGTTAAGTTGAGATGATTCGTTGAGCCCGCTAGGTTTTTGTGTATGTGTGTGCGTGCGTGCGTGCGTGTTTTTTTGCCGCAACATGCCCCATTACAAAAGTAATATTACATGTTTTAGTTTTCTTTTAGCTGTACGTTCTATCTTAGCAGAGGTGGTTAAAGTTTATTCACTTTCGAAGTTGGAGGTGTTGTTTTATTTAATGTCGGTAGTGTTTTTTAATCCTTCTCTAATTTATGGAAGTATATTGTTAGTGTGTGTGTGTGCGTGCGTGCGCGCTCGCCCACTTCACTTCCGTGATTCAGGTTCCGAATATTGCGGATAGATGGCAGAACTGTGATCCATTTTCTAGTTGTACACCACTTCGGCGGGTCACCGTGTACGTGATGTGTTTCTGTGGAGAGTTATGTCGTGTACTAGGGTGAGTGTATGTGTAAGTGTGTAGTGTCTCAAATGAGTGATGATGATTAAGAGGAGGCACGTAGCCTACTACTGTCGCATAGCACCAAGGGGGCCTCCAGGCTTAACGTCCCCATCCGACGGACGAATCACTACCAACAGTGACATATGCCTTCTCTTCATATGTACTGCGGAGAGATTTGGGATTTAACTCAGGCATATTGGTCCACAATCTAGTGATTAGAAGTTGTGCACCGCCATCTCTTCTAGTCCCGAGGTAGAAATTTTACATGAAAATTTCTGATCCCGACGGGAATCGAACCCTGGCCGGCTAGTCTGGAAGCAGACACGCTACCACAGAGCTAACTCGGCGGACTGGTTTTTATGTAGTCATGAATGAAATAACAAAAAGCATTTACTTACTTACTTATTTACTTACTTACTTACCAGATCATTTATCTGTGGCGCGTTAAGTATACCTCTTCATAGAACATCTCGTTATTCATCATCTTTTACAGTATCCACCTCACGACAATGGAATTCCCTGTCACAAAGTATTAGGGGCTGCAAGACAATAAACACTTTTAAAAACAGCTACTTTTAAAAACAGCTTAAAAGATAACCTTCTTAGCATTTCACTCCAATCATACTGACTTAAACTATCACTGTCTACATTGTTACTCCTTCCTTTAGACATGCATCCTGATAGTGCTGTATTTTCAAAATTGTCTCATAATAATCTCTTTCTATTACCTAACATTACTTGAAATATATTAACATTCTATGTATTTTAGCTTAATTCTGCTACATAGTTTGTATTTCAGTGTTTAATTAATAGTTCATAGTATTTTGATATTTAATTCGTAAATAACTCTTGTATACATGTAGCTCTTATCTAAATCAAATTGTTGAGTTCGTACATATGTATGTATACTTTTTGCTGGTTGAGTGGAAGAGGAGGCCTTACGGCCTTAACTCTGCCAGCTAAAATAAATCATTATTATTATTACTTACGGCTTTCAGAAAACCGGGAGGTCCATTGCCGCCCTCACATAAGCCCGCCATCGGTCCCTATCCTGAGCAAGATTAATCCAGTCCCTACCATCATATTCCACTTCCCTCAAATCTGTATTATCCTTCCATCTACTCCTTGGCCTCCCAAAAATCTTTTCTCCTTAGGTCTTCCAACCAACACACTACATGCATTTCGAGATTCACCTATACTCGTACGTGCTACATGCCCTGCCCATCAATAAGAAATAAATTAGGGGGTCAAACTTTCGTACCGATATAATGTCGGATATTTTTACATTTAACAAGAAATTTTAATTACCATTCTAGCAAGTTATGTAGGCCCCAGTTGGTTATACGTAAAGTGAGGGCTGAAATCTAAAGCCTTCTCACAGCTGCCTCACTATTAACAAAACGGTTGGAATCTGCAACAGGGATGACGCCGGCAGCATCTGTAGCTGGCAGGTGGTTTGTCCGTGCTTTTTCTGTTCTATCTCCGTGTAATTTTTCACTCGTTCGCCTGAATAATTTGATAGGAAGCACCTCGGTAAGTTCTTACAGCTTCAAGTGCGCTGTTTGTTGTTCTTTTTCTTCTTGAAAAGTTCCGGCTAGAGTACAAGGCTGCGACCGTAAATCTTTGTGGGTGCTTGCCAGCTGGACGGTGCATCCATTACTCCGCGCCCTCGTGCATATTTAAGACGCTCTGACATATCACTCTGTTCGCTGCGAGCAACAGTGGACTATGGCGGCTTACGTTTTTTTGTTCTTATTTCGGGGAATAAATTTCATTTCTTAAAAATTGGAGATATTCCCGTCGTCGTCGCCATCGTCACAATCATCATCATCATCATCATCATCATCATCATCATCATCATCATCGCTCACCAGGCATTTGTTAATTTGCTAATTTTGTAATTTCGTCTCAAACAGCGCCGCTTCCAAGACTTTATTCCGCAAAAGTGTGGTATAGCCTAACACATTACAAATGAAGAGTCCACTGCAAGAATGATGGATGTCATTTGGAATACATTTTTCAGGGGAAGCAATTGAATGTTTGAAATGCTTAGCGCTCAAATCTTAACTGTGATTTTCCGATCATTACTGGACAATGACTATCAGTGTGAATGCCATATAACTCTCTATGTACATTCTATATGCCTTAAGCTATGCATTGACAGTCTTGGTTCATTTTCGACAAGAAAGTGACATCCATCATTCTTGCAGAGGACTCTTCAAATTAAAATGATTGGATTTTGGTGGGAACATCGGAAAGGGAAAAGTGAGTGTTCAATTGATTTCGATGCGATTGGAAAAGAAGGGAATGATTTCCAAGTATAAGAACGAGAAAGAAAGAAGGAAGGAAGAAAAGCAGCAAAGAAAGGGAGTAATAAACAGAGGGAGAAAGAAAGAAAGAAGGAAAGAAAGGAAGGAGAGGAAGAATGAAAGAGGGAAAGAAAGAGAGATAAAAGAAAGAGAAATAAGGAAGGAAAGAGGAGAAAAGAAGGAAAGATAGAAAGAGAGAATGAAAGAGAGGAAAAGGAAAAAAAATAAAATGAATGATTTCCAACTATAAAAACAAGAAGGAAAGAAGAAAAGCAGGAAAGAAGGAAAGAAAGGGAGAAATAAACAGAGAAAGAAAGAAGGAAAGAAAGGAAGGAGAGGAAGAATGAAAGAGGGAAAGAAAGGAAGAAGGAAATAAAGATAGAAAAAAGAAAGAAAGAGAAATAAAGAAGGAAAGAAAGACGAAAAGAAGGAAAGAAAAGAAAGAGAGGAAGAATGAAAGAGAAAAAGAAACGAAGAAAAATAAAAAAGAAGGAAAGAAAGAAGAAAAGGAGGATATAAAGTAAGGAGAGGAAGAATGAAAGAAAGAAAAAGAAAGAAAGAAAGGTAGAAAGAGCGAAAGAAAGAGTAAAAGAGAGAAAAAAGAAGGGAGAAATAAAGAAAAAAGAGGGAAATGAAGAGAAAAAAAAGAAGTAAAGAATTAAAGAAAGAAAAAAGAAAGAAGAAAAGATAGAAAGAAGGAAAGACAGGAAAAGGAAAAAAAAAAAATGAATGATTTCCAACTATAAAAACGAGAAAGAAAGAAGAAAAGCAGGAAAGAAGGAAAGAAAGGGAGAAATAAACAGAGAGAAAGAAAGCAAGAAAGAAAGAAGAAAAGAAAGGAAGGAGATGAAGAATGAAAGAGGGAAAGAAAAGAAGAAGGAAAGAAAGAGAGAAAAAAGAAAGAAAGAGAAATAAAGAAGGAAAGAAAGATGAAAAGAAGGAAAAAAGAGGGAGGAAGAATGAAAGAGAGAAAGAAAAATAAAAAAGAAGGAAAGAAAGAAGAAAAGGAGGATATAGAGTAAGGAGAGGAAGAATGAAAGAAAGAAAAAGAAAGAAAGAAAGAAAGAAAGAAAGAATGAATGAATGAATGAATGAATGAATGAATGAATGAATGAATGAATGAATGAATGAATGAATGAAAGAAGGAAAGATAGAAAGAGAAAAAGAGAGAAAAAGAAGGGGAGAAATAAAGAAAAATGAGGGAAACGTACAAAGAAAAAGTAAAGAATGAGAAAAAAAGAAGAAAAGAAAGAAAGAATAAAGATAGAAGGAAAGAAAGAAATAAAAAAGAGAGAAAGAAAAGACAGAAGTTGGGATAGTAAGGTGATACCATAGCGTAACTGAATCTCTTAAGTCTCTGTGTACTTAATTTCATACCAGAAAAAAACACGGGAAATTGGGTTTGTCCTGAAACGTAACATTTACATTGAAATGGTGAGGAGAAAGATTTCATGAATATTCAAATATATATAGGTCGTTCGTTATCTCGTGAAACCAAATGCTTGTATGCGCCGTAGCTCATAGTAAGAACCATATGATGGGGGTAAGCGAGACAGCTACCTACAAGTGGAAATGTAGTGAGGGAGGGAAGCTTTTCAGTTCATTTCTTCTTTCTCCTTAAGAGCAGGTAGGTTTCACGAGATACTGAATGGCCTATACATAAAAAAAGATAATCTCCTTCACTATACTTGAGGTGTTCTGTTATGGTTTTCTTAATTACTTACTTAGAAATGGCTTTTAAAGAATCCGAAGGTTCAGTGCCGCCTTCACAGAATCCCGCCAAAGCGAAGTGTGGACGTGAGCGCACGAAACAGTTACTGCCTTGAATAAAATGAACGTCATGGCGATGATTCCGATGTCTTCGTTGGGTAGACGGCAACTCTACAACAAGTTTTGTACTTCAGTCCACGTAATTATCATATTTTGTGTTCGATCTTCGTACAAGCGGCTATACTGGAATTCTATGAATTTCCATACTCTGCCATAGACTGTGCAACACAGCGCAGTTTGTACCTCATTTTAATATTTTACTTACATAACAGTTTATACATGCATAATATTTTATCGATGTTTTAAATTTTAATTGTTAAATTTTATATTTGTAATTGATTGAATGGCGATCTTACTCGTGTTAATTATGTAAGCATATGTGGCTTACAGCTGTTTCGGTGCTACTTTACACCATCCTCAGAGCCTTCTGTGTCTCGGCGTCATCTCAACTTCGCTGCCTGTTGTGTGGGTGCGTTCGTGTGATGAAGAGTTGTGTCAAATAGTGTGTGTGTTCTGAAATTAATCTGTGTGTTGAGAATTTGATCAGGATGTGTTTTAGTGTGTCTGTATATTTCATATTGTTCTAGTGTGTTGAGTTTTTGGTTCTTGGGTTGTATGTGTAGGATTTCCATGTCTGTATTTATGTTATTGTATGTGTGGTTGGCATTAGTTATGTGTTCGGCATATGTAGATGTATTGTGTCCTCTGGTTATTGCTTTAATGTGTTCTTTGTATCGAGTATGGAATGATCTGCCTGTCTGTCCAATGTAGAAACTGTCGCAACTATTGCATGTGAGCTTGTATACGTCTGTGTGGTTGTATTTATTTGTTTGTGTTATTTGTGTGTTGAGAAGTCTTTGTAGTGTGTTTTCTGTTCTGTATGCTATGTTGTATTTCTGTTTTCTGAATGAGGATGCGATCTTGTGTGTGTTTTTGTTTTCGTATGTTAGTGTGATGTATTTCTTGTGTTCTTGTGTTTGTGTTGTGTTTTGTGTGTTTTTTGTTTGTTGAGTTTTTGTTTTGTCTTCCTTATGATGTTGGTTTATTTTAACTGGCAGAGTTAAGGCCATTCCGCCTTCTCTTCCACTCAACATTATGTTTGGGTTGTAACCATTTTCTTGTGCTATGTATTTGATTGTGTTCACTTCTTCATTGTAGTGTTGTTGGCTCATGGTTATGTTGAGTAATCTGTGTACCATTGTCCTGAATGCAGCATGTTTGTGTTGTGTGCGGTGATTAGATGTGTTGTGTATATGTGTGGTGGTGGTGGTGGTGGTGGTGGTGGTGGTGGTGGTTGGTTGGTTTTCTTCAAAATATACAGAAAACCAACCACCACCACCACACACATAGTGTTAAAAGTAGTGTATGAAAGATTCAACATGGTTTATATTTATATTTATTCACAGCAGATTCTTGCACTTTGTTTAATTGGCAACATAACTATAGATATATACGTGATCAGAGGTGGTACTACTATAAGTGTATACCATCTGAACCATTTTTTGGTTCAATATTTTCGAATGTGCGGATGACGCAAAGTTTCTGGAACAGTTCACTAATTGAATCTTCAAGTCTATCCCAATAAACAGTTCCTAAATGTAGAAGACTTCCCATTCTATTACACAATTAGAAAGGATCTCCGCCGTGGTCTAAAGCGTTATTCCTTAGACTAGATCAGCGGTGACCAAAACTCGAACGGCAGAGATTATACACGCAAGAGAGAGTCTATGTAGTAAAGAGACGGGGGAGAGGTACATGGCATGAAAACTACAACCAGTGGTGGTTCGTGCACTAACATCGAGTCTTCATCAACCCGCTAATACAAATCGCAAACTTTGCCTGTATCAGTTATGTCACTACTGTCACCAAGAGCCAATAAATATATATATATATAAATTTTCTTGCTTTTTTTTTTAATATTCCTCATAAACACAATCAGAAATCTCCTGAATTCTCTTCTGGATATTTAGTCGAGAAAGCGCAGTTTTTCAAAATTCATTAACAACTTTCATTGGACAAATTATTTCAGCCACCTTGATCATTACGCTTTTATAAAACTCTCCTCCGTTGGAAGGCTTAAGAGAACGAGCTATTTCGTTCGACACTAGATAGCTGGCTTCTTTACATTATATTTATGTCATCTTTCTCTTCATGACGATGATTTATGACTGATTTCAGTTCTTGGAGTTTAATAGCTCGTTTCATTACTACACTAGCATGTAATATTAAATCAGTTTCTATATATATATATATATATATATATATATATATATATATATTATTATTATTATTATTATTATTATTACTGCTGCTACTACTGCTACTACTACTAGGCCTACTACTACTACTACTACTACTACTACTACTACTACTACTACTACTACTACTACTACTACTACTACTACTACTACTACTGCTGCTGCTGCTAATGCTAGTACTATAGTTATTAGTACTACCATTATTATTATTATTATTATTATTATTATTATTATTAAAATCAATAACTAATAAAATATAACTGATAAGTCATCAAAAGATTTAAAAAATTAAAATGGAGACATGGCGTAGTCTAGTAATTACTTTATCTTTCAAGGGAAGGTGTAGGCCTATATATTCAGGCACGTATATAAGAATTATGGTACCACTTGCTGATAAATAATAATAATAATAATAATGCCTGTGTATTCAGCGTAATGCCCTGTAATGTCGCTTCTATATACTACTACTAATTGAACAGTTGATCAAAGCAACATATTGCATTTTCTCCGACAGAACAGCGAATAAATCCCTCTTGCCATTCTGTGCGAAACCTTCTGTTCCTGCTAGAGGCAGAGGGTTTGTAGAGCGACATGGTACCGACACTGCTTACCTTCAGTACGTGAGCGAGACAGCAATGTACAGGAAATTCTCCCCTTACCAGTATGAATGTCTTTGATTACACGATGTAATCAAGACACCCAGTTTGGTCACCGCTGGACTAGAGATATGGAATGAGAGCTGGTTCGAATCCTCACGCGAGAGAAGCTTTCTCATGAAATTTCGGCCAATGTATGGGACCGGTGCCCGTCCAGCGTAGTGATGAATATGGGGAGCTACAGCGAGATCCGGTTCCGTAAGTCAAATATAATGCTTGGAACGCTCCTCATGCTGGCCACAAGTTAGCCTCGTATTTATTTGATTATCGTTTCATGAGGCCAGCAGTCTGTTTATTGGTCTTGGCTCTCCATGGGCTATCACGCCACGGACGGACACCAGTTGAAAGAATCGAAATGTACAGCACATACCCTGTCTCGCATTTCCATTCCATTTGAAATGTCACTACGGTCTACTGCAGCTTAAGAATTAAAATTTTGGGATTAGAGGAAACGCTCAAATGTTTAACAGATTAGCTTTTTCCGCTGCAGTCATTTTAACCGGGGACTTTCTAATATATGAAATGGGCATATACCGCCATACGGTTACATACAATTTTTTCATGTCTTTTTAAGAAAAATATACTACGGTTAGCAGAGGGTTTGTATTAATTTTATAGCTCAAACCACATTCTTCCGAGTTAAAACGGTTTGGGGCTTTAGCTGCTGGTCTTGCAATCCAATTAAAACGAAAGGACAAGTGCAACAGTGGCATATGTAACACAAGTAGACAGTTTGAGTCGCTTTAAAGGTTCGACATTCTAAAGAGACATCCCGTGGACTCAAAGAAAGACAGTGATAACGAAATAATAATAAAATAATAATAATAATAATAATAATAATAATAATAATAATAATAATAACTTACAAATGGCTTTTATGGAACCCGGAGGTTCATTGCCGCCCTCACATAAGCCCGCCATCGGTCCCTATCCTGTGCAAGATTAATCCAGTCTCTATCATCATATCCCACATCCCTCAAATCCATTTTAATATTATCCTTCCACCTACGTCTCGGCTTCTCCAAAGGTCTATTTCCCTCCAGTCTCCCAACTAACACTCTATATGTATTTCTGGATTCGCCCATACGTGCTACATGCCCTGCCCATCTTAAACGTCTGGATTTAATGTTCCTAATTATGTCAGGTGAAGAATACAATGCATGCAGTTCTGCATTGTGTAACTTTCTCCATTCTCCTGTAACTTCATCCTTCTTAGCCCCAAATATTTTCCTAAGAATCTTATTCTCAAACACTCTTAATCTCTGTTCTTCTCTCAAAGTGAGAGTTCAAGCTTCACAACCATACAGAACAACCGGTAATATAACTGTTTTATAAATTCTAACTTTCAGATTTTTTTGACAGCAGACTAGATGACAAAAACGTCTCAAGCGAATAATAACACGCATTTTCCATATTTATTCTGCGTTTAATTTCCTTTCGAGTGTCATAATAATAATAATAATAATAATAATAATAATAATAATAATAATAATAATAATAATAATAGTAATAAATATAATAATAGTAATAAAAATAATAATAGTAATAATAACAATAATAATAATAATAATAATAATAATAATAATAATAATAAAGTAACAGTAGTTCTTGTTTTTCACAGCCGAATATTATATTTCATTCATACTTTTCTGTGCAAGGGAAAGGCTTTCATTGCAAACCCAGTATGTTGCATCTATTTTTTGTTGCCTTCCTATTTCTCTCCCCTTATGATCCATTTATCTTAATGTCATCTGTCATCTGATATCTTCTTCTATCCCGAACACTTCTCCCGTTCACCATTTCTTCCAGTGCATCCTTCAGTAGGCAGTTTCTTCTCAGTTAGTGATCCAACCAATTCCTTTTCCTATTCCTGATCAGTTTCAGCATCATGCTTTCTTCACCCACTCTTTCCACACAGTTTCATTTCTTATTCTGTCTCCCCACTTCACACGTTCCATTCTTCTCCAAATCCACATTTCAAATGCTTTTGTTTGCTTTTCTTCACTTCGTCGTAATGTCCGTGCTTCTGCCAAGTACAATGCCACACTCCATACAAAGCACTTCACTAATCTCTTCCTCAGTTCTTTTTCCAGAGGTACGCAGAAGATGCTCCTTTTTCCATTAAAAGCTTTCTTTTAGCGACCTGTAAATTGTATTGGCCAACTAAAGCAAATCACTAACGTCTTACAGAACAGCAAACTTAAAAAATCGAAATCAGTTGTTAGACGACCTAATATTATTGTTACAAATAATGTTTCTATAGCATGCATGCAGTTCGTGTTTCATATCGTGGAATTAAATATCGCTATACTTACTTACTTACTTACTGACTTTTAAGGAACCCGAAGATACATTGCCGCCCTCACATAAGCCCGCCATTGGTCCCTATCCTGAGCAAGATTAATCCAGTCTCTATCATCATATCCCACCCCCTCAAATCCATTTTAATATTATCTTCCCATCTACGTCTCGGCCTCCCCAAAGATCTTTTTCCCTCCGGCCTCCCAACTAACACTCTATATGCTTTCTGGATTTGCCCATACGTGATACATGTCCTGCCCATCTCAAACGTCTGGATTTAATGTTCCTAATTATGTCATGTGAAGAATACAATGTTTGCAGTTCTGCGTTATGTAACTTTCTCCATTCTCCTGTAACTTCATCCCTTTCAGCCCCAAATATTTTCCTAAGCACCTTATTCTCAAACACCCTTAACCTGTGTTCCTTTTTCAAAGTGAGAGTCCAAGTTTCACAACCATAAAGAACAACCGGTAATATAACTGTTTTATAAATTCTAACTTTCAGATTTTTTTGACAGCAGACTGGATGATTAAAGCTTCTCAACCGAATAATAACAGGCATTTCCCATATTTATTCTGTATTTAATTTCCTCCCGAGTATCATTTATATTTGTTACTGTTGCTCCCAAGTATTTCAATTTTTCCACCTCTTCAAAAGATAAATTTCCAATTTTTATATTTCCATTCCGTACAATATTCTGATCACGAGACATAATCATATACTTTATCTTTTCGGGATTTACTTCCAAACCTATCTCTTTACTTGCTTGAAGTAAACTTCCCGTGTTTTCCCTAATCGTTTGTGGATTTTCTCCTAACATATTCACGTCATCCGCATAGACAAGCAGCTGATGTAAACCCGTTCAATTCCAAACCCTCTCTGTTATCCTGGACTTTCCTAATGGCATACTCTAGAGCGAAGTTAAAAAATAAAGGTGATAGTGCATCTCCTTGCTTTAGCCCACAGTGAATTGGAAACGCATCTGACATAAACTGACCTATACGGACTCTGCTGTACGTTTCACTGAGACACATTTTAATTAATCGAACTAGTTTCTTGGGAATTCCAAATTCAATAAGAATATTATACAGGGACATCATTTTATTTTTACTAACATTTTTAATATTAACCTGGCTATACATTTAGAGAAACGGAAACACAGTTTACTATCCCCTTCCAAGACTGTAGTTCGATGATACTGGCGTAAAACACAAACAAATCACTCTACTAGGTTTAGGAAGGAAGAAAAGTAGTTAATCCATTTACGTAAACTAGGAAATATCGCGATTTTGAGTTCGATAATTTTTATTAGGTTTTTGTTTAATCAAAATATAGTACTGTATTAAGAATAAGTCTTTTTACTCACGAACTGAGTTATCCATGCGAACGTATTCATTATGCAGTGTTTATTATACTGTCTACAGCACATTAGCGTACAATATAGAGAAAGAAATTAAATTGAAAAATAATCGTAATATGAATATTTAAACACATTTTTGATAATGGGGCTGTTCATTTCGATACAGGCTTCAGTTCTTTTGTGCATATTATCGCACTACAGACTATTGCATCTAATTCCAATTGCCAGTTTCGTCCTTCGTACTAGTAACTCATGTTGAAATAATTCTGTACCTACTCCATAAAAGAGTACCTTACGAACTGTAAATTCAATCTTCACTTCTGCCCGACCCGCACAGATAAAATTACTCAGACATGCTATCTACTGTCCGTCAAAGTGATTATGCCGCAGGAATGTAGAGAGGGGGGAAATCACGTGACAGTTAATTACTTAACGAGACCCTTTTATTTAAGTTATTTTAAACAGTTGTATAATATTACGTAAACGTCCAATTCCTAACAGAAATTAATCTTTTCAGAAAAGAGCTAAGACAGCCCAGCTTTTACACAGGGGCGTGCAGAAGCAGGTGGGGGAAATCAGGATGCGACGGAGACAAACGAACTGTACCTGTGCGAAAATATTTCAATATTGAAAGCTCTTTCGTCACTGGAAAACGCGAACACATTTCTGGAACGTACTATACTCACTGACTCAGTGCTGTTTACTATATGCAGCGTTGATTCTGTCTGAAGGACAGTTGGAACTTCATTAGTAGAAAGGTGGGAGTGAAGTACATTCAAAAACTCAGGTACAATAAAAATTGAAGTAAAAATAAAATGATGTCCCTGTATAAAACTTCTCTCTTAACCGAGTCATATGCCTTTTTGAAATCTATGAATAATTGATGCACTGTACCCTTATACTCCCATTTTTTCTCCATTATCTGTCGAATAGCTAACAACCCATCACCGTAAAAACAGCTTGTTACGAAACCTTCAAATATCGCTATAAGGAGAGTAATTATTATACAATCATAATCTTGGCTTCGAATGAGAGTCTTTTTTTGCGTGCGGCCGCATAAGGTTTTATTTAGTGAAAGAAACGTTTCGCAAGCTCGCCTCGACAAAGTAATGCACTGTGCTTCTGCCACTGCGTCATACATAATGCAGTGTAAGAAATAGGCTGCAGCGTAACAAGGTTTTCCCGCACCTGGCCACAACTAACTCTTGCAGAATGGGCGGTACTGGCGCTCGATTGCCCCTGCCCCCAAGGGGCCCATACATAGCATTGCTTTACGTTCCCTACCTGCAACTCCCCACACAAATTTATTTTGGGTGCTTTGATTTGTTTTGTTTATCGTTCACGCTCTACTTTGTTTAAAAGAGTAATGAAAAAAATCCTTGTTTCAACGTATATAATTAGCATTTTTGATAATAAAGTTGATTTATTATTATTATTATTATTATTATTATTATTATTATTATTATTACTTGGTTCCATCCTTTCATTTGCAAATACAATTACTTTTATCTCATTATGCTATGTAGTTTAGTCATCCATTTTATCCCGCCCATTCATTGTCATTATTGTCGTTGTATTATAATCTTGTATATCTTTGTAATACTATTTTATATGATTCGATTCTTCATTTATGATTCCATTATTTCATTTGTAATTATCATTTTAATTAATTGCCATTAATTTAATTAATTCTTTGTACTTTTATTGTAAATTATTGCTAATGTTTTTGTTATATTGTTTGTGCTGAACTGTAATTGGCCTCTGGCTGTTGTACAGCACATTAAATATAAGTAAATAAATAAAGTAAAAATAAAAATTATTATTATTATTATTATTATTATTATTATTATTATTATTATTATTATTATTATTATCATTATTATTATTTAACTAGTATTCGTAAGTAGCCGGTTGAATATTAACGGAATTTTGGATATAAATCTAATTGACTATAAAGAAATGAACAAATTCATGATAAAGTCCACACCTGTGGAGTAACGGTCAGCGCATCTGGCTGCGAAACCAGGTGGCCCGGGTTCGAATCCCGCTCGGGGCAAGTTACCTGGTTCAGGTTTTTTCTGGGGTTTTCCCTCAACCCAATACGAGCAAATGCTGGGTAACTTTCGGTGCTGGACCCCGGATTCATTTCACTGGCATTATCACCTTCATATCATTCAGACGCTAAATAATCTAGATGTTGATATAGCGTCGTAAAATAACTCAATGACTTCATGATAAAAATATAGAAGCAATATTTCACTCATCTCAAGTAGAAAATATTTCATTTGCTGACTGCGTTCCTTTCAAAACTGTGCTGTCTTTTAAAATATAGTCCTGTTCCTCACTTCGTGTTACATATCTATATGTTTATACTTGTGATCGTGTTTTTGAAAGAGCAACATACCGTACCGGGCTGAGCGACATACTACTTTTCACCTGCAAGAAATCTGACATATTAAAAATTGACATACAATAGTGATATACGTTACAAGAGCGGTATGTTGACGTTTTCATGTTTCAGGAAAAGATTGAAAAAGCGAAACGTAGTTGAGCTTTTTTAATTTCCGAGAACATGAAAACAAACATACCGCTCGTGTATCGTACATTATTTTGTGCGAAGATCGTTTATTACATACCTGAAAGACGAATTTCTAATTAGTTGCAATGAAATCCCCATCTTGGTTTCTGTTTAATGACGGCAACTTTAGAAAACAAAAATATCTATACTCCAGCAGGCCGTGATATACGTCTGTCTTTTTTTTCCCCCAGTCTATAAATGCGAACTTAAAACAAACGGTAAGGTTATGTAATGATTTATTTTTCATTTTAATATTTTAAAAATATTATTTATATAACATATTGCAGTAATAACATCGGCATCTGGAGTCTTGTTGATTTTTTCACGGCTTCCTTAATGTTACTTGTATCAGGAATACAATAGTTTTCGTGGAGTAGTAGACTTTACTTAATTTTTGCAAATATTTAAAAACAATAATTATTAACAGTGCAATTTAGGTGAAATTGCAGTGGTAAGTTTCCAATTTATAATTATTACTACGTTAAACGTCTCTAAAAATAATATGTTAAAAGCCTAAAGCAGTAAAATGAATGTCGCGCTTAAGCGGTAAGAAGAGGGAAATTATTATGTGTGTTGCGTTGGGAATACTGAATGTGGTATTTCACACTTACCGCGTATTGGTTCTGTGCGGAAAACAAGCAAATACGCACGATCTCGCACAGAATTTTAATACATTATTAATATGCATATTTTTACTTGCTTCACATTTTGCCTACTCATTAAATTTGGCATTCTTATAGTTTACATGCTATTAATTTGGTATAATATTCATTTGAAATACTTTGTACAGTATAATGTACTGACATTTAAAAATGAACATAACAAATATTATAAAGTAAAACTATGGCCACATGTTGTTAAGTAATCCAAAATGCGTCCCTCACGTTGTTATCTTTGTGCTAGATGTTGTAGTCTTCTGATATAAGAATCCCCTAAAACAGGAGTTCTCAAACTTTTTGAGACTGCGTCGTCCTTCACATGTCAGATTTTCCGTGCGACGTTCTTGTAACCAAAATTTAAAAAACGCTCAAATTAGATTTGGTCTTTTTTTTTTAGAACATAGTAATTTAGCCTTCCTTACCAGCTTGTACAAATACAAAATTTGAATAAAATAAATATCTACACGTAGTGAGAACTTGCAAGTCATTTTTCACTATAGGCTGCATTATAAATTATTTCAGTTTTACCTTATAGCTGCAACGTCCCAAACATAGACCAATGACGCACCAGGGCGTCGCGACGCACAGTTTGAGAAACCCTGGCCCAAAAGCTAAATGTTGTCCCCTCTCTTGTTGTTTCTATAAATTCATCCTCCATAATTTTTTATACATCCGAAACCTCTATAATTTTTTAACAAAGGCAAGTAACTTTAGAAACAATGACAGGAACTATTAACATTGTGCACAATATAATTATTACAGTAGAGTATGTCAAAATATGGTATGTGAATCTATACTAATAATAAATCTGTAGCCTAAATTTTTCTGGTAATTTTCGATTTTCCAAAAATAATTGGTCCTAACATATATAATTAACCGCCCTGAAACCGAAAATCGCTTTTTTGAAAATTTTGATGTATGTCTGTCTGTCTGTCTGTCTGTCTGTCTGGATGTTTGTTACCTTTTCACGCGATAATGGCTGAACCCATTTATATGAAAATTGGAATATAACTTAAGTTCTTTGTAACGTAGAATTTAGGCTATATGGCATTCAAAATATTTTATTTAAAAGGGGGTTATAAGGGGGCCTGAATTAAATAAATAGAAATATCTCCCTTATTATTAATTTTCATGAAAAATATTACATAACAAAAGTTTCTTTAAAAACAATTTCCGATAAGTTTTATTCTATGCAAAATTTTGATAGGACCGATATTTAATGAGATAAATGAGTTTCAAAATTACAATAACAACGCTATCTAAGGCGGTGTAATGAAATAAAAAGCAAATGACTTCGTCTATAAGGGGCCTTGGACAATAACAATCGAAAGCTATGGAACATAGCCTACAGAGAATGTTTCTGTGTTTGTATGAAGTAATGTCGGAAGCTAAATTAACCGATTTGTATAATTAATTATTAATTCAACATTGGAAAGTGTAGTTTCTCTAGATGGACATAATGCTATAATGTTATTACAGTAACTTCTGAGTGAATCGAAGACAGGTAAGATTAAAATAGCTTCTTATGCACAGAAAAGTTGATAGGCTATTCTGTACATTCGTTTCCTGTATTTCCTAAAATAATTTTTATGACCGAATGAGTGGTCCCTGGATCAAAATGATCGCATTTTAATTTTTTAACACAATTTAAATTAGTAACATAATAAACGATATATCCTTCTATCAAACACGAATGTTCCCTAGATAAAATGTCCTATTTTAATTATGTAATTACTTTATATTTATTTCTAAAGGGTGCAGCGGAGCGCACGGGTACGGCTAGTGTATAAATGAAACAGAGTAGTTGTATGCCAGAAAAAGGATACCTAAAAGTTGTGTCAAATTACTTTATGTCAAATAGCAGTAGATAAAGTGCAGTATGTCAATCCACCCAGAACACACGTTTTGTCCATGTCTAAAAATTGCTTACGGCAAAAAAAAAATTCTAATTTATTCAAAGTTTGGCCTTGTGCATTGTTAATACTTATGAAAGAATCTGGAATTATTGGAAACTGCCTTTTGTTAGCTTTAGAAGATGAATCGGCCGTATCAGAAGACGAAAAAGGATTTTCTATATTAAGGGAAGAAGTTGAACGAGCGCTTAGAGAAACGAATGGGAAAGTAACAGGGGTTGATGGAATCCTCATTGAATTAGTGAAATGTTTGGGTGAAGACAAGATGGAAATTCTATCATTATGCAACGAAATATATGAGAAAGGCGAATGGCCTGGAGATTTCACGGAGACAGTGTTGCTGTCAATACCGAACAAATATAATGCCAAGGAATATAACGAGTTCAGGATTATCAGCCTGTTATCACACTCGGCGAAGATTTTCCTGTAAGTATTGAACCACGTTTATATTCTAAGATGGAAGAACATTTGAAAGGAGAGCAGTTTGGCTTCAGGAAGGAAAAAGATACCTATGAGGGATGCAATTGGATTACTAGGCCTACGAACAATCGGCGAAAGATATCTAGAGAATAGTAAAGAAGTGTATATAGTATTTGTGGACCTAGAAAAGACTTTTGACGGAGTAGATTGGAATAAACTGATGGAAATCTTGAAGAGAATAGGTGTGGATTGGAAAGAGAGAAAGCTGTTCTGTAATCTTTATATGAAACAACGAATCAGAGTCAGGATAGGTGAAGAAATGTCAGAAGGAAATGAAATTGAGAGAGCTGTAAGTCAAGGATGCCCTTTATCACCTACCCTGTTTAACATCTACTAGGAGGATTTGGTGAAGAACTGTTTTCAGAACATGGGAGGAGTGATAGTAGGAGGAAGGAGAATAAAATGCATAAGATTTGCTGATGATATGACGTTGTTACCAGAAGAGGTGATGATACTAAGGGATATGCTACTGAAGCTAAGTATGAGACGAACATAGGTAAATGCAAACAAGACGAATACCATAAATGTCGGAAGAAAAACAAAGAAGATAAATGTGTGAATACTAATTTAGGCAGTAGAGATGTAGACAGCTTCAGATACTTGGCTGTACTATAAGCAATAATATAATCTGTTCCCAGGGAGTCAAAAGGAGGATGAAATGGCAAAGGGAACTTTTAATATAAAAAAGAGCATCGCCTGCGGACATCTGAAAAAAAAACTAAGGAAGAGATCTGTGAAGTACTTTGTGTGGAGTGTGGCATTTTATGGAGCAGGAACATGGACATTACGACGAATTGACGAGAAGAGACTGGAAGCATTTTAAATGTGGATATGGAGAAGAATGGAACGTGTGAAGTACACAAACAGAATAAGAAACGAAGCTGTGTTGGAAAGAGTGGGTGAAGAAAGAATGGTGCTGAAACTGATCAGGAAGAAGAAAAGGAATTGGTTGGGTCACTGACTGAGAAGAGACTGCCTACTGAAAGATACACTGGAAGGAATGGTGAACGTAAAATATTGCAGATGTCTCACGTGTAATGTAACCGCGTTACGTACTAGCACACCGGATAGCGCTGTGTTTTGTCCGTGGGTTTAATCAGATGGTGCTGTGTGCAGGCATCTTGCGTAGAATCACAATTACGTGTGGCAGAGATCGTTTTGCGCGGTAGCCTCTCAACTTTCAAGCGCAGAGATATTAATCAGTCTCTGCCCAAACTTGCCTAAACTTTGCTGTCACGTACTGTTAGCCTCCGTTGTTTTGTTTCCACGGAATTTCAGCGCTCCTGGCTACAACGTTGTTAGTGTTTAAATTCACGTCTCATTCTAGACACTGTTACAGACATAAAATCTTTCCGCTGATCATATCTTCATCTTTTTTCCCCTCTTGTTACTTATTTTATAACCTGTTACGTAACACGATTATATTACACGTGAGTCATCTGCAAATTAAGAACTGATAGACTGCTAAACAGAAACAAGTAAAAACTCGTATGTTATATCGAAGCATTACTGATTATTAGAGCTTGGATGTTAGGCAAAATGCCTTTTTTAAGCTGAGTGTATGTATGAAAGACCTATTAGAGATAAACACGTTTCCACACATTTGGGGACGATAGGCCCAATTTTTATTTTGCGTTTTTTTGCCTATTTTAGCACCCGTTGCCTATCTTAAGGTTAAATGCCTTTTTTTAGCCTTTTTACGTCGTTATGTTACATGTTTTATACTTTTAATGCATTTAAAATAAACCGCACGTAAATTATATAAAAAAAAACAAAAAAAGAACGGATGTACAAATTAAAAAAAATATATTCACCTCACATAAATATTTGCTGAGAATCTTATTCTCCAGCAATACATGTGTTTCCAAGAAGCCGTAAACTTTTCTCCCCTACCTATTCCATTATTTATGACACTTAACAAAGATGTTTGAACAGTATAATTCTTAGTGCTCAGGTCATTTCGTGCGACAGAAAGAGGATGAGGGAAGTAGTAAAAGCAAGTCTCCAGGTCCCGTTACTGTTATCGCTTGCACACACACGTCTTAAGTCTCTAATCCCTTCTCACACCCCTCTTTTTGAGACAACACACAGTCGGTTTTTCCCGATCTGTGAAAGAAAGTAGAGACAGCCCTTCTTAAATAAATTGTTTTAAGTTTGTTCCAATCACTTCAGTAGAAGTAGAAAGATCTTTTTCCACCATGAAAAACGTTCTCTCTGACAGGCGGCTCACTATGGCAGTTGACAACTTAAAAAGCATCTTGTTGTGACATGTAACCAAGGAAAGTGAGTACCGTATGGGATAGTTTATTAAGTATTTGTCTATCTTTTGTCTGTTTCCATGAATAATAAATGCCTATTTCACTGCCTATTTTTACTATTTTTAGTGCCTATATGCCTGCCTATTTTAACCAAAATAAATGCCTAAACATCCGGGCTCTACTGATTATTATTATTATTATTATTATTATTATTATTATTATTATTATTATTATTATTATTATTATTATTAAACACTAGGGTTGCCAATCCTCCCGTATTTGCCCCTAATTTTTTAGTCTTCTGTCTCCCGTATTTTTCTTCTCTTCGAGCATTTTTCTCCCTTATTTTTGCATAATGTAAAAATTGTAATTCTAAACATATGATTTTGCCGTGAATGATGTTTTTTTATATGATGAATTTTGTTGCTCAAGAGATGCATTAAAATGTGCAGACTTTGTAGAAGATAATGCTTGCCAGAAATGGGTTAGTGCTCACCTGTTTAAAGTCAAACTATGTTAATATCATAAATTTGGGAAAACTGGCGAGTTTTGTTCGAAACATACCAAGTAGTAATGCTCATACAAAGAGGGTGTTTCAGCTCATGAATAATAATTGGACAGATGTTCGAAACAGGAGCACGACACATCTAATCAAATCAGAGCTGAAAATTGCAATCAACTTGAACTATTATGCGAGATAAAATATGTCTCAAAATACTCTTAATTTAAGCTAAGAACGGGTAAGAGCAGGGATGTCGAACAGCGCTCTCAAACTGTGAAACGATTAATACTGTTTCCTACCATAGCAGAGCTCAAACGACAGTCAGTCAGCTCGCTATAGCAGTGTTCTGTACGCAGAATGTTTATCAACTCTGGCGGCTGGTATGGATATGGAACGAAGATTCAATAATAAGTGGATAGATGGATATTTCTTTAACTTAAAGGACGGAAAGACACATTACTTAGTATGTAGAAAGGAATTTGGATACCTAAGCCATCATAATATTGAAAGGCATTTTAATTCAATACATGCTGAAGCTTATGGACCAGAAAAGTTACCCAGTTCCGCTCGTGAAAAGCCTGTAGAGGAATTAAAATCAAGAATTCAGAAAACCTTCCATCATCATCATCATCATCATCATCATCATCATCGGGTGTTAGTAGAACTAGGTTGGTTCGTGCTAGCTATAAAATTTGTGAAATTATTGCAACGTCTTCAAAGCTATTCACTGACGGAGAATTTGTGAAAGACTGTCTCATAGCTGTTGCAAAAGAGATATGTCCGGAAAATGTTAATGATTTTAAATATAGGATAAGTTTGTCCCGTAATATTATTGCAGAGCGCATATCAGAAATGGGAGATAACTTGGAGGGACAACTGATAGCAAGAATGAAAAATGAGAGTTAGTGCAGCTCTTGATGAAAGTACCGACCGCAAAGATACGGCGTAGGTAGCTATATTCATAGGGAGTATCGACTCAGATTTCGGGACGAAGATATTTTTGAATCTATAACAAAAACTATGAACAAATTTCAAGTCACGCTAAAAGTAATTAATTTTATACATCAAAACAGTTTACGTTTCTGAACTTGAAGTTGCACTGCTACAACACATACACACAGTTGATATTTTAAATATGGTTTATGATTATTAGTATTATTATTATTATTATTATTATTATTATTATTATTATTTATTTCCATCACTAACGAACAACATTCATGGAATAACCCAGTATATAAAACGACATTATTATTATTATTATTATTATTATTATTATTATTATTATTATTATTATCAGCAGCAGCAACATTCATCCTCATGTAGGTCTACATTCTTTGTTCATCAGAGTTTATCAAGTGCAAATCTAAAATGAGCTCCTAATCAATTAGTAAGATGTATAAAAGTTATCGAAGTACCAGCTGTCGCAGTTTCGCTTTAGTTTACTCCCGGTCTGCCTGCTATATGTGTTCAACCGTTGCACGGTAAGGGAGGAGTGAAGGCTCTTCATTTCACAGCTCGAGAGCGCTGTTCGACATCCCTGGGTAAGAGCAACGCTTGTATGATGCAGTCCGCACAGACCGCCGATCCGCGCACATAACTGCACATTCAGAGTCTGATTTATGGCATGTCTGGTCTGTACAAATACATAAGCACTATCTAAATACCTAAACACTAATATTTAATATATACCATGCCACCAAATCAAACCACAAAGTACTTATGAGCTAATGCAATGGTGGCAAAAATGTAATCGTGCGCCGAGCCACTGTGTAACCTGCAACGTGCATAGCACCTATGGAGGGAGGCGGACACCCGAAAGGGAAGTGAAGCAACTGTCTGACTTATTAACGGATTTTCATTTTCCTTACGTCAAGCACTTAAATATAATTTTATACAGTGCAAGGCTACAAACTAATGTTTAGTGCGTGTAACTAAGAAAGAAATGAACAATAAATGAACAATATCACAACCTAAAATTAACTGTCTTCAGAATGTCTCTGCGACAATGTTTCAAAATCAGGAATTATGTCATTTACTGCCAGTCGTAGTTGATCACGAAGGTATTTGTCTGTCAGTCGTGATCTAAATTTGGTTTTTACTATTTTAATTGTTGAAAATAATTTTTCACAAACGTAAGTTGTAGCGGACATGGCTGCAGCAGAGCAAGCGAAAGAACGAATCTTCGGATATTTATTTTTTGGCAAAGATTTGAAAGTTCAACATTTGTCAAGTCCTTACATCTAGCTTTCATTTGACATCACATAGTAAATCAGTGAGTTCAAATTGAAGAGCTAACCGCATTATTCGTACATCTGCTGATAAAGGGTCGACGTACAGAGATGATGATGATGATGATGATGATGATGATAACGCTTAATCTTTTAATGTTTCATCAGTAACATGTAGTATAATGCCGTTTTATGTTATACAACCGCTTTCCTCGTAATGCTTGTGAACAAATCAAACATTTAATATTCTCATCATATTGACAGCAAAAAAATGCGTCCTCCCATCTTACTTGGAACTTTCGTACATGGTTTCGAGAGAGGCATATGCCACTCGCAGGTCAGAGACAAATACAAATGGAACGGAGTTTGACTCCAGTGAGTGAGAGGGTGGGGGTTGGTGGAGGTTAGAACCAAGCGAAATGCACAGCTATCACTGCGAATCACAATGTCTCGCGAGTCACGTTCTCGCCACGGCTGAGCTAATGGAATGAACATTTATATTGTTATTCTATGAACTTGCCTGTTTCCTAGATATGTAATCACAGTAACGTGACGCTACTCATAGACTGACACATAAAACCTTAACTACAAAATACTTTTGGACGCTACTGTAGCAACAGTGAATTCAGTGGAAGGAGGCACTCTGAGGAGAGTTTAGGACCAATTCAGTTGTCGCCTCGGTGTTGCCCATGCAGCAGGTGAAGGTCACACAGAGCACTTATAACATGGCGACTCGCTAAACCAGCAGTCATCAGCACAGAGCACTCTGGGGCTAGCGTCTCTTACCCGCGGAAAACACAGTGCACCATGGTGCACTCGTAGCTACTAGCGGGTATGCTCTCTATCTCTTCCTGCTGCACGACGGGGCACACGGGACGGCTCCGCTTACCCTTTACACATATCACTGCGCTAAACTATTTGCAATTTTATGTATATTATTATAATGTACCGAAGTACATATGATATTCCATGCAGATATTCTGCGTCATCATACGATGAAAGAGTAATGGAACGGAGAAAAATTCTCTCTTCACGTAGAGCTGAAAACGCGGGTTCAAATCCCGGCGCCGGAGAGAATTTTTCTCCGTTCCGTTACTCTTTCATCGTATGATGACGCAGAATATCTGCATGGAAATATCATATGTACTTCGGTACATTATAATAATATATATGATATGCGTAAATCACTTCGTGATTTAAGACGGCGCTTATTCCGTCGGATCCCGCCCAATTAGTCACTCATTACGAGTGCACCTCAGCACATGTGTGGACTTCGGTCCTAGGTTCATAGATATCTATGACGTAGTGCAGAGGGCGGCCACCAGAGGGAACCCAAGAGTTGGAACTTAAAACTGAGACGATTCTTCCGACGCCGGGGTAGAATCCGGTGTGGCTTAGTGGATAAAGCGTCAGCACGTAGAGCTGAAAACCCGGGTTCAAATCCCGGCGCCGGAGAGAATTTTTCTCCGTTCCATTAATCTTTCATCGTATTTGCAATTTTTACGTGATTAGACCTTATTGCCGTTGTGAGATATAGGGCTTTGAATTTGGCTCCATCTTTTTATACACTGTGTAGTTCAACAAAATAAACTGAAATAATGACTAGCCGTACCCGTGCGCTCCGCTGCACCTGTTAGAAATAAATATAAAGTAATTACATAATTAAAATAGGACGTTTGATCCAGGGAACATTCGTGTTTGATAGAAGGATAAATCGTTTAATATGTTACTTAATTTAAATTGTATTTAAATAATTAAAATGCGTTCATTTTGGTCTAAAGAGCAATCATTTGGTGCAATGACAATTCCTTTAACATGTTTCTTAATTGTTATTACATGCAACCATAGTTTAATGAAGATTGACGTATCATTTAGTTTTATTGTGTATAATTAGCTTCCGATATTACTTCATACAAACACAGAAACATTCTCTTAGGCTATGTTTAATAGCTTCCGATTGTTGTTGTCCAAGGTCCCTTATAGACGATGTCACTTGTTTTTATTTCAGTACAGCGCCTTAGATGGGGTTATTACTGTAATTTTAAAACTCATTTATCTCATTAAATATCACTCCTATAAAACTTTTGTGTAGAATAGAACTTATCGGAAATTATTTTTAAAGAAACTTTTGTTATGTAATATTTTTCATGAAAATCAATAATAAGCGAGATATTTCGATTTATTTAATTCAGGCCCCCTTATAACCCCCCTTTTAAATAAAGTATTTTGAATGACATATAGCCTAAAATCTAAGTTGCAACGTACTTAATTTATATTCCAATTTTCATATAAATCGGTTCAGCCATTATCGCGTGAAAAGGTAACAAACATCCAGACAGACAGACAGACAAACAAAAATTTCAAAAAAGCGATTTTTGGTTTCAGGGTGGTTAATTATACATGTTAACACCAATAATTTTTAGAAAATCTAAAAATACCAGAAAATTTTTGGCTACAAATTTATTATTAGTATAGATTATTGCGATACCAGTGAAATCATAAATTGAAAAGTTGATATCACTCTTGTGGCACAAATTATTTTATTCAGTTGAGATTTCTCTCATTGTCTTGTTCTGTTCCTCATTTAATTTGGCTGCAAACTGTTAGGGGCTTCGCTTTGTGTGACGGCCCAGCACGCCCATAATTTGAGACGGTTCGGAATGCAGGTGGAATCCGCGCGTTCGTGAAATTAGCTCAAAGACAGAGAACAATGGCAGGTCACAACCAACAAATCTCTATCTGAAGTACGATTGGAACTCGAGAGACTGGGAGCGTGGAAGTTTGTGACGACATCAAAGCTACGGGCGCAGTCTGCTGTTAACACATGCAGGCGGATTACAGGCAAACCCAGCCCAGCCATTCATCGGGTGGGTTCCCCTCTGTGAGACCAAGAAACGAAGGCATGAGGTCCATGATGAGAGAGGAGAAAATTTTACGAACGAACACAATAAAGAGAAAAGCGAAAATAAAAATAAAAAAGAAAGAAAATGCAATAATAGAAACAGCGCAGAATGAAAAGAATTGGAGGAAAAGAAAAAAATTATATAATTAATAATCAAAGCAGAAGAAAAATTGAAGGGACATTTAAGGAAATCCCAGTCATAGCGTCAAATCTTTCAGCTAAGTGTTCGTTTTATTGGAGTCGTTCTTAGTGATCCACTTGTCTCGGTCTCGTAGATTGAAGTGGTGATTCAGTGAAATTGTGGTGAAAATGTTGAAGAGACAGAATTTGGAATCACTTTGCATCAAATTGTATCATTTAAGTTTGCACCTGTCACTTCTTGTGACTCAGAATAGTAATATGCGTTACAAGAGCGGTATGTTGACGTTTTCATGTTCGAGGAAAAGATTGAAAAAGCGAAACGTAGTTGAGCTTTTTTAATTTCCGAGAACATGAAAACAAACATACCGCTCGTGTATCGTACATTATTTTGTGCGAAGATCGTTTATTACATACCTGAAAGAGGAATTTCTAATTAGTTGCAATGAAATATCCATCTTGGTTTCTGTTAAATGACGGCAACTTTGGAAAACAAATATATCTATCTTCAACATTGTTCCTATAAAATGTTTTCTGGGTTTACTATACTGCAGCAGGCCTTGATATACGTCTCTCTTTTTTTTCCCCCAGTCTATGATGAGTCTGGAATCTTGTTGATTTTTTCACGGCTTCCTTAATGTTACTTGCATTACAAATGCAGTAACTTTTGTGGTGTTGTAGAGTTTACTTAATTTTTGCAAATATTTAAAAACAATAATTAACAGTGCAATTTAGGTGAAATTGCAGTGGTAAGTTTCAATTTATAATTATTACTATATTGAACGTCTTTAAAAATAATATGTTAAAAGCCTAAAGCAGTAAAATGAATATGACGCTTAAGCGGTAAGAATAGGGAAATTGTTATGTGTGTTACGTTGGGAATACTGAATGTGGTATTTCACACTTACCGCGTATTGGTTTTGTGCGGAAAGCAAGCAAATACGCACGATCTCGCACAAAGGATATTTCTATGTAAAAAAATATTTTGACAAATGAACGCATTAAATTGACTGCTGAAAATTTGGAAAGGCTGTTAGTAGTACCTTGTGTCATTCGAAAAACAATGTAAATTTCGATTTTTATAATGTATATTTTTTGTGTTTTTCCTTCATTGTTCATATTTGGTCATTTTATAGTGCATGGAAATCCTATCTCTAGTCATTATACCCATCATCATCATCATCATCATCATCATCATCATCATCCTGTCAAGTACTAGTCCCAAAAGAACTGTTACGGCCTGAAAAGGCGATTTTCTTGCAATTTTTTATTGGTCGACCCAGTGACCGTTTGGACTTGGACGATACTTCATTATTGCCTTAGGGATCCTGGATGAAAACCATTCTTGAGACGTGTTCCTTCCAGTTTAACTGATATCTGGAGATATAGTCCAGTATTGATGACACATTAAGTTATTGAAGGATATCTTCATTTGTCTTTCGATCCCATTTAGTGTAGCCAGCTGCTCGGCACATGAATCTCATCTCGCAAACTGTTAGTCTGCTTTCATCTTTTGTCCTTATAGTCCACGCTTCACTCCCATAACATAAGACTGGTCGAGCTATTATCTGATAAAGACGAGTACGAGTTGAGTTTTATACTAATGAAGGTTTTAAAACTCTGTTAATGATGCCCATTGATTTGTTGAATTTTACAATTTTCTCTGACTATTACACTTTTACTACGTCATACTACTTTTGACCAATAAAACGGTACGAAAGGACGTCTTTCAACCAATCATGGCTGCTTATCGCACAATTTTATCGCGTCCCTAGCATTTGTTTAATTTTATCGCGTCCCTAGCATTTGCTTATTTTTATCACTACCCTAGCATTTGTTTCTTTGTTTGCCAACATTTCAAACTGCACTGGTCTGGACGTTAAAAAACAGAAAATTACATACCACTCCAATCGATGCACAGCACTTTCAAATATGACTCGCATTGGCATTCAAGAACAAGAATTAATAAAGATCACTGGTCATATATGAAGAGCACCATTCGGAAATCCTGAATGTGTTGAGGGATACACCATGTACACAACGAGTTCACTTCTTTTAAGCACACGTCCAATATAACATCAGCTGAACCACCAACCACTAAAACATTCAAATTTGAAAATTGTACTTTCAATAATTCTTTCTTTTAAAATTATTCATGTTTATTTTTTAATTCATCATCGTTAATTAAAACGTTTCTTGTTTATTTCACCATCCCTAATTAAAACTTATATTATTTAGGTTATGTTTGTTATAGCTTCTGCTATATGATATTATGGATAGTCACGTATCAGAGATTGTTTAATATTAAGATTTATTGAAAATCATCTGTCAAGTGACGATGATTACTGGGATTCGGATAATTGAAGTGGAATGCAACTGTAGTGGTTTTAATAAAAATGAAACTGAATCAACAAAGCCTTCTTGACTAGTAACATTGCCATCGTGTATAATAGATCGAGAACTTCTCGACGAGAATGCATTGCTAGTAATCATTACAGTGTCTGTATAAAGACACTACTGCCATCTAGCATGCATCTAGCGTAATATTTGTAATGTTGAGATGGTACAATAATACATTTGAAGACAGTTGTATTTTCGTAAATCAATTAATATTTTACTGTATTGGAGTACTTCGTTACTTCTAATCTTTATATACTTTCTTCTAATCGTGTAATAGTCAATTAAATCCCACTCGAGTTTTGATTTTCTCTAGATAAATCAAAACCTCTAGTGAGATTATTGTTGATAAAACCAAATTTTCAACAAAAGAAAGTTTATATCCTAAATAATTAAACTCATTAACTCTTTCCAAAATTGTGTTATTTAAACAAATTTTGCTTGGTATTGGGTATTTACCACAAAAGACCATTATTTTTGTTTTGTTAATGGATATTTCCATTGAATATTTTTGAGCTATTAAATTTAAATTATGTACTGACCATTGCAAATCATCTTCAGATGTTGCTAGTAAAACAAGATCATCTGCAAACGTTATTACATCTAATTTTAAATTTCTGTTAATAGTGATATATCCGTGTTTTGTTTTTCTAACATCTTTTACAATGGCATTCATATAAACGTTAAAAAGAAAAGGAGAGAGCCCACAACCTTGTCTGACTCTTGAGTTTATATCCGTCCAATGAGTTGTTTTTTTCTTTTATTTTTACTGCAATAAGGTTTGATTTATCATTATATTATTATCAACAGTAATCTCACTAGATGTTTTGATTTATCTAGAGAAAATCAAAACTCGAGTGGGATTTAATTGACTATTACACGATTAGAAGAAAGTATATAAAGATTAGAAGTAACGAAGTACTCCAATACAGTAAAATATTAATTGATTTACGAAAATACAACTGTCTTCAAATGTATTATTGTACCATCTCAACATTACAAATATTACGCTAGATGCATGCTAGATGGCAGTAGTGTCTTTATACAGACACTGTAATGATTACTAGCAATGCATTCTCGTCGAGAAGTTCTCGATCTATTATACACGATGGCAATGTTACTAGTCAAGAAGGCTTTGTTGATTCAGTTTCATTTTTATTAAAACCACTACAGTTGCATTCCACTTCAATTATCCGAATCCCAGTAATCATCGTCACTTGACAGATGATTTTCAATAAATCTTAATATTAAACAATCTCTGATACGTGACTATCCATAATATCATATAGCAGAAGCTAACTAATATACACAAGTGTTAGAAAAGTTTTAATTAACGACGATGACATAAAAAATAAACATGAATAATTTTAAAAGGAATAATTATTGAATGTACAATTTTCAAATTTGAATGTGGTTGGTGGTTCAATTGATGTTATATTGGACGCGTGCGTAATAGAAGTGGAACTCGTTGATTTAGGCCTACATGGTTTATTCAAATTATTCAGGATTTCCGAATGGTGCTCATCATTTATTTGTAAATCGGATTTCAGAAGATGCATAGGTATGATCAGTGATTTTTATTAATTCTTGTTCTTGAATGCCAATGCGAGTCATATTTGAAACTGTTGTGCATCGACTGGAGTGGTTTGTAATTTTATATATATATTGGCGTCCAGACCAGTGCAGTTTCAAATGTTGGCAAACAAAGAAACAAATGCTAGGGACGCGATAAAAGTAAACAAATGCTAGGGACGCGATAAAATTGTGCGATAAGCAGCCATGATTGGTTGAAATACATCCTTTCGTACCGTTTTATTGGTCAAAAGTAGTATGACGTAGTAAGAGTGTAATAGTCATCCTAATTATCAATAAACAACCACAAATATTATTTTTATTATCCATAAATAGATTATGTTTAAGCAAATGGAGTCAGAGTCAAATCATTAAAAATGGCTTTAGAAATAAACGAAAATTAAACTTCAGAACCATATTGCAGATATTTTTTACATAAATAAAACATATAAAAAATTGCTGCTGTTCTTTAGTGTTTGCACATCCACTTGTACAGGGACATCATTTTATTTTTACTTCAATTTTTATTGCAGCTGAGTTTTTTAATGTACTTCACTCCCACCCCTTCTACTAATGAAGTTCAAACATCCTCCACACAGATCCAAGACCGCATATACAGTCATAGTAGCCTTACGGTCATAGTAAACAGTACGTTCCAAAAATATGTTCGCGTTTTCCAGTGACGAAAGAGCTTTCAATATTGAATCATTTTCGCACAGATACTGTCGCCCATTTGCCTACGTCGTATCCCGGTTTCCCCCACCAGCTTTTATTCGCCAGCTAGTGGCTGTGCTGTCTTAGCTCTTTTCTGAGAACATTAATTTATGTTAGGAATTGGACGTCTACGTAATATTATACAACTGTTTAAAATAACTTAGATAAAAAGGGCCTCGTTAATTAACTGTCACGTGATTTCGTCCCTTTCTACGACCCTACGACATAACCACTTGGATGGACAGGAGATAGTATGTCTGAGTAATTTTATCTTTTCGGATCGGGCAGAAGTGAAGATTGAATTTACAGTACGTAAGGTACTCTTTTATAGAGTAGGTACAGAATTATTTCAACATGAGTTACTAGTACGAAGAACGAAACTGGTAATTGGGATTAGGTACAATAGTCTATAGTGCGATAATATGCACATTAGAACTGATGCCTGTATCGAAATGAACGCCCACCATTTAAAAAAATATGTTTAAATATCCATATTATGATTATTTTTCAATTTAACTTCATTCTCTATAGTGTACGCTAATGTGCTGTAGACAGTATAATATACACTGCATAATGAATACGTCCACATGGACAGCTCAGTTCGTGAGTAAAAACACACATTGTTAATACTGTACTGTATTTTGATAAAACAAAAACCTAATGAAAATTATCAAACTCAAAATCTCGATATTTCCTAGTTTACGTAAATGGATGAACTACTTTTCTTCCCTCCTATACCTAGTAAAGTGATTTGTTTGTACATTACGCCAGTATCATCGAACTCCAGTCGTGGAAGGGGGTAGGAAACGGCGTTGATCCAGAGGTATAGGCAAGTTAATATTAAAAATGTTAGTAAAAATAAAATGATGTCCCTGTAGAATTTAACGTGTGTATTCACCTGAGGAACAAAACACAATTTGAATAATTTCAAGGGAAAAATTGTTCCGGGGCCGGGTATCGATCCAGGGACCTCTGGTTGAATGTACCAGCGCTCTCCCAACTGAGCTACCCGGGAACTCCACTCGACACCGTCTCAACTTTTCCCTTATATCCACACAACTCGCGTGGGCTGACGAAACGCCAGAGACCCACATCGAGTGCACACAGCTCTGTGTGACTTGGAATTGTGGTTTTCTGTTCACGTACACAGTGACGTATATATTATGTAAATCTAGTCTTTCATGTAAATCTTCCTGTAAAGCAGATTTGAATAATTTCAAGGGAAAAATTGTTCCGGGACCGGGTATCGATCCCGGGACCTCTGGTTGAACGTACCAGCGCTCTCCCAACTGAGCTACCCGGGAACTCCACCCGACACCGTCTCAACTTTTCCCTTTATATCCACACAACTCGCGTGGGCTGGCGAAACGCCAGAGACCCACATCGAGTGCACACAGTTCTGTGTGACTTGGAATTGTGGTTTTCTGTTAACGTACACAGTGACGTATATATTATGCAAATCTAGTCTTTCAGGTAAAGCTTCCTGTAAAGCAAATTTGAATAATTTCAAGGGAAAAATTGTTCCGCGGCCGCTTATCGATCCCGGGACCTCTGGTTCAACGTACCAGCGCTCTCCCAACTATGCTACCCGGCCCCGGAACAATTTTTCCCTTGAAATTATTCAAATCTGCATTACAGGAAGCTTTACCTGAAAGACTAGATTTGCATAAAACACAATTTGCTCAAAAAAATGACTTAACCCTCTTTATCCGAACACCATCGAAATAGTCTTTACAGTTTCATCATCGTGAAAGTAAGAGATAACTTTCATAATCAACGTTGTCGTCATTTAATGGAAAATTAGGAACTTCCAGTGGTAATGAGGGTTGTCGTTTTCTGTTATGAATTCCCTCCCCGTGTTTCTATACATGTGATAAAGGATTTCGGATGCTAATGGGATACAGTTACAACATAATTGAAGGCAATTACGCGATGAACAGTGCCGTTACCCATCGCAGGCTCGACACAAAAGATGGAATCTGAGTTTGTAATGGAGTTGCAATCAGTTGCGCTTTCAGTTGCTCTGAATTAGTTCTTGTGTTGGTTTCTTGGAGCGCTGACGTCGCATCTCTGTGGTTGCAACTGTAATTAGTTGGCGGTGGGCTTTGTTGACTCTAGTTACCCGAAACTGACAATCGCCATTCTATTCCAACTGCATGCACAAGGTGTTGCAGGTTTGTATACACTGCATGGAAGATACATTCAACATCACGTTATCCATGAACGTATTTATCTGGTATCTAATTTATGTACTCTAAGCAGTTTCTGGAGAAAAATGTTACGTAAATGTGGTATTTTCTGTATACAATTTATATACTACCTAATTAACCTTTGTTTTAAAAAAATTTGGATTCCAAAAGAAATGTTTCTGAATCCCATATGACGTCATTGCAGAAACTCTGGATTCGCTTTCTTGTTAACAAATCGCTATAATACTCATTGGTCACAGTAAATTATCCCTTCAATATCCCAAAAAATTGCAGATGATTTGGTATTATTAGCACGTTCAGAATAAGACCACCAAAGGTCAATACATAATTTGCAGCAAGTACCAGCCACATAAAATATGAAAATTTCAACAGATGAAACAAGAATTATGGCATTCTGTGGGAAATATCCAATAGGGCCTACAAAGTAAAATTTGTCTCGATAATAAAATATTATAAAGATGTAATAGTTTCCCATATTTAGGTTACAATCTTTCCATTTTTGAAGAATTGAACATATCACAGAAAATTAATAAATACACAAGAGCTATGGGCATTACAAATAGTGTGATGAAACCATCCTTGGTTCAGAAACACACCCGCATACGGCTCTACAACACATTGGCACGACCGATGCTCAGCTATGGCAGCGAAGCATGGACACTGAGGAAAGCAGATAAAAGCAGAATAACGGCTTGAGAAATCCGATTCATGCGAAGAACAGCGGGATATACTAAATGGGATCTGAAAAAAAAAATTGTGAAATTTTAAAGCAACTAAAAACTCAACCAGTTTTAGATTACAATGTCCATTATCAGTCTAATTGGAAACACTTGGAAAGAATGAGTAATAGTAGATTCCCAAAGGCAATTTATGATTATGTACCAAATGGCCAAAGATCTGTGGGTCGTCCTGCTAAGAGATGTCGTGAAAATATTATGTGAGACCGTAACAGGCCTTGTGGCCTAACACTTGTCAGGCAGAAGCAGAACAACAAATATCCCAAAAAAATAATCATTACTATGTCTACAAACTGTTGAGATATAAATATTTCTGAACTGATGAGAATAGGTGATACATTCCATGCTCTGATTCTTCGATTCTAGCTCAAAATGATGTATTGACGTTTCTTCACATGACACAATTGTTTTCAAAAACCCATTTACTTAAGCGAAATATTCTTCGGCATACTGCTTGACGTCACTGCCGATACCACCGTCGAATGCATCGGGCAAGTAGGCAGGGAGATTTTACCGCATCCTTCTTACAACCCAGATCTCGTATCACCACACCATTGCATGAATAGTTCCATTAAAGACTCCTTTTTTTAACAGTAGTGTTTTATTACTGTATGATTTTTTATGTAATTATAATTTTACAGTTATTCGCATAGAACTTCAATTCTGTTAACTATTGAAACTATATGGTATATTTTGACTCTGAAGATGAATTAGATTGAAAAGTCCAAGCCATGAAGGTAACTGAGGTTATTGACGATAAGTTTCGAAATAATTATACATTGGTCATCTAGGATAGCAATGTAGTTTGCTCTTGCAGCACAGTTTAAGAATGTAAAAAATAATTCTGAACTTGTAGGAATTAAGTTGCACATAATGTGTTGCGTGGCGAAATTTAAGATCACTTTTTGAAATTGTTTCAGTTTACATAATGTTTGAGATAATGTTGTAAGAAAGATAAGATATTATTGATATTATGTTTAGTGTCAAATTTCTCATCTTTCTAAGATGATTAGATATATAAAATTGAGTTTGAAGAGAGAACATTGATTTACTGATGTCTCGGGATTCACTTTGGAATGCTTTGGAAGGGCTTACTTTTACTCACATTTATTTTCTGTCCTCGAGTTTTCAATAACGTTAAGATCGTTTTGTGAGGCGGCGATATCGGATTCATCATTAATATCGGATTCATCACTTGTGTACTTTTAATATTTCACAAGTTTTTTTATTACGTTTCCTCCAGATATATTGGTTTTGTAAACATCATTAACAAATGACACCCATTTCAGTGTGCGGCCAGCTATTTATTGCAAAACATACTTTCTCGTACCTCGTAATCGAAAAATAGAACTCTGCCATTCAAGGTCTCCGCTATTACACATATATTCCGCGCTTTTCGAATCACTGAAACATTTTATTGCAATTATTGTAAATGTGGAAATACAAACTATTTACATACCAACATGGCCATAAAAATGGACCTCTGCAGAATAAACCCCGGGACATATTTTATGCCGCAAGCCAGTCCGGGCGTGCGGCGGCCATCCCAGTGGGGTGGCACTCATTTTCCCGGAGGTAATGACTTTATTATTTTCCACATTGCAGCGAGGGCTAACAACACACCCTGGCACCCCCACGCCCCCCACAGCATTTCTGCAGGAGCGGAAATGGCTATAGTGCTTTCTCACATTCGTTCAGTAGACGACCTCTAGTCCTTATACATCAGTCATAGGGTGGGGCAGAAACAATTGCGTTGTTTAGCTCAGGGGTGCACAGAGATGAATATTAGATCGATATACAAGTGCCGAATAAAATATTCTTCCATGATTGGACAACTGCGCTTTGTCAGAATCAGTCGTAGTTATAAATAGGGATGAGAAATTTATGTTCTATAAACATTCCAAATATTCATCTAAGTTTCGTCTTAACCCTTAAATTCACAAAGTATCTTATAGGATACAACAGATTAATAGGCTTTTTGCTACAATTTTAATAGACCAAGAGAAAAAAATTGGTAGGAAAATTAAATTTGTGCGAGATCGTGCGTATTTGCTTGGTTTCCGCACAAAACCAATCCGCGGAAAGTCTAAAATTCCACATTCAGTATTCCCAACCTAACACACATAACAATTTCCCTCTTCTTACCGCTTAAGTGACATATTGATTTTACTGCTTTAGGCTTTTAACATATTATTTTTAGAGACGTTCAATATAGTAATAATTACAAAATGGAAACTTACCACTGCAGTTTCACCTAAATTGCACTGTTAATTATTGTTTTTAAATATTTGCAAAAATTAAGTAAACTCTAAATCATTACATAACCTTACCGTTTGTTTTAAGTTCGCATTTATAGACTGGGGGAAAAAAAAAGACAGACTTATATCACGGCCTGCTGGAGTATAGTAAACACAGAAAACATTTTAAAGCAACAATGTTGAAGATAGATATTTTTGTTTTCCAAAATTGCCGTCATTGAACAGAAACCAAGATGGAGATTTCATTGCAACTAATTAGAAATTCCTCTTTCAGGTATGTAATAAACGATCTTCGCACAAAATAATGTACGATATACGAGCGGTATGTTTTCTTTCAATTCTCGGAAATTAAAAAAGCTCAACTACGTTTCGCTTTTTCAAACTTTTCCTCGAAAATGAAAACTTCAACATACCGCTCTTGTGACGCATATTACTAGTTCCATGAATGGACAACTGCGCTTTGTCAGAATCAGTCGTAGTTATAAATAGGGATGAGAATTTTATGTTCTATAAACATTCCAAATATTCATCTAAGTTTCGTCTTAACCCTTAAATTCATAAAATATCTTATAGGATACAACAGATTAATAGGCTATATGCTATAATTTTAATAGACCAAGAGAAAAAAATTGGTAGGAAAATTAACTTTAACCAACATTTCACAATACTATAATATTGTACAACATATAAAATATGGACATTATGATAGTCGTTTTCTTTACGGTCCGACACGGTTTAATAAATTATTGTGAGAAATGAAGTTTTGTCAATTTAATGGTTAAAATTATCAAACATTTATCCAACAGGGGCGATAATGTGTACTGAAATAAATACAAAACCTGTATTACGTTTTGTGATTAAATGCACGGTTAATTAGAAAATTAAGTTTGAAGTTTCAACAGTCCGGCAACATCGCCGTGAACACACGCTTCTCGTGATAGAGATGCAAGAGGCCAACGAACTCGGTAACTCGGTGTGTCTCACTAGATGAGCTGGCGCTGTGTTGCAACCGACCCGCAGCGTACAATGGCTTGGATTTAGAACAATTTTTTGCCAAATATTTACATGCGTAACCACGGAAACAACTTTAAAATGGCATTTAAATCTCATTATAATTATATATGTAACCACGGAAACAACCTTAAAATGACATTTAAATCTCATTATAATTATATATGTAACCATGGAAACAACCTTAAAATGACATTTAAATCTCATTATAATTATATATGTAACCACGGAAACAACCTTAAAATAACATTTAAATCTCATTATAATTATATATGTAACCACGGAAACAACCTTAAAGTGGCATTTAAATCTCATTATAATTATATATGTAACCACGGAAACAACCTTAAAATGACATTTAAATCTCATTATAATTATATATGTAACCACGGAAACAACCTTAAAATGACATTTAAATCTCATTATAATTATATATGTAACCACGGAAATAATCTTAAAATGACATTTAAATCTCATTATAATTATATATGTAACCACGGAAACAACCTTAAAATGACATTTAAATCTCATTATAATTATATATGTAACCACGGAAACAACCTTAAAATGACATTTAAATCTCATTATACTCATATGCGTAACCACGGAAACAACCTTACAATGACATTTATATCTCATTATAATTATATATGTAACCACGGAAACAACCTTAAAATTACATTTAAATCTCATTATACTCATATGCGTATCCACGGAAACAACCTTACAATGACATTTATATCTCATACTTATATGCATAACCACGGAAACAACTTTACAATGGGATTTAAATCTCATTATACTTATGTGTGTAGCCACGGAAACAACCTTACAATGGCATTTAAATCTCATTATACTTATATGCGTAACCACGGAAACAACCTTACAATGACATTTATATCTCATTATACTTATATGCGTAACCACGGAAATAACCATACAATGACATTTAAATCTCTTTATACTTATATGCGTAACTACGGAAACAACTTTACAATGACATTTAAATCTCATTATACTTATATGCGTAACTACGGAAACAACATTACAATGACATTTAAATCTCATTATACTTATATGCGTAACCACGGAAACAACCTTACAATGACATTTAAATCTCATTATACTTACATGCGTAACCACGGAAACAACCTTACAATGACATTTAAATCTCATTATACTTACATGCGTAACCACGGAAACAACCTTACAATGACATTTAAATCTCTTTATACTTATATGCGTAACCACGGAAACAACTTTACAATGACATTTAAATCTCATTATACTTATATGCGTAACTACGGAAACAACATTACAATGACATTTAAATCTCATTATACTTATATGCGTAACTACGGAAACAACCTTACAATGACATTTCAATCTCATTATACTTACATGCGTAACCACGGAAACAACCTTACAATGACATTTAAATCTCTTTATACTTATATGCGTAACTACGGAAACAACCTTACAATGACATTTAAATCTCATTATACTTATATGCGTAACCACGGAAACAACCTTACAATGACATTTAAATCTCATTATACTTACATGCGTAACCACGGAAACAACCTTACAATGACATTTAAATCTCATTATACTTACATGCGTAACCACGGAAACAACCTTACAATGACATTTAAATCTCTTTATACTTATATGCGTAACTACGGAAACAGCCTTACAATGACATTTAAATCTCATTATACTTATATGCGTAACCACGGAAACAACCTTACAATGACATTTAAATCTCATTATATTTATATGTGTAACTTTACAGTGACATTTAAATCTCGTTAATTTTTTTTTCAATAAAACAGTATTGAATTATTAAATGTAATCGGTGATGAGAATGCCAGTGACTAAAATGTAATCGGTGTCAAGGTATAGGCCTAATGACATCTCCGATGACGAGAATTTATAGATCTAGACTTGAAAACAAGATGATGATGATGATGATGATGATATCACATAATTGTTCAATTTTTCTGCGGTTTCATTAAATTTTCTCACGGACGATTTTCATTAATTTTAATACAGATATTCAATAACCTCCCCAGAACTCGGTGGTTCAGTTCCCTTGTGCTTACCGCGTATCTATTATCTATTCTATAGTGATGGTCCTGCGTCAGTGATCACGTGATCATGGAGGCTCGTTATTTTTAAATCTCTGATGTTTGCTTATAGTCATCACAAGAGTATGGACGGAATGGCCGCAAAGGGCTGGAACCCTGAAGGCAGGCTATGTTGAAATGCCTGACACTATATGGACATACGATGAGACTCTATGACGTGGCTTCCAGTGGAGGACGTCATATTGACAGCTGATAAACACGTGTTCCCGAGGCAGGATTCAATCACACTACCGTAGCATCCTCCTAGAGCCATAGCTGCGTATGTCACACCTGTACCACACACGGCGTCTGTATAGTCGCTATGAGTAATTCAGATTAATTAAGAAACCAGGAACAGATGAACTTGGAAGTTGGCGAGGGCTATTGGAAGACGATGAATATGTAGATAAACTAATCAAGAAGAGTATATACCACATGTGCTTTGATAACAAGGGAGCCTTTCACAATCGAAACATTCATAATTTATTTTAATACGGGTAGGTGGGTGGGTGGAGGGATGGATAAATAAGCGTACTGCAGTTTAAAGAGAAAGGGAACATGGCAAAATCTAAACCCGTGAAGAAATACTACTTCCAAAGGAAATGGGAATATGATTATTTTTTTGTTGAAGACGAAAGAATTGCTTGTTTACTGTGTCCCAACCAATTTATTTCTACTCGTCATTTCAATATTGAACCACATTTCAACAAAGCCCATATTAAGAATTATGGCATGCACAAACTTTCCCGTAAATTCATTATTACGAACTATATATTGATTATTTATTTATATACTGTTAAATTAAGGACGTCACTCTTTGCGTTCATTTTGAATTGAAATTAGACTTATAGTGACTTTCAAGTTTCGTTACTTATATGCTATAAATTTATGTTTCCGTAGGAAAGTTTTCGAAAATCTAAAGCAGGTTAAGTGCAAAGAAATCTCAAAGAAACTACCGACCGGAAATCTAAAATAATTTTAAATCTTGAAACGAGATAACGCATTATAAAAACATTGAATTTATTACAATCCTTTTTGAAAATTACATGTCGCCACTGATAGACCTTTGTCGGCGAAAGAACTCTACGCGGAAGTCGATCATCCCCAATAGAAGTGGCGTGAGGCTGACGTCATATTTCCCCTACTTACGAGTTCTGCAGGCCTGTACTACTGGGTGTTCAGTTCAAAGTGTGTCATGGCTCGCTGTATGCCGTCACGTGGCTAGTCGATGAGCCTAGAGAATTCAATCTTCCTACACTTCCGCAGAGGTGTATTACTTATCTGCCAGAGAAGTTGCCTTGCAAGTACGACGTTCATTCTGAAGAGTACTTACCGAAACGTACGGTAATGCCGGTAGTGGCAGGAATGTGAACTGTTTCGAAACATGTACTGAGGTGACTTTTTTCTTACTGTCGGGATATGTGGAGAGGGTTAAGACGATTACTTACGTATTTGTTGACATTAACTTCGACGGTCAACATGGACACGGAGCATTTGATTTGTATTGTGGAATGTTGCCGTACGCAACCGATGATAACAAATACCCTGCGTACGACTTGGCCGCGCAAAACACAGTTCGAAAGAGGTAGCACACAGACTGTACAGACCACCATCTGTTGCTACGACGTTCTCAAGTTCAGATTGAACGCCTTGATTAATAGGCAACTTCTCTGACACAAAAGCTGAAACTCGCTTCAAATCGCTGACTCATCAACAGTGACGACATGACACACTTTGAAATGAACACCCATGCTCCATGTCCATGTTGACCGTCGAAGTTAATGTCAACAAATACGTAAGTAATTGTCTTAACTCTCTCCCCATATCCCGACAGTAAGAAAAAACTCACCTTAGTACATGTTTCGAAACAGTTCACATTCCTGCCACTACCAGCGTTACCATACGTATCGGTAAGTACTCTTCTGAATGAACGCCGTACTTGCTAGGCAACTTCTCTGGCAGATAAGTAATACACCTCTGCGGAAGTGTAGGAAGATTGAATTCTCTAGGCTCATCGACTAGCCACGTGACGGCATACAGCGAGCCATGACACACTTTGAACTGAACACCCAGTAGTGTTACATTAGAATCAGAGACGGGCTATACTGCAAAGGTGACGTAATAGTGACGCACTGTGTATTAGTACAAGACGCTGCCGTTTCACAAAGAGTATGGTCGGGTAGTACTGTAACTGTAGGCAGTGAACGAAAATATGTATGTAAGCACATTCTCTCATTTGGAGTTTCACACACACGCATGAATTTATTTCAAATATAATTTAAATGCGACAGCAGAGAACGGTTTACGACCAAAAACATAAATAAGTTATAATAATGCTGTTTGTGTTCCAGTGCGGCATGTGGATTTATTTTCCAGTTTTGCAACAGCTCTGTTTACTAATTTATCCACGGTTAACCTCGAGGCTCGTAGCATCAGACAACAACAATTACCTGTTCAATATTTCAGACAGAAAACTGTATACCTGAGTTTTACGTTTCCGGTTGCTGTATGAAATTTTTTTCCTGCTTGTTTAACTAGCACGTTATTCTTTTACAATGAAATGCCTGCGGTGAATCCCCGTTACAGTTGCTTCATTAGACAAACACTATTATAAATCTAGTCAGGATTTTTAAACAGTATCATTTCAGTGTTTCCATTTTTAATTTTAATTTCTGTCTTTTGTCTTAGTATAAAGGAGAGAGAGCATAATCATCTTGTCATCTATACTCCATCTTTGCCATTAAAGAAATATAGGGAGAAGTACATGTTACCACAGTCTACTATATACAGTCACGAAGCTTGAGTTTTGAGGGTGCTAGAAACAATAGACTGTGACGGTACTATTTTGCATTGCCTGTAATGAGACAATATTAGCGATCCTAGTGGTGAGCAACTATCTAATGTTTGCATATTTACTACGTATTGAGCTTCGCGACTGTATATACTAGACTGTGATGTTACATCGTCGCGTGTGAGGCTCAGGTCTTCCATCCGTGCAGCCGAGGTTCGATCTCCAACTTTGTCGTGATGGAACTTGTGGTGGTAATATTATTATTATTATTATTATTATTATTATTTTATAATAAAAGGGTGTTCTGAAATTCTTATACCTTTATTAGTTCACATATTTAACTTTAGTTTGAAAACTGGGGTATTTCCATCTTACTGGAAACAAGCAGCAGTTATTCCTGTCTTTAAAAATGGCAAAAGGAATGTAGTTGGCAACTACAGACCTATCTCTATTTTAAATAATTTCTCAAAAATTTTTGAAACTATAATTCACAAACATGTTTCTCTCTCTCTCTCTCTCTCTCTCTCTTTTGTAAAAAGAACAAATTAAATTCTGCACAGCACGGATTTACTAAATCCAAATCTACTACAACTAACCTAGTCTCTTATTTGAATCAGATACTACCAGTTGTTGAATCCCAGGGCCAAACAGACGCAATATATTTTGATTTCAGTAAGGCGTTTGATATAGTTCCACATTCTATTATATTGTCTAAATTAGATAATATAGGACTATTGGTAAGCTACGTAACCTGGTTTGAAAATTATTTACACGATGGACAATCTAGTGTACGAATTTCGAATACTCTCTCTGATCCATTTAATATTATCTGTGGTGTGCCCCAGGGCTCAACTTTAGGACCTCTTCTGTTTTTAATCTTCATTGACGACATTTGCAAAAGAATAAGTTCTGACTATCTATTATTCGCTGACGATCTTAAAGTTTTTCGAAAAACCAGCAGTGTTGCTGACTGTTAATTTTTTCAGGATATTAATTCAATTACCACTTGGTCAGTTGATAACCAGATGATGATTAATGAATCCAAAACTTACGTAATATCATTTTCAAGGAAAATCTCCACACTAAAATATAACTATCATCTAAAAATGTATTAATTAACAGAAAAGATTGTATTAGAGGCCTCGGTGTGTTAATTGATAATAAATTATATTTTCACAACCACATTGATTATATTTATAACCAATGCAATAAGAATGTTAGGAATAATTCGATCAATTACTTATTCTTTTTCAACACATGCCTCTCTTTTAATACTATACTATACATTAGTGAGATCGAAACTCGAATATGCATCTGTAGTTTGGAACTCTATTACTAGTACTGATTCGGCAAAACTGGAAAATATTGAAAGGAAATTTATTTCATTATGTTCGTACAGATTTCTGCCTAATAACTCTGGGTATAACTATGACAAAAAAATGCGAGTACTTTAAATGTCGAAGCTTGTATGCTAGACGTCATGATCTCGATTACTTATTCTTATGTAAGGTCCTTAAAGGTGACATTAATTGTCAATCTTTCTTAAACATTGTCAGGCTTCGTATTCTTATGAAGGATATGAGACATGACAAACTCTTCTATATTAGAAATTCTAAATCTTCCTCGCCGGTCTCCAGATGTATTAAACTTGCTAACTTACATGTAGGCGATTTCGATCCATTCAATGTATAGAAGTATTAGAAAATGACTATGTATTTCCTAATATTATTTATTATTATTATTATTATTATTATTATTATTATTATTATTATTATTGTATCTCCAATTGGGGGTAGCCCTATTTTACATATGTATGCTAGGGCTATAGTTTTACACAAAAAAATAAGCACAAAAACAAATGAAAAAGAAAAATAAATTAGCTTACACAATGTAAACAAAACAAACAATCCGTAATTTAAACATTGCGATTGCAAAGTAAACATCAGGCATCAATTTGAGACATACAGGAAACAGTTACAACACATAAACGTAACATTTCTTATAGCCGTTCTCTATAACACAATTATGCAGCTTTCCGTGACATACATCATAAATTAATACAAAATAGTCACACAAACAAAATCAAACTATAATTAAGACATTGCGACGACATCAAGCATCCCATAACTATGACTCACATACATAACAAATCAAGCATCCGCTACAGACATACACTGCAAAATAATAGCCATACTTTTAAAGGTTACAAATTTGGCATCAAAGAGAATAAATAGGACACTGTTACTAAATACTGTTATTTCCTACAAGGTCTTAAACACATCTGTAATAAATCTGTGAAATTCCTTTAAGCAACATTGCCTCAGAAGAACTTTTGTTATTGGTGGTGAGAAAGTTGTATCGCACATGCTACGATGGGTTTCTAGCCGGTATCTCTTGCGTTCTTGTAGCGGGCACTCAAATAACAGGTGGTAGACTGTTTGTGTGGGGTGTTCACAGGAACATGAAGAGCCGTTTGGGTTGTCAATTTTGAAACGTTCAAAATATGAATTAAATTTTCCGTGTCCAGTCATAAATTGCGTGGATATGTATGATAGTTCATAATTCTTTACGGTTAGTCTATCTTTAACTGCGGGAAAATATAGTGATTTTGTGATTTGGCCATTTGTACTATTTAACCACATTGCATTCCAGTCATTCAACATGTCAACCTTCATTTGCATTTTTACATAAGAGAGGGATTGTTTAGAGTATGTGTGTTCTGTTTCCGAAATTGCGGCCATCTTGGCTAGATGATCTGCTCTTTCGTTTCCTGTGTTCCCTACATGACCACGTACCCAATCGAAACATACATGTTGCTTACATAGTAACAAAGTTTCCCTAATACCAACCGCAATTGGGTTGAGGTTATATTTATCGTCAACTGCTGCGAGTGCTGCTTGAGAATCGCATAAAATTCGTACATTACACGGTCTATTTACACTCCATTCTGTTGCTTTCTTCAGTTCCTAATATTATATGCGTTACAAGAGCGGTATGTTGAAGTTTTCATGTTCGAGGAAAAGTTTGAAAAAGCGAAACGTAGTTGAAGATCGTTTATTACATACCTGAAAGAGGAATTTCTAATTAGTTGCAATGAAATCTCCATCTTGGTTTCTGTTCAATGACGGCAAATTTGCAAAACAAAAAGATCTATCTTCAACATTGTTGCTTTAAAATGTTTCCTGTGTTTACTATACTCCAGCAGGCCGTGATATACGTCTGTCTTTTTTTCCCCCAGTCTATGATGAGTCTGGAATCTTGTTGATTTTTTCACGGCTTCCTTAATGTTACTTGCATCACGAATGCAGTAACTTTAGTGGAGTTGTAGAGTTTACTTAATTTTTGCAAATATTTAAAAACAATAATTAACAGTGCGATTTAGATGAAATTGCAGTGGTAAGTTTCCAATTTATAATTATTACTATATTGAACGTCTCTAAAAATAATATGTTAAAAGCCTAGAGCAGTAAAATCAATATGTCACTTAAGCGGTAAGAAGAGGGAAATTGTTATGTGTGTTAGGTTGGGAATACTGAATGTAGAATTTCAGACTTTCCGCGGATTGGTTTTGTGCGGAAACGAAGCAAATACGCACGATCTCGCACAAATTAATATTGCATAATCCTTATACACAAATTGGTAATACTTTTGTAATAATCAACTCTTTTCCATAAAATTTTACAGTATTAATTCTTGTAAATTAATCATTGTAATCTATGTTCTTCATTTTGTTGTTATCTCAATTACTTAATTTGTACCATATTGTTCATTTTATTCTATTAATTGCATCACTATGCTGGATTTATATTGGCCAATGGCTGTTGTCCAGCAAATAACTATTGGTAAATAAATAAATAAATAAATAAATATATATATGATTATAGCAATTTTCTACTGTAATGGAAATCCCTGAACTCTTATTATATGACAAAACTATCATTTCATGCTGACAGAAGGAACTCCTTCCTTGTTCGTATTCCCTTTGTCTCTTCTCACTCCATTTTTTTTTTACCTCTTTAGGGGCCCGAAAACTAGCATATTTGTGACAAAGGTTACTTGAATCCAAATCTCCCTTTTCTCGTAAATGTCGTGTCTCGGTTGTTGCTGCTGCTCCTACTAATATCAAGTTATTTATTACTACTACTACTACAGCCTCTACTTTCATTATTGCTACTACTCCTACTACTACTACTGCAAACTCTTCTACTACTACTGGTACTACTAGCGTTCGATTGCGTTGATCACAACTTAATTTTATCAAAATTAGAATTTTATGGTATTCGAGGGAATACACTAAATATTTTTAGAACCTATAACATGGCAGAAGGCAATTAGCCTCAATAGGTGAAAATTGGTCAAGTCTCTCCAGTATACATTATGGTGTTCCACAAGGCTCAATAATTGGTCCACTGCTATTCTTAGTAGCAATAAATGACCGTCCTAAATTCATTAAAGCTATAACAATTATGTATGCTCATGACACTACATTCTTATGTTCTAGCTCTACTCTGAATGAATTACATGCTCTAACCAATGCTATTCTATCAAAGATGGCTGTATGGTTTGAATCTAATGGTTTTTTGCTTAATCAAGAAAAGACTATCAACATAAATTTTACCCTAAATCATGTAATAAGAAAGGACAACATACAAAACTATACCACATTTCTAGGACTTTATATAGACTCCAGTTTAACATGGGAAAAATATATTGAATATATATGCACAAAATTATCAAGAGTTATATATGTATTAAAGAAATTAGTGACTTGCGTTTCTCAAAATTATTTAAGATGTGCCTACTTTTCGTTCTTTCAGTCGATAATTAGCTATGCCTTAATTTTTTGGGGAAATGGTAGCAAAATTGGGAGTGTCTTGATTTTGCAAAAGAAAACCATTAGATTCTATGTCAATCAAACTATCTTGAACATTGTCCACCTCTTTTCAAACAATCACAGGTATTAACTGTCATAAATTTATATATATATATATATATATGACCTAGTCCTTTACACTCGACAAAATATAGACAATTACTCATTAATAGCCAATATACATGATCATGAAATTATAAATAGTTAACAAATTAATATTCCATACTGTAGATTACATAAAACTAGTACAAATTTTTCTGTCATGGGGATGAAATTTTATAATAAGCTTCCCAGTCAATATTATAAGTTACCAACGAATAGTTTCAAAGCTAGATTTTATAATTGGTTTTTAATTAATCCTTTCTACTCTGTAGATGAGTTTCTTAACATAAATTCATACGAAATTGTTTTTAATAAATAATAGTACATTATGCAACGAGCCTATAATGATAGTAATTAAGACGCAAGTATGGATATTTATGAAACTCGCTTGCGCTCGTTTCATAATATTCATACGAGCGTCTTAATTGCCATTATAAGCAAGTTTCATATGACTTTTTATGCTCACCATATTTCTAACTTGAAATTATTCAGATGTTTACATTTTATTTGTATCTGACAAGATCGGAAGTGACCTTGTTCTAGGTCGTGCATTGTGAGATGTGCGCAGACGCAAAAGTATTGATACTTGTGGTTTTATAACGGTACAAAGCTGACTCGTCATTGGCTGAACATCTGTAAGCTAAGTTGTCATTGGCTAAACACCTGTACTTTAATGAGTAGGTGTACTTTAATGACATGCATTAAAGGACTGCTACCAGGTGTATAATTACTACATTTCGGCATGGTCGAGCATAAAGTTATTTACATTTAGTTACAAATATTACATTAAGAGTGAAGTGTTTTCATTAATTTTAGAGTTTCAGAATGTTTTGTGTTTTCATTCTAATTAAACTTTACTGTTTTCCATTATATGTGTATTTTTAAAATAAATGTTTTTTTTTCCTCCCTTCTGTATTGTGACGAAGCCTACCACTGTATGTTTAATGGCTTAGTAAATTGAATTCAATAGAATTGAATACTACCACCACCTCTTCAACTAGTACTGCTGCTACTACTACTACTACTACTACTACTACTACTACTACTACTACTACTATTACTACTACTACTACTACTACTACTACTATATTGCAACCTCTTCTTCTGCTACTGGTACTACTACCACCACCACCACCTCTTCTACTAGTACTACTACTGCTATTACTACTACTACTACTACTACTACTACTACTACTACTACTACTACTACTACTACTACAACTACTGCTACTACTAGTAGTACTAGACTTTTCTGACGATTAAATTATGATACAAGTAATTTATATACCATTGTGAGAGATTTGGACACCCTGCAGTTTCACCTTGGCACGTCATCTCAGTAACAAAAGCGAGCCTATTTCCCCTTGTCATACCTGACCGTGTTAAAGCCACTCTCTATCTTAATGCGGACATTAATTCTCGACGAGAGCGTTGGGGGGATGAGGGGTAGAGGATTGCGCCAGACGACTAGAATCCTCCCCCTCACCTCCGCCCCCCGGAGCCATCTGTCAGCGCGCGAAGATCCTGCACTCTGGAATTAAAGGAGAGAAATTTGAAAATTAATTGTCGTGTAGGAACTTTAAATCCTTCCCAGCAGAGAGTACACCGTCTCGCGTGGTACGCGGGTCATATGCTGCAAATGAAACTCGTAAAAGTAAATTTGTCCTGTAATCATTTTGCGGAGTTGTATATGACCTCATACATTACTGTCTTCAGGATACAGAATAAATTTGTAAGAAAATATTTTCTCTTATATAATCCTTGAATGGAATATCTCCTACTTAAAAGCAGATTATATAGGCTAATTATATAGATGTATATTTACATAGACCTTGAGCAAAGTAATTGAATTCAATGGGTTATTCTTTGAGATATTTCAAACGGAAGGGTTTAATTTTGCTCTCTTTTCTTCCTTTCCGAGAAAAAAATATAAGAAACGTTTCATAGCGTATTCTGGGAAAGCTAATAAATTAATTCCCTTATTGCCCAGTCAGTTTAAGAGAGCAGTGTATTATGATAATAAATAATTGAAATAATTTTAGAACAAAGAAGAGAAGCGCAAGAGAACAGAAACAAGAAAAGAATAAGAGAAGAACGAAAACAGAAACAAGAGACGAGTAAGAGAAGAACGAGAACAGAAACAAGAGAAGAGCAAGAGAAGAACGAGAACAGAAACAAGAGAAGAGCAAGAGAACAATGAGAACAGAAACAAGAGAAGACCAAGAGATGAACGAGAACAGAAACAAGCGAAGATAAATAGAAGAACGAGAACAGAAACAAGCGAAGAGCAAGAGAAGAACGGTAATAGAAACAAGCGAAGAGCAAGAGAAGGACGAGAACAGAATCAAGAAAAGAATAAGAAAAGAACGAGAACAGAAACAATAGAAGAGCAAGAAAAGAACGAAAATAGAAACAATACAAGAGCAGGAAGAAAACAACGTGAACAGAAACAATACAAGAGAGGAAGAAAACAAGAACAGAAACAAGAGAAGAGTAAGAGAAGAACGAAAACAGAAACAATAGAAGAGCAGGAAGGAAACAATGAGAACAGAAACAGTACAAGAGAGGGAGAAAACGAGAACAGAAACAACATAAGAGCAAGAGGAGAACGAGAACAGAAACAAGAGAAGAGCAAGAGAAGAACGAAAACAGAAACAATACAAGAGCAGGAAGAAAACAACGAGAACAGAAACAGTACAAGAGAGGAAGAAAACGAGAACAGAAACAACATAAGAGCAGGAGGAGAACGAGAACAGAAACAAGAGAAGAGCAAGAAGAGAATGAGAACAGAAACAATACGAGCACAAGTGGAGAATGATAATATAAACAATACAAGAGCAAGAGGAGAACGGGAACATAAACAATATGAGCACAAGAGAACGAGAATATAAACAATACAAGAGCAAGAGGAGAACGGGAACAGAAACAATATGAGCACAAGAGAACGAGAATATAAACAATACAAGAGCAAGAGGAGAACGAGAACAGAAACAAGCGAAGAGCAATAGAAGAACGAGAAGGGCAAGAGGAGAACGAGAACAGAAACAAGAGAAGAGCAAGGAGAGAACGAGAACAGAAACAATACAAGAGCAGGAAGAAAACAACGAGAACAGAAACAGTACAAGAGAGGAAGAAAACGAGAACAGAAACAACATAAGAGCAAGAGGAGAACGAGAACAGAAACAAGAGAAGGGCAAGAGAAGAACGAAAACAGAAACAATACAAGAGCAGGAAGAAAACAACGAGAACAGAAACAGTACAAGAGAGGAAGAAAACGAGAACAGAAACAACATAAGAGCAAGAGGAGAACGAGAACAGAAACAAGAGAAGAGCAAGAGGAGAATGAGAACAGAAACAATACGAGCACAAGTGGAGAATGATAATATAAACAATACAAGAGCAAGAGGAGAACGGGAACATAAACAATATGAGCACAAGAGAACGAGAATATAAACAATATAAGAGCAAGAGTAGAACGAGAACAGAAACAAGCGAAGAGCAATAGAAGAACGAGAAGGGCAAGGGGAGAACGAGAACAGAAACAAGAGAAGAGCAAGGAGAGAACGAGAACAGAAACAATACTAGAGCAGGAAGAAAACAACGAGAACAGAAACAGTACAAGAGAGGAAGAAAACGAGAACAGAAACAACATAAGAGCAAGAGGAGAACGAGAACAGAAACAAGAGAAGGGCAAGAGAAGAACGAAAACAGAAACAATACAAGAGCAGGAAGAAAACAACGAGAACAGAAACAGTGCAAGAGAGGAAGAAAACGAGAACAGAAACAACATAAGAGCAAGAGGAGAACGAGAACAGAAACAATACAAGAGCAGGAAGAAAACAACGAGAACAGAAACAGTACAAGAGAGGAAGAAAACGAGAACAGAAACAACATAAGAGCAAGAGGAGAACGAGAACAGAAACAAGAGAAGAGCAAGAGAAGAATGAGAACAGAAATAATACGAGCACAAGTGAAGACGAGAATATAAACAATACAATAGCAGGAGGAGAACGAGAACAGAAACAAAAGGAGAACAAGAAGAATAAGAGAACAGAAACAAGAGAAGAGCAAGGAGAGAACGAGAACAGGGGCAATACAAAAACAAGGTGAGAACATGAACAAGAGAAGAGCAAGAGGAAAACGAGAACAGAAACAATACAAGAGCAGAAAAGAACGAGAAAGAGAATGGACGAAAGAAATCTGAGAGGGAAACAAGAGAAGAAAATAAAGAGAGACGAAAGTAAATAAGAGAAAAACGTGGAGTTTAACAGGAGAAGAGGACGTGTAGAAAAGTAAGAAGAGGTGGAAATAAGAGAGGAGGAAAAGAAAGAAAAGAGAACCAAAATGTACGGATGAGAGGAATAAAGCAAGACAAGAAGAATGAGGGAAATGAGAATATGAGATGACAAGAAAGGAATATAAATTATGGAATAATTTGGAAAGTAGACAGAATGAAGCGAAGAGGAGTAAAAATATTATACCATAGAGAAAGAGGTTCCGTAGAGTAAAGAGGTGGAACAGGAGGTGGTGCTGAAAGGGGAACCTCATACTGAAACAATCTCTTTCGCTTGATAATTTTCGAAAATTTTAACGTGCTTGCAGAGAGTAGCTTTAAATCTGCGGAACATATACGTTGTAGAAAGAAGAAAATTTTAGCAAGTATTTGTGAAAAAGAAAACACTCCCTGGTCGTGCTCCAGGACTCCGTTATTTCATTCAGTCTTATTAAAGGCAATGCACACTAAATTCCTTCCTTATTAAAAGCATTATCACAGACCCGAGAACTGCTGGTATCTTCCCAGCATTCCTAGATTGCGAGACATTTTAACATGAAGTCGTCTGCGAGATCTCAAGCCGGGGAGGGAAGAAATGCGAATAAAAATTCCCTGTAATAAAAATCTAATTTGCATGAAACAATGTAGCCAAGTTAACGAGGCTGCCCTCAGAATGAAGCGGATAATTTTTAACGCATGAAGTGACGTTTATAGCTCGCATCGCGGAAATCTAAGTGCATGTTCGCGAAAACAAAATAAAAAGGGAGAGACTTTAAACGTATATCTAATATGGAATATTGTAGGAAGCGTACAGCTGGATTTCGAATCTAATAAAACACGATGTCGGTTAAATCTCTTCGGCTGTAAAACGAGGAAGCAGATTCTGTAACCTACGGAACCCATTCATAAGAATATTCCAGTGAATGCTAAAAATAACACCGCCAATCGCTACATGTTTGTTTAAATGGAAATATAGGTAGTAACTTCACCGCCAATCGCTACATGTTTGTTTAAATGGAAATATAGGTAGTAACTTCATATTGGTTTCATCTTTGTGTTTCCATATGCATAACATGTGATTACGAACACATGACAAGGAATATTAAGAGTGAAGGTTAAAACATGATTTTATGGTATTACATTTTGAGCTTAATATTTTACGAGCTTTATGGAAGATGATCTTTGTTTTCTAAAATAAAATAAAATCGAATAAAAAGAAAATTAATTCGTTTAAATAAATAATAGACTGTGAGCTTTCCTAAAACATAATTTTTTTCTAATAGGCTGTATGATTTTTATTTTTAACACATAAATGTTCTTTATTATTTTAAAAATTCGATTCACATTACTGTAATTTGTTTGATTTTTAGAATTATATGAAACTAAACTTGTTTTTTTAGTAGGTATAGGTTATTTTGCGACGCTTTATCAATATCTTAGGTTATTTAGCGCCTGAATTAGATGGTGATAAATGCCGATGAAATGAGTCCGGGGTCCAACACCGATAGTTACCCAGCATTTGCTCATATTGGGTTCAAACAGGAACTTGCCCCGACCGGGAATCGAACTTATTATTATTATTATTATTATTATTATTATTATTATTATTATTATTATTATTATTATTAATTGTATATTATTCCTGTATTTCTGCTATTCTATTGCTATTGTTCTGATATTGGTTGAGTGGAAAACAAGGCTTTATGGCCTTAACTCTGCCAGTAGAAATAAATCTACTACTACTACTACTACTACTACTACTACTACTACTACTACTACTACTACTACTACTACAGTTTATATAATTAATGAAAAACAATAAGTAAATACGCAGTAAAGAAAATATTTCACAATATAAGCTGACTTTCAAGCCATAATTACCATACAGTAAAATGTCGTTATAACGAAATGTTTAGTATTGCAAAATTATTTTTTGTCCCTTGTCTTTTTTCATATAATTTAATATAAAAATATTTCAGTTTGATTAATTTCGTTTTTATAATAAAACTATCACTATAACGAAATAAAAATGTCGTTCCCTTTCCGAAAAAAATTACATTTTTAACGAGGCATAATAGTGTACAATTCGTTAGCAAGTTGGAACATATTTTATATTATACTCGTAATATTGCAACAATATAGTGGTCACGTGCTCATTTAATATTTAGCTAATGCAATATGACTGCTATGATACAGATGTGTCTCAATTGTGTGTTAGTTTCTTAATACAGTTGTTGCGTTGTTATCCACATCACCTTTCTTCTACCAGTCACAGATTACTAATCTCGCAACATGCCACCTCCAATCACAGCTCACTAATCTCGCAAAATGGCTTCCGAAACAATATGGCACCTCTTGTTCTACAGAGTTTGAATTTTGTATCTAATTTTGCTGTGCCATCTTTCTTTCGTTTTTTTTTCTTTTTTTTTTTCAAATGCAATGCAAATTCAGCTTTTCATTTTATATAAGGATATTTTCTAAGTCTATATGCAAAATATTTTAATTTACGGCTTAAATAGAGGTAAATGAACTAGCACATATTTTATATAGAAAAATAACGTATTCCTTTAAAAATAAATTTTACTATAACGAAGTAATTTCAGGGGTCCCTAAAATGCTGGTATTTTACTTTATTGAGACGCATATTGATAAATTGAAGTCATTGTTATTAAATGTACATATAAAGTTATTTAATGAGTTTTCCGTATATAAATTAAACTGGAAAAAAAACTCTGACCACCTATATCAATCAATCGTTTATTAATGACATGAGCAACATTTCGTTGCAATAGACATAAAATATACTAAATTACAAGAGATATAAAATAATATTTGACATAAAATTAATAGGCCTACAAAAACAGATGAATACAACAATCCAAATGAAATACAATACTGGTAATAATAATAATAATAATAATAATAATAATAATAATAATAATAATAATAATAACAATAATAACCAATACTAATAATAATCGTAATAATTAGGAAAGTCCAGGATAACAGAGAGGGTTTGGAATTGAACGGGTTACATCAGCTGCTTGTCTATGCGGATGACGTGAATATGTTAGGAGAAAATTCACAAACGATTAGGGAAAACACGGGAATTTTACTGGAAGCAAGTAAAGAGAAAGGTTTGGAAATGAATCCCGAAAAGACAAACTATATGCTTATGTTTCGTGACGAGAATATTGTACGAAATGGAAATATAAAAATTGGACATATATCTTTTGAAGAGGTGGAGAAGTTCAAATATCTTGGAGCAATAGTAATAAATATAAATGATACTCGGGAGAAAATTAAACACAGAATAAATATGGGAAATGTCTGTTATTATTCGGTTGAGAAGCTTTTATCATCCAGTCTGCTGTCAAAAAATCTGAGAGTTAGAATTTATAAAACAGTTATATTACCGGTTGTTCTGTATGGTTGTGAAACTTGGACTCCCACTTTGAGAGAGGAACATAGGTTAAGGGTGTTTGAGGATAAGGTGCTTAGGAAAATATTTGGGGCTAAGAGGGATGAAGTTACAGGAGAATGGAGAAAGTTACACAACACAGAACTGCACGCATTGTATTCTTCACCTGACATAATCAGGAACATTAAATCCAGACGTTTGAGATGGGCAGGGCATGTAGCACGTATGGGCGAATCCAGAAATGCACATAGAGTGTTAGTTGGGAGGCCGAGACGTAGATGGGAAGATAATATTAAAATGGATTTGAGGGAGGTGGGATATGATGATAGAGACTGGATTAATCTTGCTCAGGATAGGGACCAATGGCGGGCTTATGTGAGGGCGGCAATGAACCTCCGGGTTCCTTAAACGCCAGTAAGTAAGTGGTAATAATAAAGAGCAATGCAGCTTATAAATTTAGAATACATTTACAGTGGAGTCTAGGAATTCAGTAATACTGTAGAATAGATGGTTGATTAACCAGTTATACAAAACAGATTTAAATTGTATATAACTTGCATCATGGAATTTTTGGTAACTTGTTAAACATTGTTATAGCAATAGAATTGAACCATTTTTTGGCCTTACTTAATCTAACTTTAGGTTCTGAAAGACAATCGTACCTTGTATTATAGTGATGAACTTCTGTTTTAGGATGATAAGTATTAAGGTTAGCTAAGACATTTTAAATCCTATCATTCGCATTAATATTATATGGGATTCACCTCACCGGTCCTGTGAAGAATGCAAAAGGAATGCATCAACTGTTACTCACATCAAAGCTACTTGAAACCACGCCCCTATTCGCCAGCTTCCGAAATGATAGTCCACATTACAATCTTCATAAAAATATTGACGAAACACTATACGTATATTAACTCTGCGGTAGCTGAATGGCCAGACCTTCAGCCTGTCACCACCTATCATCAGTTCAACTACTTTCCCACTACCAGCTTCCCCTGTGATATTCTCCTCCTGTGAGGGGCCGGTGAGCTCAGTCTCACACTGTCTCTATGCTGAGCTTTGGATTTTCGTCTCCATGACAACAGGGAACCACAGACTTTAAGCAATAAGTTACTAAATTTTTTTTTTTCACTATTATTCAAGATGACCTTGAAAATTAATTTTGAGTATATCACAGCTACAGTACGATTATTTAGTCCTGACAGCCGCCGACAATGTGCGTCTGGGTCAGGCGAGTCCATTAATTTACGCCAAGGGGTGTGCGGGTTAGTCAGTAGCTTGCATTCAGAGCGATCGAATGTCTCACGTGCGGTAGAACTGTGTGTTTCCAGTACAGTTTACTGATCACTCGCCCTTATATCTACTTCGAAGCTCTCCCCACTGATCCCATTACTTCCCCTCTTTCGCGTCGCCGAGCTGTCAGGACTAAATAATCGGTCTGTACTTACGGTGGATTGTTACAAAAAATTGTTTAGCTTTTTAGATCTGAGTAGTGTGTATTTTTCATATATCATTAGAAAGAGAATATTTGAGAGAATAGCCTATAATGCAGTAGGGGAGAAGTGGTTACAGTAAGACAGGGAGAACAGTGAGACATTTTTTATTAGATAGTAAATTTTGATGTTGGGATGTTGGCAACAGTGGAGTTGTATGTTGCATGAGTAAAGTAACAATATTTTCATACTCGATATGATTCTAGTTATAAAGGTGAATGATGAAAAAATAATTCGTAATTTTTCACTCCAGAAGTAAAATTTTGGCTTGTGTTTAATGGAGGTTATATTGGATATACAAATGAGATATAAATATGAATGTTTTGTTACCTAATACTATGGTATTTGAGATTGTATTTGGCAAAGTTTCGTCTTTCGTGTTTTAATTTTGAAGTGATGGCGTCATTTTTAAATGAACTATAGACATGCAATTGAAGGGTACACTGAGACATCTCACTGTTCCCATGTACCAGTAATTTGCAAAAACAAACTGTAATTATATTACATTTACCAGTAACTAACATTAAAAATGAACATACAAGTAAACAATTTAGGAACTATAGCTTAAAATAATGGATACATTACATATTAATGATTTCATGAATAAAAAGTTATTCACAAAATTTAAGAAAATATTAAAAAATAATAAAGAATTACATTAAATTCTTATAATTATAAGCTTTGTTGGCACCAAAAATTCATTTCATTTTTTCGCAAAAGTTTGAACTGTCATGAAAAATTAACTTTTCCAAATGTTCCAGAAGTTTCAATGGTTTCGAAGTAAGACATCAAAATGATTCTAAATAAACCTACAGAACATGACAAGATAAAGAGACAGCAAGTTTTCCTTTCTTTTGAAATAAATGTAAATTATTTCAATGTCCGTTAATAGACACTGTGGTGTCTCACTGTACCCTCCTGAATGGAACAGTGAGACATTTGCATTTCTTTGACAAACACGATTGTATATTATGTCCTTTGTCTATTAAAATTTTTGTTTATGTATTATTATACTCCATGTTTTAATGTCTATTTCTATTGCACTTGATTTTAAAAATACTTGAATTATCACTTGCATACATATGTCTTAATATTTTGTGCCTCACTGTACCCACTACTCCCCTATAAAGCGAAATTTGAAATGTTCACTACTTTTCTTCGTGGGACAATTTTAGAAAATTTGGTCTCACCAATCTCGACAACTTTTAATAGTACATTATGCAACGAGCCTATAATGAAGGTAATTAAGAAGTGAGTATGGATATTTATGAAACGAGCGCAAGCGAGTTTCATAATTTTCATACGAGTTTCTTAATTACCATTATAGGCGAGTTTCATACGACTTTTTATGCTCGACCATATTTCTAACTTGATATTATTAATTTTTGAGCAATGTCCCGTATGTTGTGAGATGTGCGCAGACGCGAAAGTATTGATTTTTTCCGAGGAACAGATGTCCACATTGACCTTGCTAGGCCATAAGAACCTACAGAGATAACATTGAAATTAAATTAGACATTGAAAAACGAGATGACAAATTGAATTTATTTGAATATTATTTACAATTAACGCTAATTATTATAGTAACAGAACATAACCTTCTGCGACAGTATTGGATTTCCAGCCTCCGTGACTTTTCGCTAATTCTCTTTCGATTGCATATCCGAGAATAATCGATACTCGCGGTTTTATAACGGTAGAAAGCTGACCTGTCATTGGCTGAACAGTTGTAACCTGAGTCGTCATTGGCTGAAAGACCTGACCTTTAATTAGTAGGTGTACTTTAATGACATGCATTATAGGTCTGCTACCAGGTGTATAATTACTACATTTCGGCATGGTCGAGCATAAAAATATTAACAGTATCAGTTAAGTGGTCGTGGCCTAATTATAATTATTTAACATAGTCAACATTGAAACCATAAATATGTTCTACAATAACGCATAATATGTCTTCAACTCGTAGTAATGACGAAATATTTCTGCTGCCGCTTCTTAATCCTTCGACGCTGCTGGCACAAGGAACTAGCTGCGTGTCTCCGGGCTGGGTGCTCTCGTTGATGGCGGTATTATGTGTCTGCTGTATGCACATTTCTCTTTATAGCGGTGGTGTGAGGGGACAATGCCATCCACTTTCATGCCTTCATTAAACCGCCTTGCTCAATAAGCAGAGAGCTTCGCTCTCATCGCCTCTTGTTTACTAGAGTTGGCTCAAACGCCTTCAGGTCAGCCTTTTCTACAGTCTCGACTCACTGCAAATGATAAGTGGAGCTCAGACAGGCGACGACTCTTCACCAACGAGGTTTGAGTTCGATTCCGGACGAGTTTCTGTAGATTTTATAGTGAATATGTGATTATACGAACAGGTTTTCTCTCAGTACTTTGGTTTCTCTCACCATTTTCAAACCATTGTGAAGTAAGGGATGAAAGGCAAAGATGAAAACGCAAATAAAAAGAATGAATAAAATAGAGTGGTAAGGGAGTGAGAAGAGAAGAAAGTAATAAGTGAAAGGAAAGACAGAAAAAGAAGACAAAGATATGAAAAATAATAATGTTATAATGTGGAAGGGGAAGAAAGATGAATAAAAAAGAAAGGAAGAAAGAAAATAAGAATTGCCGGTGAGTCTGAAGGGTGAGAAGACAGAAAGGTATTGGATAGATGGAAGAGAGAAAGTGAGACTGGAAGAAGAGCAAAGAAAAAGTGAGATTGGAAGGAGAGGAGAGAAGTTTATAAGGAGCAAAGAGAAAAAGTGAGATTGAAAAAAAGGAGAAAGAAAGTGAGACTGCAAGAAGAGAAGAGAAATATCATGTGAAGATTGAAAAAGGAGAAAGAAAGTAAGATTGGAAGGAGAGAAGAGAAATATCACGTGACGTGTAAAGAGAGGAAATGAGATTGAGAAGAGAGAAGGAATTGAGATTGAAAGAAGAGAATGGAGAAAGTGTGATCGGAAGGAGAGAAGAAAAATATATTAGGACGAGAAAAGAGAGAAAGTGAGATTGGAAGGACAGGAGAAAGTGAGATTGAAACAAGAGGAGGGAGAAAGTGAGATTAAAAGAAGAGAGTGGAGAAAGTGTGATCGGAAGGAGAGAAGAAAAATATATTAGGACGAGAAAAGAGAGAAAGTGAGATTGGAAGGACAGAAGAAAGTGAGATTGAAACAAGAGGAGGGAGAAAGTGAGATTAAAAGAAGAGAGTGGAGAAAGTGTGATCGGAAGGAGAGAAGAAAAATATATTAGGACGAGAAAAGAGAGAAAGTGAGATTGGAAGGACAGAAGAAAGTGAGATTGAAACAAGAGGAGGGAGAAAGTGAGATTAAAAGAAGAGAGTGGAGAAAGTGTGATCGGAAGGAGAGAAGAAAAATATATTAGGACGAGAAAAGAGAGAAATTGAGATTGGAAGGACAGAAGAAAGTGAGATTGAAAGAAGAGGAGGGAGAAAGTGAGATTAAAAGAAGAGAGTGGAGAAAGTGTTATCGGAAGGAGAGAAGAAAAATATATTAGGACGAGAAAAGAGAGAAATTGAGATTGGAAGGACAGAAGAAAGTGAGATTGAAAGAAGAGGAGGGAGAAAGTGAGATTAAAAGAAGAGAGTGGAGAAAGTGTGATCGGAAGGAGAGAAGAAAAATATGTTGGGACGAGAAAAGAGAGAAAGTGAGATTGGAGGAAAGAAGAAAGTGAGATTGGAAAAAGAGAAAAGAGAAAGTGAGATTGAAAGAAGAGAAGAAAGAAAGTGAGTTTGGAAGGAGAGAAGAGAAATATATTGTGACGAGGAAGGGAAGAAAATGAGATTGGGAGGAGAGAAGAAAGTGAGATTGAAAAAAGAACAAAAAGAAATTGAGATTGAAAGAAGAGAAGGGAAAAGTGAGATTGGAAGGAAGAAGAGAGAAAGTGAGATTGAAAGAAGAGAAGGGAAAAGTGAGATTGAAAGAAGAGAAGGGAAAAGTGAGATTGAAAGAAGAGAAAGGAGAAAGTGAGATTGGAAGGAGAGAAGAGAGAAAGTGAGATTGAAAGAAGAGAAGGGAAAAGTGGGATTGAAAGAAGGGAAAGGAGAAAGTGAGAATGAAAGAAGAGAAGGGAGAAAGTAAGATTGGAACGAGAGAAGAGAGAAAGCGAGATTGAAAGAAGAGAAGGAAGAAGTGAGATTGGAAAAAGGGAAAGGAGAAAATGACATTGAAAGAAAAGAAGGGAAAAGTGAGATAGGAAGGAGAGTAGAGAGAAAGTGAGATTGAAAGAAGAGAAGAGAGAAAGTGAGATTGAAAGAAGGGAAAGAAGTAAGTGAGATTGGAAGAAGAGAAGGGAGAAAGTGAGATTGAAAGAAGGGAAAGGAGAAAGTGAGACTGGAAAGAGAGAAGAGAAAAAGTGAGATTGAAAGAAAATAAGGAAAAAGTGAACTTGAAAGAAGGGAAAGGAGAAAGTGAGAATGGAAGGAGGGAAGAGGAATATATTAGAAGAAAAGAGAGAAAGTGAAATTGGGAGGAAAGAAGAGAGAAAGGGAGATTAGAAGTCGAGGAATTAAGAAAAAAATGACAGAGAGGAAAGTGGAAAATAGTATAGTATGGATGACGATTATAGGGTAAGAGAAGGGGAAGAAATACATGAAAAGTAATAAAGACAGGGTTAGGAGAATGGATTGGGGAAAAAAAGCATAGAAGAGAAAACAGTAAGAATTGAATTAATAAGACAAGAGTTGGATGTTTGAATGGGTAGGTGCTTGGATATAGACAGGGAATAAATTGTGTGCTAGCTGAATGAAGCAAAATTCACGTTCTAATAATAGAGACGAACTCATTTCTAATTGCCCCATCGACAAAGAAGGCCTTACGTAAGCCGCGATAAAAGCTACTTGTCCATCACAAATGAAGTACAAAAAGTTAGTTTTTCCTCTCTTTCTCGATGTTACGTATTCAAAGGATATCCTTAATAACACGTCCTCGATTATCTTTCCTCTTCAAGTGTTGTGTACACAAATGAGTAGCGTGTTGCAGCATACCAGGCGCGGTTCTACGTATTTCCATTACCGGACTGTCAATAAATGTAGAGAGGAAATTACTTTGCATTTCAGTGTAACAATAAATTGGAATCATTCTTTTTGTATAGCATGCAGACGTCAGGCAATGACATCACGTTTCAAAGTTCCCAGCATTAGGTAGGCTACGTTTCAGCCGGTACAATCCGATCCCACGTCAAACAGCTCATCTGACCTTTGCTATGTATAGATGTCGAACAGAACGCTTTCCTTGAAATACAGTAGAGCCACAGTCTACTATAAACAGTCACGAAGCTTGAGTTTTGAGGGTGCTAGAAGCAATAGACTGTGGCGTTACTATTTTGCATTGTTTGTAATAAGGCGATATTAGCGATCCTAGTGGTGAGCAACTATCTAGTATTTGCATATTTATTACGTATTGAGCTTCGCGACTGTATATAGTAGACTGTGATAGAGCCCCAGTTATCCGTCAGCCTATTAACCGATCGGTGGATTATTACAGGAAACAAATGTAGTCCTGTACAATGCCTTATATTAGTACGTATTTTTTCTAGAATGAGTTATTAAAAGCCTTTATCCTTACACAGCATTGCTTCTGCTGCTTCCAATAGAAACAGTTACTTGTGGGTGTTTTCCCAACTTGTAAAATAGTCAGTACTTGCTTTCAGGATTATAAAACATTGGTATTAGAGGAGTTGTACTCAAATTTTTCCGTTCATATTTAGAAAATAGATATCAAAAAGTCAAAATTGACAATTATAATAGCAATTATAAATTGATTGATATTGGAATTCCACAAGGTACAGTATTAGGGCCAATCTTACTTATAATTAGACTTCGTTGAATTGCCACACGCAGCATGCAATCAGGTTGCCGATGTACGGTAGTATAGAAGAGGTGAGCGACCGCCCGGTCTCATAGTATAAGCAGTTCATGTTAAGAGTTGTGACCGGTCCAAATAGATAGAGCAGCTACAGCTAATGTATACCTATGTAAGCACTTGTTTTTGCATTAATATGGTTGGAATAGTCAAAGCTTAACATTTGTTCAGTGCAGACAAGAATTCAATCAAACATACTACAATGAGAGTGTTGCTGTTACAAATAATTGCCCCTGGAATACCCTTAACCCCGCAGCCAGTCTTGACCCGTTGGGAACGTGGTTGGCGGCAAAATAATGGAGGTAATTGATGCATTGGATAGCACAGACAGTTCCGCTGTTGCAGCTGTAAAATCATTGCCTTTTGAATAGCTATTGGAAGATATTCTGTTCATTGATTCTAATTTTTAAATCGTGTCCAAATGCATCACCCTGTTAGAATCGTCTAAACTACAACTCTCAGAAGCCTTTAATATAGTGGTTAAAGTACCACAAACCTTTATCCAAAATAACAATTCACTAATTTCAGAAAAAGTGAAATGTAAGTTGAGAAACATTATTGCAAAAAATTCTCCCTATTCACAATTTCGTGTTATAAATGATGTACCATCAGGCCACGACAAGACATCTGAAGTTGGTGTACTAAAAAGTAGTGACTTTCCGTTCTTCAAATATGTACTGTACGTATTACATCGTGTGATGTTGAACGTACATTTTCCCAAAATAAAAACTGTTTAAGTGACCATAGGAGGAGGTTACTTTGCAGTCGCTCTAGGATGATGTGAGTACCTTACATTAAATTTTAAGAGTTAATATATCTCACTATAAAATAATTGTGTATTTACATGTTTAGACATTTCCTACTTCAATGATCATTCATTATATTTCTTGAATGCAGGATACAGGTTTTATTGTAACCGCAGTATACTGCTCATTGTTTACATTAGAGGCATACTCCATCCTTTGCACGCCCCCTTCTCATACAGTCTATACCGCGTGCGCAGTAAACCTTGCGATTCTCGTGACAATTCCACGAAGTCTATTTATAATATATATTAATAATTTCTTGAAAATTGATCTAAAGAAATATTGTGGTAATATATTATCTTTTGCAGATGGTACTGTGCTAACATTTAATGGGGAAAATTGGGATAACATTTATTTAAATGCTAGCAATGGAATTAGTGTAGTGAAAAATTGGCTTGACTCTAATCTCCTGTCCTTAAATACTAATAAAACTATCTATATTCCATTTTCTTTAACAACGAAAGGTTTATCTCCACCTATGAATAATTATCACTTAGTAATACATAATATTCCATGTAATGAACTAACAAATAATTATTGTAATTGCCCACATCTAACACCTTCCACACAAGTCAAATATTTAGGAATTATTATAGATCAGCATTTACGTTGGAATAAACAAATTGATTTTATGTGTACAAGTGTAAGAAAGACAATTTATAAATTCATAATACTTCGAAATTTTATCACTAAGGAAGCATTGAGAATAATATTTTTAGCTTTAGTACAATCATTAATACAATATGGTATAATAAATTGGAGTGGAGTAGCATCATCTGTACTTAATCCATTAATTTTATTACACAAAATTAATAACAATTTGTATAACCAAAAATATGCATTACCCAACAAATTTAATTTATAGAGATTTTGAAGTATTAACTGTTGAAGAAATGTATAAATATAGTTTGCTAACTTACTACCACAGAAATCAAATAAAACATAAATCTTACCGACATAAATATTGTACTCGAAGACAAAAGTCTACTTTCTCATTAATTGAGCCTAAATGTCATACAAGTGCAGCTCTTATTTCAAAATTGAAGCATTTAAAAAAGAAATTTATAAAATTATTCATGATATATAATATAAACAAATGTGTGTATTTTTTAACCTTTATTTCTGTCGACTATATTAATGTTTTTATTGAATATCACTGGCTTCTGTTTGATTGACAATTTATATTAAATGTGTTTATCCATGACCATAATGAAAAACATGCTTTTACTAAATACTTTTGCGTTCGTAAAGTAAGCTTTTATTCATCATTACTTTATTCCATTAGTGAGATAAAGACTTTACCTCACAGTTTGAACTTTATCTCACAGTTCATTAGTATTTCACTAGTACCCGGTCACACACGTATACTTTTCCATTCAACTATTACTCAAGAAGTTATACGAAGTTGCGTTTATAGGATTTTATAACAACACGCATTAGTCAACTGAGCTAAACAGACACGATGATTTATTATGTTTTAATATTCCTCTTAAATTTACAGAAGTAAAATGTGAAATTATTTTAATCACATTAGTTCCGTGAACACCTCTAAATAATCCCTGAAACTTCAAAAAGACGAAAATACACGTTTAAAATAAAAAACATATAATTAATTATAATTTGTTATTTATCCAACGTCTTAGATACCATTCTTCAATAATAATGGCCTCTTACATCATAACCTATCTAGTAAACATATCGATACTAAAATCCATGCCATGATATGTGATTATATGAAGACTTATTTTCAACATATTTTATTTTATAAAACATAATTTTTCGTTATGGTCATGGGTAAAATTACGTATGGTACTTCTGAGCGTGATATTTATTGCGCTCGTGTAATTTAAGCACTCGGCTGACGCCTCGTGCTTAAATCTTTCCACTCGCGCAATAAAGATGCACTTACCTCACAATTACCATAAATAACTATTTTTTCTCTCTTTTTCTCTTTCTTATTTGTTTGCTCTTGTGTGTTATTTATTGGTTTGAATTAAGTTACTTACTGTATTTAGTAAACTGTCCTTGTAAATTTTATGTTATATTATTGGCTAAGACCACACCGTACACGAGCCTGGCTCTTACCGTAGTGGCTAGAAATATTTTTGTTTTATAATTTTAATTTGTACTCTCTAGCTAGTTAAATAAATAAAATAAATGGCATCAAGAACTTCCGCACAATTTATAGCAAAACTGTGCACCGTTCAGTTCTTGTCCTACTGTTCCAGTGTCCGTGCTGTGTTACGTATATGCAAAGTGTCTTCCACGTGTGTAAAAAAGTGTTTGATAAGTATTGAAAAAATGCCAATATTTTAGCGGTTTGGAAGGAGGGAAACCGTAACACGTCCCGCATCAGAATACAGGATTGACGTTACAACTGTGCGTGAATTGATAATAAAAAAAAGTATAGCATGTATAAAGTATGTAAATCCATAACTCGAGATCTGTACTATTCCTGTCTTTCCACAGATATCCATTACAAGAAAATTCCTTGCCTTTTAAAAATCTATTGTTGACAACCAGACCTTAATTAGTGAACTTCTGATGCACTGTCTACCACAGCGAAGCCAAAACTCTTCTCTTAAGAACTAATGACGTCACAATATCGCTTTACTCTCACCTCCTTCGTTTGGAGACATTTCTTAAAAGTAATTTTAAAATTGAACATTTAAGTTTAGAAACAACTTTACATAATTATGAGAATATATTAATTTTTTAAGCCAACATAATTCTCTGTTATATTCATTATGTACTATTCACGGAGGTCATAAGGGAAAACCAAGAAGAGGAGTTCGATCCGGTGCTGTGGATGGAGCTCCGGCGTAGCATAGTGGTAGAGCATTCAGTGAGTAGAGCTCAACGTCCTGGGTTCGATGCTCAGTGCCGGAGAAAATTTTTCTCCGTTAATAGTACAATTTTATTTGCCGATTATTAGGTGATTTTAGCAACAATGGAAGAAGAACTGCAAATATCACATAAATTATATAGCACATAAAATCGTGACGAATTATAATTTGGAAATTGCAGCTGAAAAAACAAATTCATTGGCATATAACGATAATCATCACTTGAGGATAAAGATTGTTATTAACAGTATTTTCATAGAGCAAGTGAAAAATTTCTGTTATCTAGGTTGTCATACCACTATGAAGATGATATAAATAACACATTGAATACATTTCAGATGATTTGTTGAACGGTAAGTTGACATTTAAAGTATAAAACTCAAAGAGAGGCTCAAATTAAATTTTATAAGATCATGGAAATTCCGAATTTACTGTACGAATATGAAAAATAGGTGATGAATACAACTGATTAAAGAAGGATTGAGTCCACAGAGATGAGATATCTAAGAACAGTGACAGGCTGTAAGAGAACAGACCAGAGAAGAAATACACAAATAAGAAAATCTATACTAATAATAAATCTGTAATTTTCGATTTTCCAAAAATAATTGGACCTAACATATATAATTAACCACCCTGAAACCGAAAATCGCTTTTTTGAAATTTTTGTTTCTATGTCTGTCTGTCTGTATGTTTGTTACCTTTTCACGCGATAATGGCTGAACGGATTTCGATGAAAATTGGAATATAAATTATGTTCGTTGTAACTTAGATTTTAGGCTATATGGCATTCAAAATACATTATTTAAAAGGGGGTTATAAGGGGCCTGAATTAAATAAATCGATATATCTCGCTTATTATTGATTTTTGTGAAACATGTTACATAACAAAGATTTCTTTAAAAATAATTTGCGATAAGTTTTATTCCTTGAACAATTTTGATAGGACTGATATTCAATGAGATAAATGAGTTTTAAAATTAAAATAACTGCCATCTAAGGCCGTGTAATGAATTAAAAAACAAATGACTTCGTCTATAAGGGGCCTTGGACAGCAACAATCGAAAGCTATGAAAGATAGCCTACAGAGAATGTTTCTTGTGTTTGTATGAAGTAATATCGGAAGCTAAATTAACCGATTTGTATAATTAATTATTATTTCACCATTGGAAAGTGTAGTTTCTGTAGATGGACATAATGCTATAATGTTATTACAGTAACTTCTGATATAATATAATGTAATATAATATAATATAATATAATGTAATGTAATATATGTAATGTAATATTATATAATATAATTTAAGTTATTTGAAGGGTTCAGAACCATATTGGGCCAAACGCCATTTACTGAATACGTAGAAAACAAGGGTTAAAATTAAGTTATTACCATAATTCAATGGAAACCTATAACAAGTAAAATAAAGTAAAAAGGTAAAGGTAAAGGTATCCCCGTAACATGCCATGAAGGCACTTGGGGGCATGGAGGTAGAGCCCCATGCTTTCCATGACCTCAGCACTAGAATGAGGTGGTGTGGTCAGCACCACGCTCTGACCGCCTTTTACCCCCGGAAAGACCCGGTACTCAATTTTATAGGAGGCTGAGTGAACCTCGGGGCCGTTCTGAAAGTTTGGCAACGAGAAAAAATCCTGTCACCACCTGGGATAGAACCCCGGACCTTCCAGTCCGTAGCAAGCAGTATACACATTAAATCTAAATGATGTCAATGTTCATTAAACTATGGTTGCATGTAATAAAAATTAGAAACATGTTAAAGGAATTGTCATTGCATCAATGAGTGGTCTCTGGACCAAAATGATCGCATTTTAATTATTTGGATGCAATTTAAATTAAGTAACATATTAAACGATTTATCCTTCTATCAAACACGAATGTTCCCTGGATTAAATGTCCTATTTTAATTATGTAATTACTTTATATTTATTTCTAACGGGTGCAGCGGAGCGCACGGGTACGGCTAGTAATTAAATATATTTAACAGTAAGAATAGTAAACCTAAAAAAATTAATATAATCAATGATGACACAATTCCCTGAAGATCATTTTATTCTAGACTACTGGAACGAGAGAGATTGGAAGACCGAGAAGAATAGAAGAAGACGACATTTAAAATACTTAAATGTCTTATAATCGCCTAATGACGGAACAGACCAAGTGACCTATACCTTGTGGCTGATGATGATGACATTATTATTATTATTATTATTATTATTATTATTATTATTATTATTATTATATCGTATATCATATCATATATTATATTATATTATTATATTATATTATATTATATTATATTATATTATATTATATTATATTATATTATATTATATTATATTATATTATATTATATTATATTATATTATATGGTATTTTATGCTCGACCATGCCGAAATGTAGTAATTATACACCTGGTAGCAGCCCTTTAATGGACCTCATTAAAGTACACCTATTCATTGAAGTTCAGGTGTTCCACCAATCAGAAAATACGATTGTATCAATATGAAAGCGCAAGTATCGATTATTCTCGGATATGCAATCGAAATAACTAGCGCGAGATTAGACAATATTAAAATCAGTCGAAAAAACAACACACAAATTAACATCAACTCACCGTCATCTTCCAGCTTTTCACAAAGCACATTCTCGCAAATTCATTACACTAATTTCCGGAAAAAAATCAATATGGTCGAGCATAAAAAGTCGTATGAAAAACTTGACTATAATGGTACTTAAGACGCTCGTATGAAAATTATGAAACTTGCTTGCGCTCGTTTCATAAACATACTCGCGTCTTAATTACTACCATTATAGGCTCGTTGCAAAATGTACTAATATTATATTATATTATATTATATTATATTATATTATATTATATTATATTATATTATATTATATTATATTATATTATATTATATTATATTATATTTGAAAAAATAAAGGGCCATACACATATTTGAAAATAATAAATTGTTCAATTAGCAACCAAACTCAAAAGTAAAGAGAAGGTAGAAAGGAAAAATGAAAAAAAAAAACTATGGAGGAATATACAAAGAAAGGAAGAAATATACAAAGAAAGGGATGACATGAAGAAACAAACAAAGAAACAAAGTAAATGATGTGGGAAGTAATGACAAACAAAGAATGGAGATAGGAAGGAGGAATAACTGACAGGGGATTCATGAAATCGCGATAATTTCGTCAGTAGGTCTTGTTTTATTGATTTGTATTTTACTGTTATTTTATATCGTCTTGTAAAGTACGATGGAGTATAAGGAATGAAGGTAGATAGAAATAAAAAAGAAATGACGAATAGAAGAGTAAGAGTAAATATATGAAGTACGAATGTAGGAGACGGAAGGAAGAAATATGAAAACAAAAAAAGAATAGTCAATTGTGGAAAGAAAGAATAGGAGACGAAGGGGGAGGGGAAGAAAATGCGAACATTCGAAAGAACGCAACAAAGAAATGCAGAGTTGAATACGTTTTTTGTGTTTGAAAATTGTTGAATATTCTTCTTGGGAGACAGTAAACACGGTCTGGTATGAAATGCATTTGCAAAATGTGTTCGCCTTCTTCAAGGCATGTGTGATATTTCCGATTAATTTTTTCCCCGAGCGAAATGGAGCTAAACTTCAAACTGCCAAAAATATTTTGAATTTTTTTATTATAACGTCAATGAAAAAATAATTTCTTGTTGGTAACTAGATGCCATTTTCATAAAACGTGACAGGTCCAACAAATGTGACAAAATTGTAAAATATTACCAAATTCTGCATGTAACTGGTTCAATTTCCTAACGACGTTGCAATCTGCTCGCATCGTTCAGTGGCTTCAAATTAGTGGTTTTTAAATTAAACTTACACGAAAACCGTCCACGCTATGATACACAGAGATAAATTATTCTTTATTAGATTTTCTATCGATGTGAATAAAAATGACGATCCTACTCGCAATAGTTACCGAATAAGATGTTAAACATTTGGGAAAACGATGAACTTTTCCACCAATATGGTATTACACTTTTTTGTTACATACAACATGAGCTATTTTCTCTGAAAATCTGCACTTCCACTTCGTATATTGCATTACTTAATTTAATGCAAGGTAATAAGACTCTTGTCTGCCGGTCTGAAGTTGCGCTCGGGCGCGGGTTCGATCCCCGCTTGGGCTGATTACCTGGTTAGGTTTTTTTCCTAGGTTTTCCCCAACAGTAAGGTGAATGCCAGGTAATCTATGGCAAATCCTCGGCCTCATCTCGCCAAATACCATCTCGCTATCACCAATCTCTTCGACGCTAAATAACCTATTAGTTGATACAGCGTCGTTAAATAACCAACTAAAAATTAAAAAAAAATACTATTTTGAAAGTTTAGTTTAGTGCTACCCTTACACACAGAACGAACGTACAGAAATGAAAAGAAATATCGGATTTTGTCCTATTTCACGCAATACATAATATAGGGGAGAATCTGGTAGTATCGGACATCGGGTAATTAGTACCTGATTGACATGGTTACGTTTCTGTGATGTCGCATACAGAAACGTAACCATGTCATATAGGTACTACCATATGGTGGTAGATGAAAGAAACGCACTGTCCGATATTAGGGTCTACCCGATGTCCGATACTATCCGACTCTCCCCTATGTTTTACTGGTACATAATTGTTCTTTAAACACAGCATCATTAAAATTATAAATCAAATCTATCTAGGTCATACTTGGGCATCGTGCCTCACTTGAGGATTTGTGCGTCACTGACCTTCACAGAGCTTATCCCTCTGAGTGGCATCATCTTTACAGTCCCCGTTCCTCTCTCAGGCGTGGGCAGGTTCTATATCAGTTTCATAAGCAATATCAGTGGTGGCATAACGGCATTATCAAAGCAGTGTACGCGTTAGAAAACGATTAACTTATTTCATGAGAAATGGGAGGAAGAGTTTTTTTGCTGTTTAGAAGGGGAGAACATACGATGTATATTATGCTCGAAAATCCTATTAGGCATTAATAAATTTAATAAACAACGACATTACTCCTTATGTCATAAAGAACATGCTGAATTAGAAGGTAAGACAAATTAAATGTTTTTTCGTACTATTCCGAAGAAAATTTACGATCTTAACATTTTCATAGTATACTAAATACGACATTATACCTTAAACACGCTGCAATAAAAGGTACGAGGAATTAAATGTTGTTTGTACGTATTATTTCCAAAAGAAATTTATAAAAAAAATACATTAAATGTGCGTAGAAAACGAAATATGATTTTCTGAAGTTATTTTAGGTCGAGAACGTGCAACTCTATTAAGTAATCTTGATAAACACCAGAATATTCAAGAAAATAAACGTAGACAACGTGATGGAATATTATTGGCTAGTTACGCAATTTCTCGCCTGTGATTTAAATCAATTCAGCGACGGAGAAACAGTAAAGAGGTTTATGATTAAAGCTGCCGAATTAATTTGCCAAATTGAATAAAAGTTTTCGAGAGTCTCACGTTAACCAAGCGCTTTCCTAATAATACGCCACTGACCGCCTTAGAGATTACGATAAGGTGACGCAGGTCACAGCAGTTTATATTTCCCATCCTACTCTGCAGTCTCCTCTCCTAGTAAACAAACTATTTCAAATCGAGTGCCTCACATAACCGAAAATTGTGCCCATGTATGATCTAGGTATACAGATAAGCAAACAGTGTGTCAAAAACAACTTTGTCCAAATCATGAAGAACACTTTCTATTTGACAATTGTTTAAATGCTACCTGCTAGCCTTCAGCGCATGCGTTTTCTTGTTATTGTAATCTAGTAAAGCATGTACTGTTCCCTTCTGCTGTGTCGATTCCTACAGTGTAATATAAGCCTATGTATACATATCAACACGTGCATGCTGTTCTGCTGTGTTCTATGTAACTTCCAGATGAGATCACTTGTATCATAACATAATCGATTTCGGAAAGAATAGACAATTTCGTTCTGGGTGTTTGGAGTGACAGTTGAGTCAAAGCTTTATAAAGACTACAATAACATGATAGAATATAGGCCAATGTTCCATATTTAACTTAAATCAAATTGCGAGATAGTGGGCAAGTTTCTATCCTGATTGTACTTATATCCTAAATTTCTGTATCGCGTCTTTGTTTTGTAAAGATTAATTTTTGGTTCTACAGAATATATCTGTTATGGTAAGAATCATTATTAGAGGAGAAAAATTCGCTCTGATTTTATTAGAGGAGAAAAATTCGCTCATTGGCTTGGTAGCCAGGATTCCACAGTAATTTGCACTGTTGGACGACTAATCTTAAAGATTAATTTTTAGTCACCTAACAAATTTAATGAAGGTGGGGCAGCCATATTACGTAGATTCTTCGCTCAACAGTGCAGATTACTGTGGAATCCCGGCCACCAAGTCACTCAGTTGAGTGCGCTCCTTGTACAGGGACATCATTTTATTTTTACTTGCATTTTTATTGTACCTGCATTTCTGAATGTACTTCACTCCCACCCCATCACTAATGTCCTTGCTTCCGTCAGACACACACACACTTACGGCCGCTGTTGCGTTCGAAGTCTTCAACCAGTGAAGTAAACACTGCAGTGTATAGTGTGTTTCAGAAATATGGTTGCGTTTTCTGTAGAAGAAAGGACCTATATTAATAATATCGTGCTAAAAAATTATATTGAAGAAACGATAAATTCAATTTCAGAGAATATGCTTCAAAATGTTTTTAATAATATGCGTAAAGAATTGAAGCCTGCATTGTAATGAACGGCAACCATTTTCAGCAACTTGTTTAAAAATTCAGATTAACTTATTTTGAATTGAGATGGCTAGAAGCAAAGGAATGCTAGTGACATTTGTAATAACATGAGTTAAGTGCATCTAGTGTAAGCTAAAGTACGTATCTAAACTTTTAGTGGCAAAGCGATATTTTAATCGCATCACACATTAAAATTTAAATAAAAATTTCACCGGTTTTACGAAAGCTTAAATATTTAAACCCCATTTTCTCAAAAGTAACTTAAGTGCACTTACAGCCCTTTACATATGAGCCCCTCAATTTAAATGCACTCTCTATATTGTATGCTAACATCAATAATTAATATGCTAAATAAAGTAGACATTACATAACGAACATAGCCGCCTGAAAAGTTGAGTGTTTAGAAAAAAATATTACTACTCTACTGTATTTTGATAAATTCCGTAAAATGATGATCAAACTGAAAATCGTAATATCGTATTTCCCTACAACATTAATGGATACACTACTTTTCTCTCCTCCTATAGCTAGTAAAATGATTTGTTTACATATTGCACTAGTAACATCAAACTCCTGTAATGGAAGGGGCAACAGTGTTTCCGAGTATAGCCAGGTTAATGTTAAAAATGTTGGTAAAAATAAAGTGATGTCCCTGTATAATGGCAGTTGACTTAATACACCGTGCCCCGATTAGAGGGATCGAGAAATAAGTGATAATTTCAAATGTAAATAATGGTTTATTAACATACCTTTTTCAATAACTTAATGTAAAAACTCTCAGAGTTTCGAGAATGCTCAATGCAACTCGATGTGTGCGCCTTGAATTGCTCTGGAGACATTTAAATGGTATTCAACCTCCCGCCAAGTGTTCTGTAACATTTGTGGAGTCACTAGCGCAGCTGCATTTGTGATGCGTTGCCTCAGTTCCTCCAAAGTGTTAGCTCTTCCTCTTTGGTACACAGCATCTTTCACAAAGCCTCAGAAAAAAAAAGTCCAAGGGGGTCAGATTGGGCGACCTGGTTGGCCAGGCAATGGGTCCTCGTCTTCCGATCAACCTATCCATGTACGACGAACACGGCGTTGTACTCGCGTAACAGATTTTACTTCTGCTAGCCATAGCACATATTGAACTTTCTGTTGTGGTGTCCAAATGTTGACCATGGAGTGTTCTTCTACAAAATGGCGCCAGGCTTGTTTTAGCAACAAACAAACGAAAGATACGCATTCAGTTGTTTTCAAACTTTGTTGCATAAAACTTGGACAGTTTCTCTATCTTTTCACATGTAAATCTCAACCATATCTTTATCTGGTTTTAAGTGGTGAGCATTTATTTTTCGATCTCTCTAAGCGGTATATATATATGTCAACATATTTATATGTCGAACTTGGAGTAGGTCACGAAGGGGAAAACACTAGAGGAGAGGGATTCGATCCGGTCCTGTGGATTGAACTTCGGTGTAGCTCAGTGGTTAGAGCACTTGGTAGGTATAACGAAGGACCCGGGTTCGATCCCAGGCGCCGGAGCGAATTTTTCTCCTCTAATAATCATCGTGTTTATTTTGGCTGGAATTTTCTATAACCCTGTATGCATAAATTGTATTGATTTATAGGTAAAGAGAAATACCCTATTTTTTTGTGATTTTGTGTGCAGTTAATAATAATAATAATAATAATAATAATAATAATAATAATAATAATAATAATAATAATAATGTTTTATTTTCGCTGGCAGAATTAAGGCCATAAGGCCTTCTCTTCCACTCAACCAGCCTTAATCAATACAATACATATTTAAATTACGAATATTTACACTACACTTAAAAGGTTCTCCAGCAATATTCTTCAGTTAAGTTAACGACTAGTGGATTACATATTTATTTAAATTTAGATAAACCTACTGTATAAGGTAAAGTAGTAACTTAATTTATGAGCTAATTTAATTCAATCAATTATAATTAATTTGAGATTTGAGATAGCTAGTAAAATGACGAAAATTAATTTAATATAAGCTTACTAGAACTATGTTACAGGGAGAAAAATAATATATATACATATATATATATATATATATATATATACATATATATAATGAGAATATTAATGTAATTGCCATTAGAGGTTTTGTAAATCTATTTAGAGAAATTAATGATAATAATAAGAATGGACAGATGTTAGTTTCATTGTATATAATAAATATTAATCAGCAGTTAATTTGTTAAGTAAGAATTTATGTAATTTTGACCTAAATGAAGTTATTGTCCAACAACCCCTTACATCACTCGGAAGCGAGTTCCAATTTCTAGCAACTGAAACTGTATAGGATGAAGAATATAAAGATGTCTTGTGGTAGGGTATAATGAGTAAATTGTTATGATGAGATCTTGTACTTAGCTGATGCTATGCGGATAAATTTTGAAAACGAGAAGTCAAATAGATTGGGGTAGCGGTGCGCAAAATTTGAAATAAGAGAACAAGAGAGTGCAGGGCTCGTCGATCGCTTAGCCTTAGCCAAGACAGAGTTTGGAAAGACGGGGAAACATGATCATACTCACGAATATTACAGTTCATGAAACGGAAATTATTCTATTTATTTGGATGAAGAATGGATGGTTTCGTTTATTTACAACTTTCGAGTCACAATTCCACAAAATAACTGTAACAAATGTAATTATTAAAATGAAAAATGTAGAGCATTATAGTGGAGTGCATAAAACGTATAATTATGTATGTGTATCTTTGCGGTATCGAATTGTTTTAGTTTCTCATAAAACGTTCTGTTTGTGAACTAAATTAATCAGTACTTTCGTGGAAGCCCTTGATATTGTATTACATTCACATTATGAATGTATATAGTTGGCATGTTTTACCAGTTACACAGACTTCCAGTACCGTCATTATACTCGTATTACACTTCAGTGATCGGTCCGTACTCTCTGCTTTAACCCCACTAATGCATCCTCTGTGGATATCGGTGGCTGCCGTCTGCACTGCAAAGCCTTCCTGAGCATTACAGGGTGTTTCAAAAGTGATAGTCACAAAATTAGTGATGAAAAGTAAAAATGAAGAGAAGCAAAAAGTTCCAATAAACATGAGTCCGCAATGTCATATAAATTAATTTTTTTATTTTTCAATCAATCACTTATTGTTTTATGATGGCAGAAAATGGATTCTGTTACATCAAGATCCAATGTTAATATACGTCACGAATATTTTCGACTTATTTTCAAGTCATCTTCAGGTGATAGTTTTCTAACAAACATACATTTGAACTAGGTGAAAATATTACCATGTAACGCCGAGATGAGAAGGCCACATCATCTGAAACCTCTACTGTACATCTTTCACATAATGCCTCTCACCACGGCGAATAGACCGAGATTTTCCCTTACATCCACTTCATAGTCTTCCAGTACGTTGAACGTCATAAAGAACAAGCCTAGTCTTCAGTTTAAATATAGTAAAAATATAATAATTTTAAATGTTTTAATTCATAATTCAGGCATACTGCATGCCTCTCAATACATTGCATTATAATTATGTTCACTGGAAGGCTCTCTTTCTGTATGTCATTTTAATTTTAAGACTATGTACGCCATTCAACCATTTTATGTAAAGTATGCATTTTATGTAAAGTATCCAAGACACTCAACAGAAGACACAAATTCGAAGTACTACAAACCTGCGTCTACCCAACACTACTATATGGATGCCAAACATGGTCGACAACAAACAGACAGATGAATGCGCTAGAAATATGCCAAAGGAAAATGGAACGAAAGATATTGGGAATAACTATGAGAGACAGAATTTCCAATGAGTCGGTGTCCCAAATGGCATCAACAACAAACGTCACACAAAGAGCAAACAAATTGAAGTGGAAGTGGGGAGGCCACATCGCGCGGATGAAAGACGAAAGATGGACATACAGAGCCACCATGTGGGACCCGCGCACAGGAGACCGGCACAGAGGCAGACCAAGGAAGAGGTGGGCAGACTTCTACACAACACAAGCAGGTCAGCAATGGTCCAGAATAGCAAGAAGCAGGGGAACATGGAGAACAATTGGAAGTCGACTACAAATGAAGACAGTGCCAGCCACAAACAACATCCCAAGTTGACTCAGTGATAGTGCATTCAATATAATAAAAGTGTTAGTGAAATCAAATTAATCAAAGTGACAGCGAAATCAACTCCAACCAGACAAAGAAACACTAGACACAACCTAACGCGGAGTAGCTCACCGCGTGAGTGAAACAGAGCTACCCTCTAGCAGGAGGCCTTTGCCCTTCAAGGGACACATTAGGCTATTATTATTATTATTATTATTATTATTATTATTATTATTATTATTATTATTATTATTATGCATGGTCAGACTATTTACTAATGTCTTATAAATGTGTTTAAATAATATTTTCACCTAGTTCAAATGTATGTTTCTTAGAAAACTATCACCTGAAGATGACTTGAAAATAAGTCGAAAATATTCGTGACGTATATTAACATTTTATCTAGATGTAACAGAATCCATTTTCTGCCATCATAACACGATAAGTGATTGACTAAAAAATAAAAAAAAACTAATTTATATGATAATATTTCACAAACTTATCTGAACACAACTTGACTTTTAAATTTATGAGTCCGCAAATTAACCGTTTACGGGATGATACAATTTTGTGCTGGTTGGGGCCGTCAGTGAACAGAGCGCCTGGATGTGGTAAGAACGCAACATTCATGCTTATGTTTGCCGCACTCTCACCATCCCATTTCCAAGCGAGATACGATATCTAAACAGACGATATAGTGAAGGGTGGATAGGTAGAGGAGGACCTGTACCTATATCACCGGATTTAAATCCTTTCGATTTTTTTGTGTATGAGATTATTCAAAAAGTCTAGTTTACTCAACAGGCATCACAACACCTGAAGAATTGTAGCATTAGATTCCAGATGCCTTCCAGCAAACGAAGAATAACCCAGGATTGCTCGAGCTCATTCGCAAGTCTTCGCGGAGGAGACTACTGCGTGTTGAGTTCAAAGTGTGTCATGGCTCGCTGTATGCCGTCATGTGGCTAGCCGGTGAGCCTAGAGAATTCAATCTTCCTACACTTCCGCAAAGGCATAGTACCTATATGCCAGAGAAGTTGCCTGGCAAGTACGGCGTTCATTCTGAAAGGTACTTACCGATACGTACGGTAACGCCGGTAGTGGCAGAAATGTGAACTGTTTGGAAACACGTACTGAGGTGAGTTTTTTTTTCTTTATGTGGAGAGGGTTAAGACGATTACTTACGTATTTGTTGACATTAACTTCGACAGTCAACATGGGCACGGAGCATTTGATTTGTGTTATGGAATGTTGCCGTTACCGATGATAACAAATACCCTGCGTACGATTTGCCCGCGCAAAATACAGTTCGAAAGAGGTTATGGTAGCACACAGACCGTACAGACCGCCATCTATTACTACGACGTTCAAGGTATACCGTACACGTTCTCAAGTTCAGATTGAACGCCTTGAATAATAGGCAATCTCTTTGACATAAAAGCTGAAACTCGCTTCAAATCGCCGACTCACAACAGTGACGTCATGACACACTTTGAAATGAACACCCAGTAAACAGATGCATTCAAGTGAATGACCAGCATTTTGAACACCTGCTGTAAAATTCTTCAGTTAAGATGTTCATACTGTAGCCTACTCTGCCTTTTTTATCAAAAAACTTCACTGTTGTTCAAAGAAAAATGTTTCTCTTGCGTAGGTTTAATAACATTTCTGTGGTGTTGAAGCCAAAATAATTAAGTTTACGTCCCGTGATTGATAAATTAAATAAAATTGTCACTGTTTTTCTTGGAATTAGTTAGTATTTAATATTCAGCTGGCTTCAACTAGCACAAAATGGCATTATCTCGTAAGAGATTAATTTGCGGACCCATGTTTACTTCATCTTTTTTGTTTCTCGTCCATGATTTTTTACTACCACTTTTGAAACGCCCTGTATAGCTAGAGATGAATACAAGGTTAGGACTACGAATCGAAACCCTAATATCAATCACATTTCTCAGCTTATCGATTTATAATAAAGGAACCAAAAAGTATATAGAAGTTACAGGGGATATAGAATCCCTGTAATTGAGTTAACATATAATTAATTCTTTTCTTTGTTTATTTCAGGTGCTTCACTGTATTGAACTCATAGGTAGTACTTGCAAGGAAATGTAATGAATCGTATTTCTATTTGCTTTATGGGTTATTTAGCGACACTGTATCAGCTACAAGGTTCTTTAGTATCTCTGGAATTGTTGATCGCGAGATATTTGCCAAGATGAATTCGATAATTCGCTATGGTATTGTCTTACATTCGCCTTAGAGTTGGCGAAAATCTCGAAATAAATCCAAGCGGAAATCAAATCAGTGTCCGTTACAATTCTCAAATTCTGTACCTCAGAACGAAATGGGTGGAAGTGACGAAAACATAACTTTTCAGGAGGAAAAAAAACCAAAGCAAATAAATGAACAGCAGTGGTCCTTCCATCCTTTGACATCTGAATTTAAAGAGAATACGGATTTTGTGCACTTTCATATTTTTCCAACTGATAGAGGAATAAATTCTGATCAAAATAACGTGCTTATCTCAAAATCAGTAGTCCACACCTGTGGAGTAACGGTCAGCGCGTCTGGCTGTGAAACCAGGTGGCCCGGGTTCGAATCCCGGTCGGGGCAAGTTACCTGGTTGAGGTTTTTCCGGGGTTTTCCCTCAACCCAATACGAGCAAATGCTGGGTAACTTCCGGTGCTGGACCCCGGACTCATTTCACCGGCATTATCACCTTCATATCATTCAGACGCTAAATAACCTAGATGTTGATACAGCGTCGTAAAATAACCCAATAAAATAAAAAAACAAAATCAGTAAATTTGGAATTCCATTCTTTTTGCTCTGAGGTACAGAATTGAGAGTATAACTCCTTTCCTTTCGCTGGTTATTTTAATATTGAAATTACATATGTAAAATTATGACTATTTCTTTTTCAGGAAAGCAGTGGACAAATAGCTTATAGCTCCACGAAATACAGCTCCTAACATCAGGAGACCTGCGATAAGAAGTGGACGTATGACAATCACTACAAATGTAAGTTGCAAGAAAAATATTACGTATTATAAAGTATAAAATTATAATAAAATTGGATCTGAATAATTCTGTATACATCATTACTTGAATTTTCTACGTATATTCACAGTACGCGACCTAAAACGACTTAAAACGTTCATATAATTAAAGCACTTTCTATGTTATTGGAATGAAATATGCATATTTTCATAATTATGTTACGGTTATCATCAGTTAGAATTTGCATCTGTTCAGCTTAAGAATTATGGACTTAACTTAGTATCGGCAATAGTCATTATTCGGAGCTTTAGGTAAAAGTTGATATAATTCCATATTTTATAGGTTGAAGTTTGGTAATATTGTGATATGAGTAATATTGTGATAGTTCTTTTTGAGAATTTATTACAATTTTACTGTGCAAGAGGAAGATCGATTTTTTGCGTCAACATATTAAGGGAATGTTCGTGGACAAGTTTCTGCACAAAACCGGTCCTTCTCTCGCTCAGTAAAATTGTAAAAAATTCTCAAAAAGAACTATCACAATATTACTCGTATCACAGTATTATCAACCTTTACTCTATATTTATTCTGGTGAATGTACTATTACAGTTAATGTAAAATGAGTGATACAGTATTACTTACAATCAAAATGTTATTTTTATGTAGGCCTACATTCTGTATGTATGTATGTATTTACTCACACTGCAATGGGTATATACCCGGTGGCAGTGGTAACTAATTACACTCAATAATGACAATAATAAACTTGTTAATTAAAAATACACTTAATAATAATAATACCAATAATTAATACAAATAATTAATAATAATAATAATAATAATAATAATAATAATAATAATAATAATAATAATAATAATAGGGAATATCCTAAATTAAATGAAGCACGATCACTTAAAATAACATTTAAAATAAATCTAATTTGTATCTTAAATATAAGTTCGAACTAAAACCCACGAGTATGATATGTTCATATCTGCACAAGTACCTTTCCACATTACACTCATTTCGCTGTCAACTCACTCACTGCACTGGAACTACGACACATTTCACTGATTCTATCCTGATTTCACTAACATTTCAAAAATATTTCACTGTTCAAATACTTTGCACTGCCAATATAAACTCTAAAGCTTCCCTGACAGGATCACGTTTCACTGACACAACACACTTCACTGACACGACATAATTCTTCACTGATACAACACTTCAATAACAAAATATCATTTACATCCTTTACATACTGTGTATAATTACCGTCTATTAGTAAAGTCCTTAAGCCTATTTTTAAATACGTTTTCGGTTGTTGGTAAAGCCTTTAGTAAGTCTGCAGGTAAAGCATTCCAGTCCCTGATAGTATGATTGAGAAAAGAAAACTTTCTGATAGATACGCTTCAAAAACTTGTTACGTCCTGACAAATAGAAAGACATCGTCTTGCATTTGTTTTACATTCATATACACAGTGTCAGGGCTAGAGGTATCAAGAAATAATTTTTCACCATTTATTAACAGAAAGATATTTTATTATTACATGTTTGGCGCAGGATGCAGAAACTCTCCAAGATTTTGTTTTTGAAACAACAACGCTAGAAATCTGTACAATAAAGGAAGAAAATTGAAGAAAACAAAAAAAGATACGGTTTATCATTGCGATTTATGTTACGAATTGCTAACAGTCAACATTAATCATTCTAATTGTAGTTACCTGGGATCGGAACCAGCGTTTGACAGCCGTCTGCACCTCTCTGTCGATCCCATGATATGACAAATGCCTGAATTACGATGGGGAATGTGTTGAAAAATAGCTCAACAATTGCTGTGTCTGTTCCAATAAATTTTTCCAATGAAATTGTATTTTCTTTCTCTTAACGGCCCCTCGCGAACTTATGTTTTACAGTACTTGTAATTGTGGTCGAGTGGCCAAAATTTGTATAAGTACTTCTTCTGACAATTTTAACATGGTGAAAGACAAACAACTTCTTTACCTGCCCTCATCAGACTGTTTGCTTGTAAGCCAATTAAATTTATTGTTTTAAAAAGAAACTATCGAATTGACGAGAAGGAAAGCTAGTATATTTGAAAGTCAAATCATAGGCAAAGATTTTCCATGAGAAATATTCGTCACACAATGGTGGTAAATTTTAATCCATCCCTTATTTTGGGTATGGAGCCAAGCGCAACAATATATGTAAGGTTGCAGGAATATATTGCTATATTTAGACATTTTTAGTGCATGTATTTGTGAATATTTCGCACATTTTAAGAGCATAGTTGCATGCATATTAAGTCCTACAAGAGTTTTTAGATCATAAAATTCCTAACCCTGCTAATAACATTGATAGCAAGAGCCAATAACATAGTCTATACATTCACACAGCCTGTGGTAGACCTATTGATGGTAGTTGATATACTTTGTAAAGGAAAGCGAATGTACTGAATTACATGGTCGGTGTGTTAGTGTCCTGCTTTATTGGCATGCACGTAAGCGTTTCAATGCCTTGATGAAACCCAGCTATTGCTCTGGAACCAAGTCCCTCCTCTTTCTGTTTATTCTTGCAACCCAATCTCCTGTATAGTACCGACGTCAGCCAGAATCATACTGAATAACAACTTTTGACATCATCACGCAATTCCCTTCAAAGGAGCGGCAGCCATGTTATCATGCAAACACGTGATTGAGCAGCGTTCTTTGTTTGCGAGCAACATGTCGGCAATAATTGGTGGTAGTGACGTCACTTGTATTCACGCATGTGAAATACTCGGAGAGATCAAATGCGAACACTTCATACTTGAGCAATATCTTGGATAAAAATATAGCGTCAGAATCATGGCGTGTAAATTGTGACACTTGATGTAATCACAATTGGTACTAGCGTAGTGCATTACAGGCATAGGTTCCAGTTTGATTTACTCATTTATTCATTTATTTATTTATTGACTCACTAACTTACTTGCTCATTTGCTTATTCACTAACTTAATTCCTGATTTATTTATTTATTTATTTATTTATTTACTTATTAATTAAATTTATTTATTTATTTATTTACATCCTCATTTGCTTATCCACTTATTCACTTACGTATTTTCTTATTTATTCACCTTCTTAACTATTTATTTATTTACGAGTACTTATTCACTTAATCACGTACTTACTCATTTATTTATTTATTTATTTATTTATTTATTTATTTATTTAATCACTAACTTATTCACCTACTTAATTACTCACTCAATCAGTTACTTTCCTATTTATGTACCTATTTATTTATTCATTCATTCATTTATTCATGAATGTATTTATACATTTACTTATTTACTTCTTTACGCATTACTGATTCACTTATTTACTCATTTATTCATTATTTTTTTATTCTTTACGTATTACTGGCTTACTTATTTACTCATTTATTCATTCATGTATTTATTTATTCATTCATTCATTTATCCCTTTATTTATTTATTTATTTATTTATTTATTTATTTATTTATTTATTTATTTATTTATTTATTTTATTTATTTATTTATTTACATCCTCATTTGCTTATCCACTTATTCACTTACGTATTTTCTTATTTATTCACCTTCTTAACTATTTATTTATTTACGAGTACTTATTCACTTAATCACGTACTTACTCATTTATTTATTTATTTATTTATTTATTTATTTATTTATTTAATCACTAACTTATTCACCTACTTAATTACTCACTCAATCAGTTACTTTCCTATTTATGTACCTATTTATTTATTCATTCATTTATTTATTCATGAATGTATTTATACATTTATTTATTTACTTCTTTACGCATTACTGATTCACTTATTTACTCATTTATTATTATTTTTTATTCTTTACGTATTACTGGCTTACTTATTTACTCATTTATTCATTCATGTATTTATTTATTCATTCATTTATCCCTTTATTTATTTATTCATTCATTCATACATTTATTCATTTACTATATGTATTTATTAATTTACGTGCATTCCTCATAAGGATACAATAAGTTACAGATGGCGTATAATTAATGCTAATCAAACAAATGTGAAATTATAATTTAGAATCTCAATCGCATAATGCTGAAATAGCCCGGTACTGTTCCGATTCACACTAAATGCTTTGCTCTGTAATTATCTGAAGCGGCAGGGGGAAACACGAGCCTCGGCCACAATGTGTTGTGTCAGGGATGAAATGCGAACACAGGGGTAAGCACCAAATCACCGTAAGAGAATTTCTTTGCAATTTGACGCCGGCATGTGTCGGAGTAGCGATCGACACGTTGTATCCACAGTTGGACCGTGAAAGAAGTATCGACTGACGGCTTGGCCTGAATTCTGTCGGACCGGGCAGACCATGCTGACGGCTGCCCGAACATCACTCACCCTAACACACACATACTCTGTTCCAGATCGGTTTCCCATACCGACATAGTCTTATAGAGCAATAGTATGTGCGGTAATGATGTGCATTCAAAATTGAAGCGTCCACTGCAAGAATGATGGATGTCACTTTCTTGTAGAAAATGAACCGATACTGTCAATGCATAGCTTAAGACATATAGAATGTGCATAGAGAGTTATATGGCATTAACACTGATAGTCATTGTCCAGTAATGATCGGAAAATCACAGTTAAGCTTTGAGCGCTAAGCATTTCAAACTTTCAATTGCTTCTCCTGCAAAATGTATTCCAAATGACATCCATCATTCTTGCAGTGGACTCTTCAATTACGGTTTATCCATGCTTTTCCATAACCCGTGTATAACTGGGTGGACGGTTGGAAAAAAAAAATGACTCATGTCAACAGAGAAGGAAAAGAGTTCTGGACGGAAAGTGACGGTGACAACTCCAATATCGCCCGGATGGAGCAGGTCATCCTAGAAAAGAGTTGCATGACGTTCTCGGCAATGGAGGAAGCCACAGGATTTACCAGAAACACCCTACAGCGCATAGTGCATGATCATCTGAAGATGGGGAAGATGTCTGCCAGGTGGGTTTCCAAATCCTTGACTGGAGACCAAAAATAACACAGTAAGGACATGAGCAGAGATCTCTTGCGACGCCACGACCAAGATCCAGCAGAATTCAAATCCATGCGAAACGACCACCGCGATTGCAAAAATGGGGATCCAGGTACTAATACATCTCCATACTCTCCGGACTTGGACCCTATTGATTATCACCTGTTCCGGACCTTGAGAAACCTCTGCGCGGACGTCATTTTGCAGCCTTTCAGGAACTGGAAGCAGCTGTCCTGGCTGTCCGAAAAAGTGGTTGCAGAAGTTTCTGAAGAAGTTGGCGCACCAGTAGCGTAAGTGTGTTCATCTGAAGGAAGACTACCTATATTGAGAAAGTATATAGGACGCCTTCGGAAATAAAATAATAGGCCTTGCATCGCTGTAGATAGTGATGTTCGAAAATTTTGGCGTATATTATTATTACTATTATTATTATTATTATTATTATTATTATTATTATTATTATTATTATTATTATTATTTTCATCATCAGCATCATTAGAGCCCGGATGTTTAGGCATTTATTTTGGTTAAAATAGGCAGGCATACAAGCACTAAAAATAGTAAAAATAGGCAGTGAAATATGAATTTATTATTCATGGAAACAGACAAAAATAGACAAATACTTAATAAACTATCCCATACGGTACTCACTTTCCTTCATTAGATGTCACAACAAGACGTTTTGTTAAGTTGTCAACTGTCATAGTGAGCCGCCTGTCAGAGAGAACGTTTTTCATGGTAGAAAAAGATCTTTCTACTTCTACTGAAGTGATTGGAGCAAACTTAATACAACTTATTTCAGATGGACTGTCTCTACTTTCCTTCAGAGATCGGGAAAAACTAACTGTGTATTGTTTCAAAAAGAGGGGAGTGAGAAGGGATTAGAGACTTCAAAGTACGCGTGACTTGTGCGTGCAAGCGACAACAGTAACGGGACCTGGAGACTTGCTTTTAATACTTCCCTCATCCCCTTTCTTTCGGTGGTAAACCCCCGAACTGACCTGAGCACTGAGGGTTATACTGTTCAGACGTCTTTGTTAATTGACATGAAAGATGAAATCGGTAGGGGAGAAAAGTGTACGACTTATTGGAAACATATGTATTGCTGGAGAATAAGATTCTCAGCAAATATTTGTGCGAGGTGAATATATATTTTTAATTTGTACAGCCGTTCTTTTTTGTTTTTTGATATAATTTATGTGCGGTTTATTTTAAATGCATTGAAAATATATAAAATGTATAATAACGACGTAAAAGGCTAAAAAAAAAAAGGCATTTAACCTTAAAATAGGCAATGGAAGTTAAAAAGGCAAAATAAAAATTGGACCTATCGTCCCCAAATGTGTGGAAACGTCTTTATCTTTAATAGGTCTTTCATACATACACGCAGTTTAAAAAAGACATTTTGCCTAACATCCGGGTTCTAATCATCATCATCATTATTATTATTATTATTATTATTATTATTAAAATTATTACTAATTATTACATTCATTAATACCACGGTGTCCACACCTGTGGAGTAACTGTTAGCACGTCTAGCCGCGAAACCAGGTGGCCCGGGTTCGATTCCCGGTCGGGGCAAGATACCTGGTTGAGGTTTTTTCCGGGGTTTTCCCTCAACCCAATATGAGCAAATGCTGGGTAACTTTCGGTGTTGGACCCCGGACTCATTTCACCGGCATTATCACCTTCACCTCATTCAGACGCTAAATAACCTAGATGTTGATAAAGCGTCGTAAAATAACCTACTAAAAAAATACCACGGTTGATAGCGTCATGTTACTATTTTTACGATTTCAGGATAAACTTACAAAATCTTATTACCCGCACAAACTTTCTGCGTAATGGAGACACAATAAGTGCTGAAATTACTAACTTCCATGTTTCTAAAGCTAAATTTACAAACATTTTATCTCTGGTGTATCTGGTTAATAATATCGTGTACAAAACTTCATCCCTCTATGATAAATGGTTTGTAAAGGTGGGAACGATATTTCGGTTTTTACGAAATACCGATATTTTCGTTTCGATATAGTGCTATATCGGTATCGAAATTTTGATTCAATATATCGGTCTTCTCATAAATTTATCGTTTTTTTTTTTTTTGTGGAATTATTTTATCATTAACAACAATAACAACAACAAAATCCGATAATTCCCGAGAGATGGCGCTACTGAAGGTGGACAGTTACATAATTGTGCAACCTCACTCAGTACCGTGTTCTAATTGGCTGGACTGGAATTCGAATTCAAACTGTCTCATATGTAGAACCAAATTCAAAATGTAACGTGTGTGAACGTGAAATACACGGGAGATTTTTATCTACTACTGTTTTAATATTGTTATTAATGTTCTCTAAGGAAGGAGCAACTCCCACCCTGAAAGGGAATTGTCTGACCTCAAAACGGGTATCAAAACTTTTATTTTGTTTAAGGCTAGGATTCCTAGTACTGTTTTCTTATTATATCTTTTAGTGGATAAAAATTCTATCCCTATCATCATCACCATTGTTGTTTGGAATGTTGGAGTGTAACAGTAACTTGCAATATCAACTTACTATAGAAGGATTATATCAATTCGACTGTGAAGTTTGTTCAAATGTTCTAAGTACGGTTTTCTTATATTAAAAAATTATTACAAGTTCTGTTTACTTATATTTAAAAATGATTACATTCTTAGGTAGAAAAGAGCATTATGTGTGTCCTGGATTGAATCCTATATAAAATTAGAATAATTGAATCGTGTTCCAATATGAAATACTCAACCATGTAGAGTACACTTAACCCTTTCCCACTAGGTATATATTTAAGCTCACCTTACCTCCAGAAATTTTTTATTTAGATTAAGACCTGCATCATATGGTAAGTTATTGACAACGTATTGTTTATTGTCACAATTTTACATTTATGCTTTTGACTGTTATGATGTTAATTTCAGTGGCAAAAAGGAATATTAAAATTTAAGTAATTTTATTGTGATACAATAAATGTATACCTGAAAATGCAATTTTCTTACGGATTAACGATATATTGATAATCGTTCGATATATCTATATATTTTCTGCAATATATATATATATATATATATATATATATATATTATTGAAATTAGGTTTGCAATATATTGCAATATCAATATATCGGTATTTAATTTATTTCCTCCATCACTAATGGTTTGTATTTATTAATCTATACTAATAATAAATCTGCAGCCGAAATTTTTCTGGTAATTTTCGATTTTCCAAAAATAATTGGTCCTAACATACATAATTAACCACCCTGAAACCGAAAATCACATTTTTGAAATTTTTGTCTGTCTGTCTGTCTGTCTGTCTGTCTGTCTGTCTGTCTGTCTGTCTGTCTATGTTTGTTACCTTTTCACGCGATAATGGCTGAACGGATTTCGATGAAAATTGGAATATAAATTAAGTTCGTTGTAACTTAGATTTTAGGCTATATGGCATTCAAAATACATTATTTAAAAAGGGGGTTATAAGGGGGCCTGAATTAAATAAATCGAAATATCTCGCTTATTATTGCTTTTGTGAAAAATGTTACATAACAAAAGTTTCTTTAAAAATAATTTCCGATAAGTTTTATTCCTTGAAACATTTTGATAGGACTGATATTTAATGAGATAAATGAGTTTTAAAATTAAAATAACTGCCATCTAAGGCCGTGTAATGAATTAAAAGACAGATGACTTCGTCTATAAGGAGCCTTGGACAGCAACAATCAAAAGCTATGAAAGATAGCCTACAGAGAATGTTTCTGTGTTTGTATGAAGTAATATCGGAAGCTAAATTAACCGATTTGTATAATTAATTATTATTTCACCATTTCAAAGTGTAGTTTCTCTAGATGGACATAATGCTATAATGTTATTACAGTAACATCTGATATAATATAGTATAATATAATGTAATATAATATAATATAATATAATATAATATAATATAATATAATATAATATAATATGTAATATTATATAATGTAATTTAAGTTATTTGAAGGGTTCAGAACCATAGTGGGCCAAGCGCCATTTACTGAATACGTAGAGAACAAGGGTTAAAATTAAGTTATTACCATAATTCAATGGAAACCTATAACAAGTAAAATGAAATATACACATTAAATCTAAATGATGTCAATCTTCATTAAACTGTGGTTGCATGTAATAAAAATTAAGGAACATGTTAAAGAAATAGTCATTGCACCAAATGAGTGTCTCTGGACCAAAATGATCGTATTTTAATTATTTGGATGCAATTTAAATTAAGTAACATATTAAACGATTTATCCTTCTGTCAAACACGAATGTTCCCTGGATCAAATGTCCTATTTTAATTATGTAATTACTTTATATTTATTTCTAACGGGTGCAGCGGAGCGCACGGGTACGGCTAGTATCTTAATAAAATATTTTGAATAGCTGTACATAAGAAGTCCCTTGCGCCACAATTTACATTAATTTTAAGTGATAGGGCTACCACTTATATGATTCTCTATATAGATTGGAATAAACATTTCTATTGAGTTTTTGGCTATAGTGAATCGGTAAATTATTAGGAGTTTTTTATTATCATTAGTATTTTCACTTTCTATTCTTTTATAATAAAAAAATCTACTAATTTACTAATTAATTTTACAGCAACATCCTATAGTAGGTTTTGATCCCATGTATATAAGTATCCGTATAAGTGAATATTAGTTAAAAATAGTGTAAATTGTGGCGCAAGGAACTTTTTATAAAACGCGATTCATTATTTTAATAAAATGTTATAAAATGTAAACCACTTATCATAGACGAATGAAATTTTCTATATTTGTCATTAATTTGGTGAATCTAACTTCATAAGTATGGTAGTTATTGATTTCACTATTGTGAACCCTTAAAAATAAGAAACTTGGAAATTTCAGAATAGTGGTCCCTTAAAAATCATGGTAATGTTTAATGTTTAGTGACTGAAACAATGTTGCTTTATAAATTAATTATTGCTGTTGACGTTGCAATGATATTCCGCAAAACAATTAAATACTTGCGGAAATGGGAGGATCAGCGCAGGCGGCAGAATACCGTTAGCGCGAAGATTGATCCCAGACATTGCGAGATCCGTTAACGGCGCTCGTTGGGATAATCACTGGAGGGGGCTTTGGAAGACTGCCACGTGCACAAACCGCATAATTACCTCAATCATTTCGTACAAGTGGTAACATTACACGCAAATTCTATTAATATTCATTTGGAACGTAATTACATACGCCTTTTAGTCAAACCTCCTGTGTCTGTAGTCGAGCGCGAAGCTAACAAAAGGCATTTCGCTAAGCTGCAATTTTAAACCGTTTGAAGCGAAAGAGACAGCAAAATAAGATGCATTATAGATAACACATACTTTTTTATTATAGGCTACATATTACGAGCTCCGAAAACTAAATTCATTTATGATGTTTATGATAATCTCTTTGCAGATTTTCTTCTATCTGTCTGTCTCCATCCATCTGTCCGTCTGTTTCCGTCCGTCTGTATGTCTCCGTCCGCCCATCTCTCCGTCTGTATGTCTCCGTCCGTCTGTATGTCTCCTTCCGTCCGTATGTCTGTCTCCGTCCGTCCGTCTGTATGTCTCCTTCCGTCCGTATGTCTGTCTATGTCCGTCTGTCTGTATGTATGTTTCCGTCCGTCTGTATGTATGTCTCCGTCCGTCTGTCTGTATGTCTCCGTCCGTCTGTCTGTATGTCTCCGTCCGTCTCTTTCTGTATATCTCCGTCAGTCTCTCTGTATGTCGCCGTCCGTCTGTTTGTATGTGTCCGTCTGTCTGTATGTCTCCGTCCGTCTGTCTGTATGTCTCCGTCCGTCTGTCTGTATGTCTCCGTCCGTCCGTCTATCTCCTTTCATGTCTGTCTCCGTCCGTCTGTCTCCTTTCATCTATTCTATAATACTTTTATCTTGCTCAAAGATTTAAGTCTACATGATTAGTATATAGGAAAGCAAAATGTTACACAAAATAAAATTTATAATTTTTTTAAAGCTTGTAAGAATACATGCTTACTTTCAAGGAAAGAAAAATGATACACAAAAATAATCTCTTTACTTTTGCTTATAGGTTCTAAGAATACATGTTTAGTTTCCAGGAAAGCAAAATTATACACAAAATTAATTTTTTTACTTTTGCTTGAAGGTTCTAAGAATACATGCTTAGTCTTCAGAAAAGTAAAATGTTACACAAAAAAAAAAAAATACTTTGTTTAAAGTTTATAAGAACATATGTTTAATCTCCAGGAAAGCAAAATTAGACGCAGGCAGGCAGAGTAGTTTACCAAAATTTACACGTAATGTGCTTAAATCTTTTAAAATTCCATTTTATGAGGTTCAGAAGATTGTAATGGAAATTCTGAAGATCTCTGTTTAAATTCTACGCTATCATTTATATGTCAACACATAAATTTTTGTTTTAAAGTACAAATTGAATAATTATTTTACTCACTTCATCTTCCTTTATCTTTTATGTTTGTTAATTCCGGATCCCATTGGTCAACCTCACTTGAGGACGGACGATTTTAAATAAATCTTAGTAGTTTGAGATATTTCAAACAAAAAATTTAGTAATATTATGATCGTTTTTGCTTTTTTTCGAGATAAAAAGTGTTTTATATGAGACATTTCTTAGCTTGTTTTGGGAAAGCCATTCAAATAATTTTAGTTTAAATGTGCAGAAATTTGATCCTACTAATGTAACATTTTAAAATTCCTTTTCAAAACGAAAACTTACATTTTTCGGACCAAATTTCAGGACAGAACTATCATTTATTATCATAATACACTGCTCTCTTAAATTGACTGAGCATATCGGAAATTAATTCAGTAGCTTTCCCAAAATACGCTAGATATGAAATGTTTCACATATTTTTTTCTCGTAAAAGAAGCAAAAACAAGCATAATTGCAATTAATCTTTTTTGTTTGAAATGTCTCAAAGGATAACCCCCTTAAATTAATGACGTTACTTATGGTTCATTCTGTATACACTAGTGTCCATCATTATTGTGTGCCTTAAACATGTGCATCGTGTTATACCTTTGCAAACAAACAAAAAATGTCATATGAACTGATTGTCTAGTTACAGGACATGACAGAGGAAAAATATCAATGAAAGATGTCGTTTCTGAACACGTAAATGTTCATTGCCACAATTTGTTTTATCGTACCAAGTGTTCAAAATGTCCACCATCAAAATAGCAGCACAGGCGTGTCAGTCAGTGCCAGAAGTCCTTGCGTTTTGAAAGAAACTGGGATAATTCTGAAGGCCAGCAACTTTGATCAACTCTACATCCAGCACGATGGAGGTCGTCCTGAATTGATTTTCACAAGTGATCTCCGGTGAGATGTCTTTCAGCATACACGAAACTCTTTAGATGACTCTAAAACCAAAAATCACAAACTGTGAGATCGGGTGATCTTGCTGGCCACGGAACAGTTCCGTTTCTCTCAATCCATCGACCTGGAAATTTCATGTTCAAATTTTGTCTCTCTGCTGTCGTAGGGTGCGGGAGTACTGTCTTGAAGAAGCCACATGTAACTTTAGGTTTCTAGAGGCCCGTAATCCAACAATGCATAACATGATGCACATGTTTAAAATATAGTGCGTTCGTAGCGGAGGCCTTGGACTGGGTGAAGATTGGCGCGCCTGCCGCTAGAGTTACACGTCCTAAACGACCGGCAAGTCATGGGTACGGAACACTAACTACTCTACTAACATTAGGCTTACCTGCATGACAACAGATGTTGAAAGTAATGACCTTCAACTCGAACACATTCCCTATATCTCCGAAAACAATTCTGGTTCACTCGCAAAAGTTCATGTTGACTGATTGCCTGTATTTCTCTCGTGATGTTGTCCTTCAATTATTGTAACGTGTGCGGATTTGATGCGTACACTTTATTCTTTGACGTTCCCTATAAATAAAAATCGCATGGAGATAGGTCAGGGGAACGAGGTGGCCACAATCCTCGACTAATTATTCTGTCACCAAATACACTTCGCAATTCAGGCATAGAATTCGCAGCGGTGTGCGCTGTAGCTGAATCCTACTGAAACCACCCATCAATCGTTCATTTCTTGTTAGTTGCGGAAAAAAATTATTTAAAATTAAAGTTACATAAACGTGTGAATCAACTGTTGTGTCGAAAAATATGGGACCGCTAATTCTATTCGCAGTCACTGCAAACCAAACCCCAACGTTTGCAGCGTGGTGAGGAACTTCATGAATAATATGGGGATTTTCGGTAGCCCAGTATCTGTTGTTCTGAGTAGAAACGTGACCGTGAAGATGAAACCACGCTTCATCAGTGAAGAACGTTAAAAGTGGGTCCACGTCGCCATTATGAACGGACTGCACAAACCAATTGCAATAACCCTACATACAGGATCTTGTGTTTGTAAAGCATAAATTACAGTTACTCTGTACGGCTTAAGTTTCAGAAGTTTCGTTGCCACAAAAGCTGACGTCTTGAAAATGTTAACCTCTTATGCTAAACGTCGCAGTGATCTGCGGGGTGAGTGCTTTAACCGGGCTCCTAATTCATCAAACTTCTCTTCTGCCAGTACCCGGCGTTGTTGAACACGTTTCTTGTTCAAAATAGATTCTGTATGCCTGACTTTATTGACAAGGTCACGAATAATTGACCTGCTAGGAATTCGAATACCTACAAACCGATGTTCAAATTCTCTTCGACACCTTCTTGCAGAAGAGTATTTCATATACGCATCATAGAGAAAAATACGTTGTTCTACAGTGTACTCAACCACTGTCGTCGTTGCGTCAGTGAGATTGAAACTCTTGGCCACGTTTTGGGTGCCTGTCCTTTCAGCGAGACACTGCGGAACTCTAGACATCACAGAATCAGGTCCATGATTGCCGAAGCCTTGAGGAAGAAAGGTCTCACTGTGCACAAAGAAGTCCATGGCATCTCTCAAGAGGGATCCTGTCGGCGAATTGACATGCTTACATGCTTGCCATTCCACCAGGCTCCACATCAGCATACATTATCGACCCGACAGTCAGGTTCGAGGCACAGGAACAACAGCCCGCTGAAGTCCACTCAGAAAAATGCAGAATTTATGAATCCACAGTTCCATTCTATTTGGAGAAATATCACCTCACCTCTATTGAAGTAGATGGGCTAATGATTGGCGCTAGGGGCACAATGCCTCGCCTCTTTGTCAGTTTCTGCAAGAAGTTCCAGCTGAACAACGACTTCATTCGTGATGTTTCCCTTGCCGCTATCAGAGGATCACTTGCCATTTTAAAATACCATCTGTACTTTGTTTCCTAAAAAGGGAGAATTTTGCTCGAATATCTAATGTTTGTTTACTATGTTTTAGGCCTGTTATATGCATGCTATTATCTTTCCTGTACTTAATTTTCCCTTTTGTTCGTTCCCCTCCTTTCTCTTTTGTGGTCTGTTTTTGTTTTCACTCAATATGTTTATTATGCTTTGTCCAATGAGGCAGTCCCGTCATTGGGAAAGCTGAAAGAGTGTCTTTCAATGTAGATACTTTATCACCACGAGAAACACAATTTTACTCACAACACGCACACAGACGCCTTTCCCTCACGACAGATCCAGCGGTCAGCGGTAGCTACAACGCTACTCTGGCGGCAGGAGCGCCGATTTCACCCAGTCCAAGGTCGCCGCGTAACGGTCCGGCCGAGCAACGAACGCACTGTAGTACACAATAAAGGAATACCCTGTATATATTAGACCTAAAATTTTAATCTGTAGTGTTGTTTTCATCTGAACGCATAATTTTGTAGTCGTATTTGTGTTCCCGTACTTTACCTGTCTTTGAAATGAACATCACACGCAGTAGCGCGGTTCCCGAAATAGTTACGGCGAATGTAGTTATAATAATAACTCTTCAGGAATGGACGCCATGTTATGGCCCTAATTATTTCATTATCATGGAACATATTGTCGCCACACACTGCGGTGACGGCAGTCACGTTCGCTTTAAATCCTCAACACATTTTGTAAATGTTGTGGTGACACATCGAATTCAAAATTGTGTGGTATGACGTGATAAAATGGCGGATTAAACTGGAACATGTTCAGGCGAGCAGAATGTACAGCAATTGCGGAGTGGAATTATTTGATTGCTCGTTCAGAAACAACTTCCTCTTGTATATGCACACGTCATAGGGATATCACAAAATTGTTACATGATAACAGTAGTGGTAGTGATGGTAGTAGTAGTAATAATAATAAAAGCCCGGATACTGCAATGTTCGTAGATGGAAAGATAATTAAACTCTTAGTCCTCACATCCATACTAGAGAAACAAACGGTTGACTGGCAGCTTAAAATAATGTATGGCTTCAGACGAGTACACTATACACATGCAAGCCACTTAGGCCCGGTTATATAAATACACCTGATCTAAAGATTATATCTGTGCCCGGGAGGAAAAAGGTCTTAAGTAAATTTTTATACTTTTCAGGAAAGCAGTAGAAAGATTGAAATTGGTGTCAACTATAGAGTTTTTTTAATTAAGAGATTTTTCCTGGATATTATTTGTTTATATTTCTTCTTTAATAGGTTATTTGCTCATTTAACCATTTTCTTGATTATTTCCGAAAATAGCCGCACTTAAGCCCTTTTAAGACTAGAAGCCAAACTGAGTAGAAGGAACTATTAAATATAAGACCTTTTTCATGTCAAAATAAATGAGAAATGCAAATTATTAGGAATGCAAAATGGGTCTCAAAAATTATAGGACTGTTTACCTGGTACTTAAAGTTTTAAAAGGAAAGGGCATCAGTATGTGATAAAATGGTTAAAATACAATTTAGACCTTTTTAATATGGAAGCATGGAAAGAAAACATGTGATGGTTTGTAAGCAATAAAGTATTAACTGTTTTTAAGTCCTTTATTCTGTGTGTGCTCGATTCAAAAAGTACTTTGGACATTTGGTAACGCTCTATAAATTCAATCAGGAGTCTTATTTGACTTTAGCCGTTTTACCAGATTGTAGGGAATTGTTTCCGCTTTCAGAATATATAAAAATCTCATTTAAAAAAATTGACTTAAGACCTTCTTCCTCCCGGTCACAGATATTAAACCTAAGTTGAACCTAACCAAGAGTTAACTCAACGTGCCGTATTACAGAGTCTCGGTTAAGTTAAACCGTAATGGATTGTGATTAGTATTACTGCTAGGAAGGAAAAGGAGTCGATCGCAGCTGTATAAATGTACGAGTATTTTTTATTTAAAATAGCCAATGCTCGTGGAGAATCTTCATTAAACCTTAAATTCACCCAGCGTGGCTCAGTTGGTTAAGACGCTTCCCTGCCGGCCTGAGGTTGCGCTCGGGCGCGGGTTCGATCCCCGCTTGGGCTGATTACCTGGTTGGGTTTTTTCCGAGGTTTTCCCCAACCGTAAGGTGAATGCCAGGTAATCTATGGCGAATTCTCGGCCTCATCTCACCAAATACCATCTCGCTATCACAAATCTCATTGACGTTAAATAACCTAGTAGTTGATACAACGTCGTTAAATAACCAACTAAACGAAAAAAAAAAGATACAACAGGTTAATATATCCTATAATTTTAATAGAACAATAAAAAAATTGGTAGGAAAATTAAATAACCAAAATTACACATATAAATATTTAAAGAAAATAATCTGCCCTCAATGAGGGTGACCATAAAGATCCAGAATAAAAGCACTACAGAATAATTTAGAAAGACAGGAATTGTTTAGTAAAAAATTCAGAGAAATGCAAACCCAACACAATCATCAATGGCCAAAATATAAATGGTAATGCAATATTTGGATTGAATCCTTAAGAATATCCAACAAAATTTTTTGAATTAAAAAAAATCGGAGTCCGAGTGCTTTTAAAATATCACGTGTGAATTTAGGGAGTGTGCCACGTGCACCAAACAAAAGACCAGAAACACTCCACTGACTAGTGGGAATGTTATTTTTCTCACTTAGATAAGGGATGCAGGACTCATAAATGGATTTATTCTCCTCATCAACGTGTTGTGCATGCAGGGCATCCCTCTCAAACCGGATTTTAGGATCAAGAACTAATCCCTTAGATTGAGTCCTGTGGATGGCTACAATATCTGCTCTTCTGTTCGAATCTAAGGATAAGAATAAGAGAATAAGTCAAAATATACAACTTTTCAGTACAAGCAATTTAATGGTTTACAGTCTTACTGTTTGCTAATGTTACATACTAGAAAACTGATTGTATTTTAATTGAATAATTATATTATTTTACTTATATTGTTTATACCAATCTGTAGAACATGTCATGGTGCAACATAATATTGACTTATCTTATTTTGGCCATTTTTTGACTTATACTCTTTTTCCCGAGCGGTCTAGAATTAACCGTAAATTTAATTACAAAACGTAATACAGGTTTTCTATCCATTTAAGGGTATATGTACGTGAACGACCACAAATATTATTAGAAAATGTAGGCTCTAAATTTCTAAAATTTTACAAGAAAATGAACTCACAATTGGACAAATTTTACAAGGTACCACAACAAGACTTATTCGAACTTAAATATCTGATAAAGTATAAAAAAGGTTACTAATAATATATTTTAGAATTCACCTTTCCCTTTAAGTTACATTTTCTAAAATTTGAAAATTTTCACACATATTATTTCATAACTTCACAACCATTAGAGATATAATTATGAAATTTTGTACACTGATTTAACATGCATTTATGCAAGACGTAGACTACAATAATGCCCATTTCCTTGAAAATAGAAAAATTAGATCACAAAATATTATGTAAATTTTAATATAGTTTATATAGGACAAATAAAAAATTAGTTATATTAAAATAAACAGCTCCACATGTCTGAGAGTAGTCTACTTTTCAGAAATAAGTGTTTATTACAAGCAGGAAAAAATATTAAAGATGTCAGAGCATAACAATGTTATGGTTACCAAATGATGTAACTGCAGAATATTTTTGTTTTTTTTTTTTCCATACTTTAAATAAAACTGATTTGAAAAATATTATTAGTAATCCTTTTTATACTTTTATCAGATATTTAAGTTCTAATAAGTCTTGTTCTGGTACCTTGTAATTTTTGTCCAATTGTGAGTTCATTTTCTTATAAAATTTTAGAAACTTAGAGCCCACATTTTCTAATAATATTTGTGGTCGTTCACGTACATGTACCCTTAAGTGTACCAATCATCCCTTTAAATCTCAAAGATTATTTCATTTTCCCCCTTATAAAAATACAAAGAATGATTACTGTTCTACGATAAGTTATGAACTGAAAATTCCAGTAATATATTATCTGTAAAATTAAACAAATTATTGGAAATTATAACCATGTCAATAAAGATATGAATGGGATTGTCTGCTCGAAACATGGATTCTCTGTGAACATTAGTGTAGTCAGCCGGTGTGGGTTAGAAATCACGTAAGTGTAATAATCTAGCAGGTCGCAGTGCTGGGTCATAGTGGCATCACAGTCTAGTACATACAGTCACGAAGCTTGAGTTGTGAGGGTGCTAGGAACAATAGACTGTGCCGGTACTATTTCGTATTGTCAGTGATGAGGCGATAGTAGCAATCCTAGTGGTTAGCAACTATCTATGGTTGCATATTTGCTACCTGTTGAGCTTCGTGACTGTATCACAGTCTAGTATATACAGTCACGAAGCTTAATACTTAGTAAATATGCAAACGTAGACAGTTGAAATATGCATCCATAGATAGTTTCTCACCACCAGGATCGCTACTATCGCCTCATCACAGACTCTTTCCCTAGCAGATCATGAAATGTATTGTATTTTCGATATCGTGTTCTTTTGAAAAAATTAACACCTTCCTTCCACTATTGAAATATGAAATACATAAGGTTTATATATTATTTTCACAAAATATATATTATATTCCACAATCTTACCTTCCTGGATCTTTCGGAAGGAGGATAACTCCAACCTATTTTTCTTACAATTTATAGTACTACAAACGTCTCCTTGTCCCATATTATTATTCAAATTATTGTATTTTAGCCATTTACAGTTATTACAACCGATAACGAACATTTCACAGTTTACATAGCTTTTCACAAAAATGCGAAATATGGCACAGTCAATGCTTTTTTCGATCTAGACCAGGCCGTAATATTTGTTCGGGTTTTCTATTTCAGTGTATGGAGCTCAGTGAGATATTATATTATAACTTTATTGCGTATCATAGCTAAGTTTTATTTAGTGTAATGTGTCCATAAGTTCGGTTTACTACTTCTTGTTGCATAATATGTTGCAGAAATAATTACAAAAATGTGTTATTTTGATGTGAAGAGAATTTTACATGTTAATATAATCTGTTCGCGTCAACGTTTCAAGTTTAGAATGGAAGCTATTTTGAGGTTTAATAAAAAAGAATTTATATTGTGATTTCAATTTAGCATATCTACCTTCCTTAATTTTAGACAAAACATTTACCATACCACTCCTATGAAATTAGTGTACGTACAATTGTGTTACTTCGTCTCTTAAGTAGTAGATAAATACAATAATTCAGTACTCAATTGAAGTATTAAAATACAGACAAATTGAATGTCCGGGGTATCATACATGACATTATGCTTAATTATAATGTATGATTGCGAATTTAGGAATATAAGTTAAATATTGTAAACATAACTTATAATTTTCATATGAATGACAAGGCATTGGAGATCACTAAATTTAGACAGAAAGGGGCAACTGGTACAGTAAACATAACCTATAATTTCAACATATCTAAATACCCGTGCGGTGCAATTGAAAATTATTGAATCGTGCATAAATGAATGTACAAGAATTTCGCAATATTTAATCGAAATAAAGGCAGGTATTACACATACGAACAACGTAATTTTCACACCTTAAATAATATTACATCTTAACTCGCAAGTGAATTATGTCTGAAGTGTCTCATAATCATTGTTTTAAATTTTATTAATGGAATTACACTACATTTTAGAGAAATATATGTTACTGTTTATGCATTCCAACTAATTTATATGGTTGAAATGCCGCCCTTCGTGATCGGGTTAAGCGACTTACATGGTCTGCCTTACGGCCTGTATTAGATCACGATGGCTGTGGCACAGTCTATTGTTCCTAGTACTCACAGCGCTCCAAGCGGCTAGCAACTATCGCAAGATTTGCAAAAAATCGTCCCAAGCTTCGTGACTGTGTATAGTAGACTGTGACTGTATATACTAGACTGTGGTGACACTCCTTCCGATAGTAATAAGTTCCGTTTGCCTGCGGAGAGCTTTCAGAGTTTGAAGTGAACTTTTAGGCAGGGTACGAGTCGAACGCCGTGAAACAAAATTATGTAACGGATGTTTTGAGATGGTTTTGCATGTTTTTGTTGCCGGATAGTGTACGTTGCTATGTTAGCGCGTAAATAAAGTTGGTGATGTTGGCGGTTTTCCTAGAATTTATACAAATTAATGAACACGTAATTGGAACAGATGCCGCCGGCATGGAGTGACATTATACACTCGATACCAGTGAACGAAATTATGTTGTTCATAAACCTTTTGCTAGAAAATATGCCGATATCAGAGGCCGAACGAAAGAGAGTCACTTGAAAGAAAGCATGAAAATGAACGGCTGAAAAATGAGTCAAAAAAAGAAAGAGAGTGGATTTGAACGAGTTCGAGAATGCAGGGCAAACCAGGAAGTTTTCTAACTTCGTTTCCGCAGTTGTTACAATTCAACGACTTAGTGAATGTTCGTACACCGCCAAAATTCGACGAACAATCAAAAAGTGTAATGCCTGATCCAATTGGTGTAAGTGATTTACAATTGAATTACAATAAACCACATAAAGATTTCAAATCAAATAAAAATGCACATCAGTCAATTTTAGTGTACTTCACTTTACATATCTTATATTAGTTATAAATCAATTTTTATAAAAGTGTTAAATTTAGCCGTAATTAATAGCCTCGAATTGCACGAATATTTAATAGGAATACCACAGATTTGCAACTTAAATCGTGTAACTTGAACTGCGCGTACACTACCGGTCAAAAGTTTTCGATCACATATGAAACCAACTATATACTTTATTTTAATGTATAAACACATCGGAAAAACTAAATAGACCAACAAAATGAATATTTTCTCTTTCTAGCATTATGATAAGATAGAATATTCAAAACAAAATCCATGTTTTAACCACAAATCCATAGTTGTGATAGGTGATCGAAAACTTTTGACCGGTAATCTACGTAAAGACTACCTTTGATCAGATATAACAGAATAATCAGCCTAACAGATTTTCAAGGCAACCACTTGTATCAATTTCACTATACTGCCATCTAGCGACTGCAAAAGAAGTCACATTATAACACATTTTCGTGCTTTAATATAATCCCGGTTCTTAACGAAAAAATTGGTGTCCACACCTGTGGAGTAACGGTCAGAGCGTCTGGCCGCGAAACCAGGTGGCCTGGGTTCGATTCCCGGTCGGGACAAGTTACCTGGTTGAGGTTTTTTCCGGGGTTTTCCCTCAACCCATAAGAGCAAATGCTGGGTAACTTTCGGTGTTGGACCCCGGACTCATTTCACTGGCATTATCACCTTCATATGATTCAGACGCTAAATAACCTCAGATGTTGATACAGCTTCGTAAAATAACCCAATTAAAAAAAATTGGTATTTTTATTTTTGTGGAATCTAAAAATTTGACAAACTCATTATCATTTCAAAATGGGAACTTACTTTTAAACAACCTTATATCACTTCCTTTATTAAATATGTTTTATTAAGTGAATAGTGATTAATTTCATTGTAATCTTGTTACTATACAACCACAAAGCAATCATAATAAGATCCTTGGACCTGAAATTAATGGATGGAGACTCGGTAGCTTACAGTGTGTGTAGAGCAACAAATGTTTGTACAGGGACATCATTTTATTTTTACTTCAATTTTTATTGTACCTAAGTTTTTTAATGTACTTCACTCTCACCCCTTGTACTAGTAAATTTCACCCGTCCACCACACAGAACCAAGGCCGCATATGTAGTCAACGTCGTCATACGGTCATAGTAAACAGTATTGACTGAGTGAGTATAGTACTTTCCAGAAATATGGTCGCATTTTTCAATGAAGAAAGAGGATTCATTCATTATTGAACCATGTTTTCACACAGATACTGTGAGTCTGTTTGGCTACGTCTCTTCCCGGTTTCCCACCCGTTTCTGCTAGTCCCCTTGTAAAGGCTAGTGGCTAGGTTGTTTTAGCTCTTTCCTGATAATATTTTCTGTTAGGAATTGGACGTCTATGTAATATTATACAACAGTTCAAAGTAATTTAAATAAAAGGGCCTCGTTAAGTAACTCACGTGATTTTCCCCCTTCCTATAACCCTGCGACATAACCACTTGGACGGACAGTAGATAGCACGTCTGAGTAAACTAATCTGAACACATGGAGCAGAAGTGAAGATTGAATTTACAGTACGTAAGGTACTCTGTTAACGGCTGGGGGGATCATCGTGCTAACCACACGATACCTCCATTCTGGTTAGACTATCGCCCACCTCTGCTTCTGCATGTGGGCGTGAGTCCAGAAGCCGGCTGGTCGGTCTAGGCCCTTCACGGGCTGTAGCGCCACGGATTATTAAGTTACTCTCGTATAGAATAGGTACAAAATTATTTAGAGGCGCAGGATTATGCCCCCCCCCCCCAATGTCGCCTGATTGAAGTGCTTTGCATTATTTCTTTTGGAATTACTGTAAAACAGTTGTGTTCGCTAAACAACTTGCAACAATAGAACAATAAAATAATTACATTCAAGAAACCATAATTCAATTTCAGAAAATATTCTTAAAAACGTTTTCGATAATATACAAAAAAGAACTGAAGTCTGTATCGCAATTAACGGCTACTATTTTCAAAGATTTGTTTAAATATCCAAATTTTGGTTATTTTTCAATTTAAATGCACTTTCCATCTTGCATGCTAATATGCTGTAGACAATATATTATATAGCGCATAATGTGTCCACCTGGATATTTCAGTCAGTGAGGAAAAACACTTATTGTTAATGCTGTACTGTATTTTGATCAAAGAAAAAACCTGATGAATATTATTAAACTCAAAATCGTAATATTTCCTAATTTACGTAAATGGTTGCACTACTTTTCTTCTCTCCTATACCTAGTGAACAGATTTGTTTGTATTTTACTCTAGTATCATCAAACTCCGATCGTGGAAGGGGGTAACAAACAGTGTTTCCGGTTCTCAACCGTTAATCCAAAGGTATAGCCAGGTTAATATTAGAAATGTTAGTAAAAACAAAATGATGTCCAGGTAGTTAACTTGTACAGACCCGATGCGCGGGCAAGTCTGAAGCGGATAAGCACTTAACACTATGAATAGCATGTAAATTACGAATGGATATAATCATTAAGTCATTTGTCCTTTCTTTCCAATTGTCAGGCTTGTTTCAGTTAAAATTCAAACTACAGTTTCTCTATACCCATTAAAATTAAACACACACTTATATGAACACTTTACTGAGAATAGTTCATATACTGCCTTCTAAAGTATGTGCCGTACTATTAATCTTGAATCATCCTGTATAACCAGTCATGAATTTTAAGAGAACTCACCCTGTATAGTGCCACGTGACTTGCTTCTCATGTGAGAACTAGAGTGTTAACGAAGCGAAGCTTTCATTGGAGTCAGTTTGCAATTAAACATATTAGGCGTTCTTAAGGTACATCCGTTCTAAGCTAATACAAATTAAATTGTTCGTCTACAACGCAAGGCGGACATTGTCCTTCTCTTGTTTGTGTGCTTGCAGCATCCGAGCACATTAACTTGATTGCCTACTCCGCTAATAATATAGGGGATACTCTTACTCCAGGCCAGCAACACCTTTTCATGATACATTACGTTAAACCTCGTTTACATTCCTGCCTGAGTCAATTACTAACCTTTCAGCAAGTGTTGTGTCCATCTAGTTTAAGTTACTGAGTTTCAGATGAAACAACAGGAATTATCGGCACATCCACTGGAAGGATACAAACTAGGAATGGCTATTGTAGACAGAATCTACAGAAAGGAGGTGTGTGCATATTTGTTAGAAACGATATAACATCAACAACCAAATTTCTTGGATTGCGTATTAGTAATACAAAAAATTGGAAAAATCATATCAAAGAAATAACTCCCAAACTCTGCTCAGCATGCTTCGCAATTAGGTCGTTACAACGATTTCTAAACAGCAGTATCTTAAAGACAATATATTTTACGATGAAAGAGTAATGGAACGGAGAAAAATTCTCTCCGGCGCCGGGATTTGAACCGGGTTTTCAGCTCTACGTGCTGATGCTTTATCCACTAAGCCACACCGGATACTACCCCGGCGTCGGACATAATCGTCTCAGTTTTAAGTTCCAACTCTTGGGTTCCCTCTAGTGGCCGCCCTCTGCACTACGTCATAGATGTCTATGAACGAAGTCCACACATGTGCTGAGGTGCACTCGTTATGAGTGACTGGTTGGCCGGGATCCGACGGAATAAGCGCCGTCTTAAATCACAAGTGATTTACGCATATCATATATATTATTTAATGTACCGAAGTATGGTGTGGCTTAGTGGATAAAGCATCAGCACGTAGAGCTGAAAACCCGGGTTCAAATCCCGGCGCCGGAGAGAATTTTTCTCCGTTCCATTACTCTTTCATCGTATGATGACGCAGAATATCTGCATGGAAATATCATATGTTCTTCGGTACATTAAATAATATATACAATATATTTAGCCTATTTCCATTCCATTATGAACTACGGAATAATATTTTGGGGAAATTCTACTGACAGTAAAAATATATTCATATTACAAAAAAGAGCCATTAGAATAATATTTGGAGCAAAGGCTAGAGAATCGTGTAGATTATTTAAAAAAAATTAGAGATTCTAATCTTAACAAATCAATACATATACTCTATAATAAATTTCCTCTTATGTAATAAAGAAAATTTTCCAACTAATTTAGCCATACATAGTATAAATACCCGCAGAAATAATTATTTTCATACGCCATTATCAAATTTATTATGCTATCAAAGGGGAGTACGTTACATGGCGATAAAAATGTTCAATAGTCTTCCTGAAGACATTAAACCCTGCATTATTTAAGGTAAAACTAAAAAATTACTTAATATCTCACACTTTCTATTCTGTAGATGAATTCTTGACATTTCACAGTACCATGTAAATGTTTTAATACTATTAAATGGTAAACATATTATATTGTATAAATTATTATTGAAATTAAGTATTAATTCTGTACATATTTCATATTAATTGCATTTTATATGTATTGCATTTATATTTAAACGTAGGAAATGGGCATGTTCTTTATTCTATGCTATAAAGCAAATGTAAGAATATTATGGAACGAATAAATCTATCATTCTATCTGACCAAACCGACACATACTTTTCCACTAAATATTTTACGCGTTTCGCATTATTCACTTTTTTTTTTTTTACTTTTTGCCAGTGACATTACTATTTCTTTACACTCATTTAAAAACATACAGAAATCGAATCATTCATCATGCCTCCAATATTTGTAGTCTCAGAGATATTTAACTTGATTTATAAATTCCACGATTTACTATTACATGAGTATAATTCTTTAAGAATTAACCTGTTTTTCCGGACATGTCATAAATTTAACAAGAAAACCCTCCTTCCACAGCAGTACGTCTATCAGACAATTTGTCCACTATCTCACGTCCACAGCTATTTTGCCCAAGGAAATTAGTCCAGAAAATATTACGTCTACCAAAAAATTTGTCTATTAATATTTCGGTCAAGAATTATTGTGTCCATAAGTTTTTTCCAATTTTTTTGTCCACTAGTTTCTGTGTCAACTAAATATTTTGCCCTCGAATATTTGTTCATTTTTGAGTAAAATTTACTTCCAATATCCCATTTAAAAAAGGAGGGTTGCTATGGAAATGTATTTAATTATATTGTAGCATAATAATGTTCATTTATATGGAAATGCGAGTATGTAGTTCATTGGTTTAGTATTAAATTTTTAAGTAAATGAAAACATTTAAAATGGTTTATATGATAACCGCAAGAGGGCGAGACATGCTAGTCCACAACAGTTATACTTACCACTTTCATTCACATTATTATTATTATTATTATTATTATTATTATTATTATTATTATTATTATTATTATTATTATTATGTACTGTGGGTCTCTATCACCACGGCATGGCGCGTCCTCAGGTTGCGGATCGAGGAGACGGCTCCAGATATGGAGAGTAGCTGTGAATATATTGAATAAGCAGTCCAGACAGCCTATGAGGGGTGGTCCTCCAGCTTGGGGGTTGGGCAAAGGGCTAACAACTCATTACCATAAAAAACAATTTGTTACGAAACTTCAAAATAAGCGTCGGAATGGGGTTACACAACACAGAACTGTACGTATTGTATTCTTCACCTGACATAGGAACATTAAATCCAGACGTTTGAGATGGGCAGGGCATGTAGCACGTATGGGCGAATCCAGAAATGCATATATAGCGTGTTAGTTGGGAGGACAGAGGGAAAAAGACCTTGGCCGAGACGTAGATGGGAAGATAATATTAAAATGGATTTGAGGAGGTGGGATATGATGGTAGAGACTGGATTAATCTTGCTCAGGATAGGGACCAATGACGGCGGGCTTATGTGAGGGCGGAACGTTGGAATTGTGTTTCTATCTTTTGTAGCTTGGAAAAAATAAATATTTGAAATCTGCTCCTTCTTTTTTAATAGCCCTTATTATCATAATTTAACTCTGAATGCCTCTAAAGGTAAATTTAATGATTGGCTGTTAAGAAACTCTTTTTATTTTAGTGATGGATTTTAAACATGCTAAGATATTTTGATGCAATTTTAAATTTTGTATTTTTTGTGACCAGAACATTGTATGAAATGGAAATATAAAAATCGAAAATTTGTCCTTTGCAAAGGTAAAAAAATTAAATTTGTATAGTCTTGTGTTAATATGTTCTTCTTTCTTGTGCTAAAATCATATTTCATTTTTGCATACACCTACTTCTGCTTTGGATTTGGTTAACTTAGCTGAAAAATATTTGTTTTTTATTTTAATTTTGGCGTAATTTGTATTAATCTTGCTCAAGATAGGGACCGATGGCGGCCTTATGTGAAGGCAGCATTGAACCTCAGGATTCTTTAAAAGCAATTTTTGTAAGTAAGTATTGTATGACTAGATAATGGAGAAAAAATAGGAGTATAAGGGTACAATGTATCAGTTATTCATAGATTTCAAAAAAGGCATATGACTTGGTAAATAGAGAAGTTTTATATGATATTCTTATTGAATTTGGTATTCTCAAGAAACTAGTTACATTAATTAATAAAAATGTGTCTCAGTGAAACGTACAGCAGAGTCCGTATAGGTCAGTTTCTGTCAGATGCGTTTCCAATTCACTGCGGGCTAGAGCAAGGAGATGCACTATCACCTTTACTTTTTAACTTTGCTCTAGAGTATGCCATTAGGAAAGATCAGGATAACAGAGAGGGTTTGGAATTGAACGGGTTACATCAGCTGCTTGTCTATGCGGATGACGTGAATATGTTAGGAGAAAATCCACAAACGATTAGGGAAAATACGGGAATTTTACTTGAAGCAAGTAAAGAGATAGGTTTGGAAGTAAATCCCGAAAAGGCAAAGTATATGATTATGTCTCGTGACGAGAATATTGTACGAAATGAAAATATAAAAATTGGAAATTTATCTTTTGAAGAGGTGGACAAGTTCAAATATCTTGGAGCAACAGTAACAAATATAAATGATACTCGGGAGGAAATTAAACACAGAATAAATATGGGAAATGCCTGTTATTATTCGGTTGAGAAACTTTTATCATCCAGTCTGCTGTCAAAAAGTCTGAAAGTTAGAATTTATAAAACAGTTAGATTACCGGTTGTTCTTTATGGTTGTGAAACTTGGACTCTCACTTTGAGAGAGGAACATAGGTTAAGAGTGTTTGAGAATAAGGTGCTTAGGAAAATATTTGGGGCTAAGAAGGATGAAGTTACAGGAGAATGGAGAAAGTTACACAATTCAGAACTGCACGCATTGTATTCTTCACCTGACATAATTAGGAACATTAAATCGAGACGTTTGAAATGGACAGGGCATGTAGCATTTGTGGGCGAATCCAGAAATGCATATAGAGTGTTAGTTGGGAGGCCGGAGGAAAAAAGACCTTTGGGAAGGCCGAGACGTAGCTGGGAAGATAATATTAAAATGGATTTGAGGGAGGTGGGATATGATGGTAGAGAATGGATTAATCTTGCTCAGGATAGGGACCAATGGCGGGCTTATGTGAGGCCGGCAATGAACCTCCGGGTTCCTTAAAAGCCATTTGTAAGTAATTATTGTATGACTGGTCAAATGCTTTGAAGCAAACAAATCTATGCCATCGTGAAAGTAAAAATACTCGCAGGAAGGTCCTATTCAAAATTAAACACGGTGCATTATTTTGAACAGTGTCAGTGTAATAAGTTGATTTGCATTTCGAACCACGCCTCTTCCGCTTCCTGTTTCATTTCTTTCAGCTCTCATTTCTTATATTTTCCCGGCCAATACCCCTCCTGTTGTGAAGGATGCAAGCAACTGTATTAAAGAATCGATAAAACTATTTTAGGATGAAGCCGTAAGCCAGAATGTAAAATTGATATAAAACTGTGTCCCAGTGGTTTCTGCCGTGAGTTCATCTGGGCTTAGCGCTCCCGTCTCTACATGGAGTCTAGTCCTTAATAACAGATTCTTCTAAAGGGCGTCAGAGCAGAAAATTGCGTTGGTCAAGCCAATCTTTCTGTATGGAGCGCTTCGGTGGAGAAACGTGCTATCGCATCAGTAACCTTGGTTCACGGTTCGATGGACACCGGTGACATAGCCTCGAGGAGAATGTCGTGTGACAGGCAACGAACTCTGGACGTGAGCTACGGAGACAGTTCCGTTAAAGTGTATACCTTCCACAGTCTTCACCGACAGTTATGACCCATCACAGAGCCTCGCTTAAAGCAAGTAGTTCTCACAATCTCTCTCACTAATACTCCATCTCTTAGTCATTTTCTCTACTGTTCCTAAACATCTCAGTTGAACCTACAAGCCTTTAGTCCTTCGTAATTCCGTGGATCTTGGGTTGCTGTTGTATTTTAGCCGTATAAAGCGATATTAACTTGGTACTAAACACGAGTCGTTCTCATTTTGATCCTCACAGAAACAAAATAAGCTGTGTTCGTCAGCGAACGAAAATGGTGACTGGTGGTTACTCTATCATTAATGTTTCAACTTACTACTACTTCTACTATTATGATTAGTAGCGCTACTACCATCAATTATTACTACCACTACTACTACTACTACTACTGCAACTTATCACTACTTATTACTACTTCTACGATTAACTACTACTACTGACAGTACTGCTGTTACCACTATTTTCACTATTTACTATTACGAATATTACTGACATTACTGTATTGTTGTCACAGCAACTATTATTGATATTGTTACAGCTGTTACTATTGCTACTTATTACTGACATCTGTGATTATTATTACCATTAACTACTACTACTGTCAGTACTGCTGTTACTACTACTTACTATTGCGAATATTACTGATACTACTACTATTGTCACAACCATTATTGATATTGCTACAACTATTATTATTGCTACTTATTACAGACATCTGTGACTTATTACTATTTACTACTACTACTACTATTATCAGTATTGCTGTTAATACTACTTACTATTCCGAATGTTACTGATGTTATTACTACTGTCACAGCTACTATTATTGATATTGCTACAACTATTACTATTGCAATTTACTACTGACATCTGTGACTATTATTACTATTAACTAATATTACTGTCAGTACTGCTATTACTACTACTTACTATTCGGAATGTTACTGATATTACTACTACTTTCACTATTACTATTATTGATATTGCTACAACTGTTACTATTGCTACTTACTGCTGACACCTGTGAATATTATTATTATTATTATTATTATTATTATTATTATTATTAACTACTACTACTACTATTGTCAGTATTGCTGTCACAGCTACTATATTTATATTGCTACAAATGTTACTATTGCTACTTAATGACATCTGTGACTATTATTATTATTACTGTCACTGTCACTTACTATTCCGAATGTTACTATATTACTATATTTACTACTTGATATTGCAAATGTTACTATTGCTACTTACTACTGACATCTGTGACTATTATTACTATTAACTAATATTACTGTCAGATATTGCTGTTACTATTGCTACTTACTACTACTTACTATTCCGAATGTTACTGATATTACTACTACTTTCACTACTACTATTATTGATATTGCTACAACTGTTACTGTTACTATTGACATCTGTGACTATTACTATTGAACTATCTGCTGTCACTACTTACTTATTTATGATATTACTACTACTACTGATATTGCTACAACTGTTACTATTGCTACTACTACTGACATCTGTGATTTATTATTATTATTAACTACTACTGCTGTCAGACTGTTTGCGAATGTTACTGATATTACTACTACTGTCACTACTACTATTATTGATATTGCTACAACTGTTACTATTGCTACTAACTACTGACATCTGTGACTATTATTATTATTAACTACTACTGCTGTCAGTACTACTTACTATTGCGAATGTTACTGATATTACTACTACTGTCACTACTACTATTATTGATATTGCTACAACTGTTACTATTGCTACTAACTACTGACATCTGTGACTATTATTATTATTAACTACTACTGCTGTCAGTACTACTTACTATTGCGAATGTTACTGATATTACTACTACTGTCACTACTACTATTATTGATATTGCTACAACTGTTACTATTGCTACTAACTACTGACATCTGTGACTATTATTATTATTAACTACTACTGCTGTCAGTACTACTTACTATTGCGAATGTTACTGATATTACTACTACTGTCACTACTACTATTATTGATATTTGCTACAACTCTGTTACTATTGCTGTCTACTACTACTGACATCTGTGACTATTATTATTATTAACTGTTACTATTGCTGCTGTGACATCTGTGACTGTACTACTTTACAGTATGCTGCGAATGCGACTATTACTACTACTGTCACTACTACTATTATTGATATGTTACTGATATTACTACTACTGTCACTACTACTATTATTGATATTGCTACAACTGTTACTATTGCTACTTACTACTGACATCTGTGACTATTATTATTATTAACTACTACTGCTGTCAGTACTACTTACTATTGCGAATGTTACTGATATTACTACTACTGTCACTACTACTATTATTGATATTGCTACAACTGTTACTATTGCTACTAACTACTGACATCTGTGACTTATTACTATTAATACCATTAATTGGGGCGATGGCATTTTCAACTTCATATCCTTCCATGTCTTCTCTATCGACTGTAAATGTTGTATTTCATTTTGTTGACTCTACGTGGCAGGAGAGTTCATTATATGAAGTGCTGCGCTAAGTCAAAAGTTTCAAAATTCGCAACACAAACATACGCTACACTCATGTTTTATACATCAGGGACTTTGGTAGTGTCATATACTCATTTTGCCGTTTTCCAGCCTTCAGTTTTTAGTACAACATAATGTGCTTCCAAAAGGAAGAACTTGATCTAAAAAAATTCCCCTCGTTATGGCTTAAAATTATATCGAAGAAAAATTATATTATTTCATTATTGAAATTCTCAAAACCAGAAGATGCATATTCTCTTCAAAATACTTTGGATTCTGAACCAGTGATAGAAGAAAATCATCCTGAAAATGAAATAGAGAACATGAATAAGAATATTTTACACTATAGTGAAGAAGTTTTCATCTGCAGCATAGTTGCAGAACTGATTTTCTTGATACATCTTCTGTTTTTCTTGCCATAAATTTAAAATAAACGTTGTTTTTGTACAGTATATTTTCATAAAGAAAATGTAAGAGGCTTATCGGCTAAAATTCATATTGTTTATTATTTTTATAAGTTGAAGTCTTAATTTACTATTACTTCTCATTATTAATTCAATAAAGTTCGTGTATGTTAATGAAAAAACACTTTTCTACTGGTTCTAATGCCTAGGTGCTCTAATTGAAGAAATCTCAGAATTTCTATCCAATTACGACTTAAGTTTTCCATAATTTATTAACAAATTTTAAAAAATTGGTTGTGTTTAAATTATAATTGATATTGGATTTTAATAATTCATACAATCTAAAATATTATGCAAAACAAATGATGCAAATACAGTGGAGTTTCCTAATTTCGACTGAACAGAATTAAAAGTTCAGTCCAATAAGGATAGTGGTTGTGGCAGGTGAAATGAATACAAATTCTTATTGGTTATCCATCAACGAATACAGTACTGTACTTGCATTTCCTGCCCGCCCCGAGACTTGTGTATGCTCTTCTAGTACCACAGTAGGTTTCGACAGTTCCGTCTAACAAACGGCACAATTCTCAAATAGAAAAAGAAGAGTTCGTTAATTTAAAATCAGTGATTAAGTATGGATGTCCTAATCAATAAAATATTCTGTTTTCCTTTAACAAAAGTATCACTACAAGACACAGAACCAATTTCCATTCAAATGGCAAACTCATTTCTTAGTGCCCGTATAGGGGCGTGTCTAATTCTCCTACGTAAACAGTCTAACTATAGAATGTCGAACTTATTTTCTGTGAACTTAAGAGCTTCCACTGTATATGAACTATTAAAATTTCTACGTTGTTCTAAAACTTTGACATTGTTTATTTTTTTTCAAAACATGTGTTTTCAACTTAAGCTGTTCCACCAACCATCTCAATTGTTGTAATACTACTTCATTACTAGACCTACTACAACTGTTCCTAATACTGTCATTAATGCTATTACTACTACTATTGCTACTGCTGCTACTACTGTTGCTGCTACTGCTACTGCTACTACTAATACTGCTGCTACTGCTACTACTACTACTACTGCCGTTGCTACTGCTACTGCTGCTGCTACTGCTACTACTACTACTGCCGTTGCTACTACTACTGCTGCTGCTACTGCTACTACTACTGCTGCTGCTGCTGCTGCTGCTGCTGCTGCTGCTGCTGCTACTGCTGCTGCTGCTGCTGCTGCTGCTGCTGCTGCACTGCTGCCACTACTGCTACCACTGCTACTACTGCTACTACTGCTACTACTGCTACTGCTACTGCTACTAATACTGCTGCTGCTGCTGCTACTACTACTACTACTACTACTACTACTACTACTACTACTACTACTATTGCTACTGCTACTGCTATAACACTAATAGTATTACCGCTATCCCGTGGACTTCAATTTGTTACATTGTTTTTGTAATTATTTTCAATATTTAGATCTGTAGAAATGTATTCAGATAAATAGAATGTTTAAAGGATTGGAATTTTTCTGGTCACTCCGTTTGTTTTTCATAAGGTCAGTCATAATGTTTAAATGAAATTCTGGGTTCTGTGCATTAAAATTATGTTTTTATAACCACAGAACTGTGATTAATTACTCGTAGCAAAAACTATGTTCATAAAACTTGCTAATAAATCATTTAATTCAGTTCTTAAAACAGAATTTGTTACTGATGATGCAACAAATTTACATCAAGATAGACATAAAGTTTTGACAAGAAGTGTCTCAAAAACTAGAGTAGTATGCATACATAGGCTACATCAGAGTTACACCGTATCGAGGACGCCGGCGCGTTTAGAGATAATGAGCTGGCTCTGATCTGAGGTGTGGGTTTTAGCACCACACGGACTAATGACTTGTTTTAGTTTTTACCTAAGTTTTCCTCATCTCTAAGGCTAATCGTACGCGGATTCTCTGTCTCACCCTCCAAAACACTATCCAGCGATCGCCAATCGTACGGACGATAGATAAAGTTGCTGCTGATACAGCGTCTTCCTTAAACAACCAATTAAGATTATATCGAGTAAAAAACTCACGCCCGCCTTTTCTCAGAGGCTGGTAGAGTACTGCAGAATTCCATGTTAAATAACAATCTTTTCCATTTCCTGTATTCGTAAGCTTAAGTATCGAAAAATATAGCCTAAATAGCAATTATGTATTTTCTTCATGAGTCCGAATTGATTGTTTACCACTACCTCGATATATACAGTGTTACTATAAATGATCTTTCCGATTACAAACTTGAATGAATAACTATCGTTAGGAGACACTTAGAAACATAATATTGGTATCAATGGAAAGAGAAACTCAAATATTTTTTGTTATCCATTCGGTTAAATCACATGTGCTACTCTTAAATCAGCAAAACTTAGAAAACATGAAATTGGTATCAACAAAAACAGAAACTCCAACAATTTTTAAAAATTTTCACTGGAAAACATGAAATATGAAACAGAAAGAGAAACATTTGGTTCACAATCGTAACTAAGTCACATGTGCTCAATGTGAGCTCCTTGTGTCACACGACACATATCAAGTCTGTAGTCAATTTCCTGCCATACACGTTGTAGCATTGGACCATCCACCAGTGCAATGGCCTCTGTGATGCGGACACGAAGATCCTCAATGGTAGGTGGTAATGGTGGCTGATACATTTGTTGTTTTATAAAACCCCACAGAAAAAAATCACAAGGAGTGAGATCGGGGGAACGTGGAGGCCAATGCAAACATTCTAAATCTTCGAGGCCAGCACGTCCAATCCATCTCCTTGGAAGTCGTGTATTCAGTTCGTTTCTGACATCTAAGTGGTAATGAGGTGGTGTCTCATCCTGCTGAAAAATGAGACCTTCGATGTCCTGTTCCAGTTGTGGAAGAAGCCATAACTGTAACATGTCTAGGTACGAATTAGGTTACCTGTGACTGTCGCCTCGACAAAAAAGAAAGGGCCATACACCTTTTCACGGCTTATAGCACAAAACACGTTCTAGCACACAAAATGCCCTCCTGTCTTCGTTTGCAGCCATTTTTGTGTTATATTGTCTCCTAGCAACGAAATTAATGAAAAATATTTGAGTTTCTCTTTCCATTGATACCAATATCATGTTCCAAGTGTCTCCTAATGGTAGTTATTCGCGTTTGTAATCGGAAAGATCATTTATAACAGCATATCAGAAATCAAACACTGAAAGTGCAGTGTATGTGCGCGAAACGCCGGTCTGTGCAGATTGCGTCATTCACGTGTTGCTCTTACCAGTTCTTAGCGGGAGGGATGTACAAGAATCTATTCTGCACTTCTAGTGTTCAATTAAATTGACATTTGGACATTATAAACATACTTAGAATGAAAAAACACAATTATTGTCAGTGTCTATATTTGACAATAATTGTAACACAAGAAACAATAGACTTACTCAATTACAATTCACAAAGCAGTCGTTTGTAAAGAATCATTTATTTACATGATTTGTATACAGTATTTGAAGAAAATATAAATATTGCAGTAATTTCGAAACAACAAAAAACGAACACAGTGTTTCATTTTACATAGTAGGTACTATTATTTCAAAGTAATACTCTTTCATTGTTCCTCAAGCATTATTGGGACCATTGGTGCACAAATGTTAAAGAACATATTTTTCTCCCAATTACATGCAATAGGACATTGTGAGGCTTTTACACTGGAATCATTTCCTTGCTGTATATTAATATAAATTGAGACGGGTTTCAACCTGGTGGAGGCCTCTTCTTGTTCTGCCGCGTCGCCGGCAGAGGAGAAGTTGATGGACAGATGCGGGAAGATCTTGTCCCCCCCGGTAGAGATCTCTTCTCAGGGACCTTGTGGTTTTGTGGGCATAGGATGTAATGTGATGTTCGTCGTTCTCACGAAAAGAAACCAAGGAGTAGAGTTCCACTAAGTGTATTTATTCGGCTCACTTCCCTTGCTTGAGTCCAAGCGACGGAATACTGGCTGTTGTCTTCCGTGTGATTTCGGCTTCTCGTCTAACGCCAGTCTAAAATCGCTGCTGTCGCTTTTTGAGTAAAACACAAAGCTAAAAAGTGCGAAATCTATACTTTATCACTTCGATCGGCTGGAAAACTGAGAATGATAATATATCCACGATCGGAACAAGTGCCGGAAATATTATTAATACTCACGCGATCGGCTCACAGGCCGTATACTATATTAGTGAGTAAACACGTCACTGGCCGGTAATATTCTGAGAAAATACACGCTCGGCTCACAGGCCGGTAATCGTCTGGGGGGCGCGCTCTCGGCTCACGTCCTTTTAAATACTCACTAAGGTGACGCGCTCACCAGACGCTACTATGTTTTCCAGATTCAAACGACGCTACCAGCGCGTTCCTAGACAGGAAAAACCCCTTTATGCTATACTAAAGTTCAGTAACCTACCTCACGTCTACTGGTTTTAAATGCGTTAGGCGCCTGTCAGACTGAGTGAATAAGAAGCCTATTACGCGCTTCAATGATCCCCGCGGCGTAGGTTAAACAAACATCTCAAAGAAATATAGAAATATCTAAAGAAAAAATATCTCACTATCGCCGGACCACCCGACTACAGCTTCAAATGCCCCTTTCTCAACAATGGAAATTCCCTTAAAGAATTTTCATTGTTGGGAAATCTCGCCTTCGACAATGCCATTCTACCGTTATCCCTACCGCGATCAGCCAGGATACACGCCATCTTGCTCAGCTATACAAATTCTAAAATAAACATGACATATATGTTTTTAAACAATCTTTCTGTGCACACAGTCATCATTCAAGCATACATGTTAATCATCCCTCACACTATTTACATACGATATTTACAAAATTCATAAGATTCTTATTTACAGTTTCACACATTATTCCATCACGCATCCGCCTTGCGTACGCAGTTATACTGCGCCGCACTGTACATTGGTATCCTGCCTTTACACAATAGAGTCTATCTCACCATTCCAACTTACGTATCTATATTTACATTGTCTTGCCTGAATGGTCTTAGCAGCTGTTTATGGTATCTACCTAGAACCTTGTTTTTGTTTAGGTCCTTCAACTCGTAGGTATGGTCTCCAAATTTATTTGCTATAGAGAATGGTCCCTTATACAATAGCTTCATCCTCGAGTATCGACCTCTTAAAGCCGACGATAACTTTATGTCTCTTAACAACACCTGATCTCCAACCTTCGGTTCCCACCGGTGTCTATACCTCTTTACTTTTGACTTTCTCTTTTCTGCCTTTTCCTCTATCCTATCCAATGCCAATGTACACAGTTGCTCCTCATTCATTGAATCACCCTCCTGTATAGCCTCCGGAAGCTTTTCGATCATCGGATCCGGGTCTATCCCTAACATTAGTTTTATGGGAGCGATCCCGGTAGTAGGGTTCATCGAATGGTTCATCACCTTCTCAATTACAGTACATTGTTTAAACCAGTCTTTGTGGTTCCTATGACATAAGATTCTAAAATACAATGATATGTCCCTGAGGGCTCTCTCGCATGGGTTTCCGCTTGGAAAATAGGCGGAGCAGTTATACATTTTGATACCTGCGCTTCTTAGTCTGTCAGTAAACAACCTCGATTTATGTACAGAAACGTTATCACACAACAATGCATTCACTGGACCATACTTCGGTACATAATCATTAAGTATCTTATCTGCACAAATTTTACTTGATAATGATCGCACAGGGTAGATTTTTACAAATTTAGTGAACACATCATATGTTACAAAAATATATTTATGTCCAAATGCAGACATCGGCATAGGGCCATGTTCGTCTACAGCTACAAGCTCGTTTTTGCCTCCCCTGACAATAACTTGTGGTACAGTGTCGAATTTTACATTCATAGGTTTTGCCTTCTGACAAATTACACAACAAGAGACAACTTTCCTAACTTTCCTTGCCAGCTGTTTGATATACACCGATTCAGCCAGGGTTAGCGAAACTCTGTCGCTCCCTGAGTGACTCATAGATACGTGAAAATCACGAATTAGTTCTTCTTCCATGCTAGTAGGAATGTACACCTTCCATTTCTGGACGTCTCTCCCGTGTAGCTTATACAACACTCCAGAGCGCATACCGATTGACTCACCTTGAGCCTGTGAGATCTCTTTAGCCGTGTTCTTCATATTTCTTATCGCGGGGTCCTCATCTTGCAAATCTGCAATCCTACGAAATCTACCCGCGAGTGAACTATTCCCGGTGGAATGAATTTTCATGACCGCGATCTCATATTTAGGGGCGGTAATAGTTTCCGGCAACCCCGATTTTGAATTCAAACGGGACAGACAATCTCCGAAGATATTCTCTGATCCCGGAATATGCTTTATAGTTACATCATAGGCGAGAATTTCGTGAACGTACCTAGATATCCTAGAGTTGGTCAGTTTGCACCGGTTTAGGAAGCCTAAACTCACGTGATCCGTGTACACTACAATCTGACGATTGAAAACATATTGCCGAAACTTCTGTAGTGCGAAGTACACTGCAGAAATCTCCAACTCCGTAATTGATGCGTTACTTTCCGTCCGCGACAAACCTCTCGAGGCCGTGGCAATCACGTGTCGCTCATTGTCTTCGCTAGTTTGACACAGTACTGCGCCATAACCATACGAAGATGCATCAGGGTATATCTGGTAAGGTAGGCGGTCGTTAGGCCTTTCCAGCAGAATCGAGTCAGCGAACAATAGTTTCGACCGATCGAAAGCCTCTTGTTCCGCTGCTCCCCATCTAAATGGTGTATCTTTCTTTAGGAGTTCCCTCAGTGGATGCACGTGTCGCGCGAAATTGACCAGGAACCTATTTTGGTATTGGAGGATACCCAGATATCTCCGAACCTGCTTCCTGTTCTTAGGAGGTGGGATCTTCATAATGCTCTCCACTCTCTCTCGGTTCGGCCTAACTCCTTCCGTTGAAATCACATAACCCAAGAATTCGGTCTCAATTTTGAAAAACGCAGTCTTCCCTAATTTCACTGTCATGCCAGCTTCCTGAGTTTACTTAATACAAAATCAATGTCTCGAATGTGTCTCTGTATATTGTTCCCATATATCAAAAAGTCGTCCACATACTGCGCTAAAAACTCTTTTGTGGAATCCATGAAAATCCTATCAAGTGCTCTTAATAACGCCGATCCTGAACTTGCAATGCCAAAATGGCAGCGCGTGTATTGATATACGCGTCCGTTGTGCAAAAACGCGGTATATTTCCTAGATTCCTCGTCTAAAGGGATCTGCCAAAATGAGCTCGTTAAATCTAAGCTCGTGAACACGGAACAATCACTCATCCTACTTAAAAGTGTATCTATGGGTTCCGTGCGAAAGTTGTCTCGGACTGAAAAGGAATTTACATGTCGGGCATCGATCGTGACCCGCAGGCTACCATTCTGCTTCCTTACCCAACACAAGGCGTTTACATACGGAGAATCTGATACTTCAATTATTCCGTCCCTCAACATGTTGTTGATGACCTCGTCTGCCTGCTCTCGTATCGAAAGTGGAATGGGCCTACACTTATGCCGAAATATCTCTAACCCCTCTACATTAATTTTATGAGTGTACACATTACACAGCCCCGGCGTATCTGAAAATACATCAAAATTTTTCACTACCACGTCCATTAATTGTCTTCTCTCTTTCTCACTAATCCCGTACGCTTCACTGACTTTCCTATCTACTGCCTCGAACGTACCCTCGTCAATCCTATTGTTCGCGGCGGCTATTCCTTCAACGCAGTGTCGCGACCCTACCGCGTTAACAACGTCACTTTCGTACAAGTGACTCTTACGTAATGGCTGCACCCGGGCTAATTCTACAATGCACAAATCACAATTCCCGCAGTCTACATTACACGTTCCCTTCTTACGGTCCCCATTTTCCCACGGATTGATCTCGATTACTGCATTATTGAAAATTCGGATATGTTCTACAAAGAATAATTCCTCCTGCAGCTCTCTTTCCCCTTTTGATCTCTCATCTCCTTCTGTCAATGCGCCCCCCGTGCTAAACGGTACGTGTCCTATGTTTCCCTTTTGGGTGATCACGCCTAAATTATTTCCTCCGAAATCTAATAACGCCTGCCATTCGTAGAAACTCTCTACGCCAATTATAACATCCATGGTTAATTTTTGCACAACTAGGAAAATTGCCTGTAGTCTTAGATTACCACATTCGATCTCGAAGAGCACCTGGAATCTAACTTTCTCCCGCTTCTTCCCTAACGCGCCAGCGCAGTACAGTGAACAAATCGGAAGTACCTGCAATTTTACTCCTGACTCTTTAATTTTCTGAAAAAATTCCATGCTGCACACATTGTTGGTCGACCCAGAATCTAACAGCACACAACAATTAACACCAAAAATCTTTACATCTATACAGGGTAATGTGTATATGCCCTTATTATCAGTTTCTCGGCATGTGATTTCACTCGGTCGGTTTATGTTGATCGCGTTTGCGGACCCTTCAGATAGTGTTCTATGACACTCGGCTACAGAAATCTCCGAGTCCTTAAGACTTCTGCATCCTAGTTTCCCGAAGCGGACCCATTTCCACACTCATCTCTCATTTCGTTCCTCCTTGCCATAGGATCTCTACCCGGGCTTGCCGGCCTGTCACACTCGTCACTACACGTGGCTGGCATTCTATTGTTTCCCTGCTGCGCCGCCACCATCAATGCATTTCTGCGGTCTCTTTCTTGTTCCTGCCTCCTCCAGTCTCTCCTGTTATTCCAGCCCCTGCCAAAATTAGGCTGCCAGAATCCTTGCCTGTATCTCCTATTTCTTATCCAGTGGGGTGGGTTGCTGTCCCTAGGGTGCACATTTGCCTCTCTATCCGTATACCATCTTATGTGATTAATTCTGCGGACTGGTCCGCCCCATTATTTCTCATCCTATTTACATTACTTCCGCTACCGCGGTCAACACCAGGATTATTGCGGTTGTACATATTTCTGACAGGTTGAATATCCCTCCTATTTCGGTTTGGACTGACAGTACCACCTTGACCCCGACTATTATTATTATTATACCCATAGCCTGGTTGTCTGCCAACTGCCCAACTATTTACATTCATGTTTCCTCGAGGTGGTGAGAGGGTGCCATGTGCCCCTCTCTCCGCCTTCGAGTGGCTGGAATAACCCTGCGTTCTCTTCTCTACACAATTAGTTGCGTCATAACTTTCGCCTCCATTGTGTGTCATGTCCGAACTGTCTAGCGCGGTCAGGAGGTCAATCGTCTCCCAAAATCTCGTGGTCCCGCGATAATTAAATTATACCTAATATTTTCCGGGTAATGGGATATGATAGTTTGTATCAATTCAGAATCTGGCATTGGTGGATTTAGACTCTTTCCCTTTTGACAAGCTCCATAAAGTAATCAATCATCGATATGCCTTTCTTAGCATCAAACCTACTGTCATTGATTTCTTTTCTAATTTTCTGCTGTTGTCTCTGCCCCCAATACCGGTCAGAGAACTTTGCTTTGAATTCCCCATAACTAACCTGTGCGTCTAGCGCTACGAGAACCCAATTTAGTGGCCGTCCTCTCAGACTTTTTCACGACGGTCATTTTTAGTTCCTCTGGTACCCCTTTGACGTGAAAATACGTTTCCAATTCGCGGATATAACAGTGAGGGTTTGAGAATTCCACCTCATCAAATACGGGATAACCAATTTCATTAATGATATGCGTGGGATACTGTGGGCGACCTAAAGATGACCTCTCGTTTACAATATTTAAATTACATTGTTCCTGATTTCGGGTGTCTTGGTTCTCTCCGACCACATGACTACTTATGTTACCACCTCCTACTATATTTCCTAATCCCATATTACTGCTCCCGCTAGGCGTTCCGCTCACGCTCGGTTCGCTAATTGAATTATCGACAGTGACTCCATGGATCCTATCTTGCATCGAATTCCATCTTGATTCTAAACTCTCTAGGCGTTCTCTATCTTCCTTTCCCTGGTCTCTCACTACTCGCCTAATCGCCTCCATCTCTCGGTCCATCCCTTGTAACCTCTCATCTACCGTTCCTTCTATGGCCGACCTCGTCTTTTCGTTCTCAGCAATTGTGCTGTTCCTCACCTTCTCCTCTAGTTCTCTCATGTTCTCTGCCATCTTATCTACTACAACGCCTAGTTGACTTTCTATTTCCGTATTATTGTCTGCTATCTTCCCTCCAAGTTTTCTATTCGACTCTCTATCAGCTGGTTTACCTGTTCCCTAATCTCTCTGGAATTTTCTCCCATCCTACTCTCCATTTCTGATAGTTTGCTGTCCATCTGCCTCATCAGTTGTTCAGTCTTTTGGCCTAGCCTCTCATCTATTTGCTTTATTTGTTCTGAAATTTGCTTCGCTTGCTCAGTACTTTGACCTAATCTTTCATCCATCTGTCTCAAACTCTGTTTCAATTGCTCTGAATTATCCTGTTTCATTTGTTCAAAATTTTGCTTAAACTGTTCTGAACTGTCCTGTTTCATTTGTTCAAAATTTTGCTTAAATTGTTCTGAACTATCCTGTTTCATTTGTTCAAAATTTTGCTTAAATTGTTCTGAAATTTGCTTCGCTTGCTCAGTACTTTGACCTAACCTCTCATCCATTTTTTTCATTTGTTCTGAGTTATCTCGTTTCATTTGTTCAATACTCTGTTTCAATTGCTCTGTAATATGTTTCATTAAAATTCCTAGCTGTCCTAACATCATCCCCTCTTCTCCCTTTTCCTTCTCGCTACATTGCTGGGTTCCTTCGCTATTTCCTATTATCTCGTCGTCCCCCATACTGCTCTCCAATCCTAATCTTCCCTCCATTTCGCTGTCTCCTACGTTATCCGTCCCTCTATTCTCTCTACTTATTATTTTCCTCTCACTCTCCGTCCCTTCGGTCTCAATTCTCCTATTCCTCAATAACATCTGGATATGCCATAACCTATATACAGATCACACAATAACAATCCCCTCCAAAATATTATACACACACATATATATACATATAACCCTACACAGAATTATGCGTTAATAAATGTTATCCTCCCTACACACAAATAAAGTTCATATATGTATAACCCTCCAAAATATTACCATCCACGTTGTCTTCCTCCTCGACGTAGCGTCGACCCTGCTCGTCCCGCGTGGCCGTGATGATTTTGCCGCTCTCGGTGTCGCCGCTCTCGTCCCGTTGTCTCGGCGGGGATGCTGCGTCAGCCTCTCTGCTGTCGTCTCGTACTGACGATAATCACGTTGCTGCTGCTACTGTTGTTCTCGTCACGCCGCCTCGCCGCCTCGGTGGTATTGTTGATTCTCGTAGCCACGCGTTGTTGTTTTTATTCTCGTAGTCACACACTAGTATTGTTTACTCTCGTGCCCCACGTTGTTGTTTTTATTTTCGTGCCCCACGTTGGGCGCCATTTGAGACGGGTTTCAACCTGGTGGAGGCCTCTTCTTGTTCTGCCGCGTCGCCGGCAGAGGAGAAGTTGATGGACAGATGCGGGAAGATCTTGTCCCCCCCGGTAGAGATCTCTTCTCAGGGACCTTGTGGTTTTGTGGGCATAGGATGTAATGTGATGTTCGTCGTTCTCACGAAAAGAAACCAAGGAGTAGAGTTCCACTAAGTGTATTTATTCGGCTCACTTCCCTTGCTTGAGTCCAAGCGACGGAATACTGGCTGTTGTCTTCCGTGTGATTTCGGCTTCTCGTCTAACGCCAGTCTAAAATCGCTGCTGTCGCTTTTTGAGTAAAACACAAAGCTAAAAAGTGCGAAATCTATACTTTATCACTTCGATCGGCTGGAAAACTGAGAATGATAATATATCCACGATCGGAACAAGTGCCGGAAATATTATTAATACTCACGCGATCGGCTCACAGGCCGTATACTATATTAGTGAGTAAACACGTCACTGGCCGGTAATATTCTGAGAAAATACACGCTCGGCTCACAGGCCGGTAATCGTCTGGGGGGCGCGCTCTCGGCTCACGTCCTTTTAAATACTCACTAAGGTGACGCGCTCACCAGACGCTACTATGTTTTCCAGATTCAAACGACGCTACCAGCGCGTTCCTGAACAGGAAAAACCCCTTTATGCTATACTAAAGTTCAGTAACCTACCTCACGTCTACTGGTTTTAAATGCGTTAGGCGCCTGTCAGACTGAGTGAATAAGAAGCCTATTACGCGCTTCAATGATCCCCGCGGCGTAGGTTAAACAAACATCTCAAAGAAATATAGAAATATCTAAAGAAAAAATATCTCACTATCGCCGGACCACCCGACTACAGCTTCAAAATTCACATTAGTATTAATAAATTGAATAAATTAAGCTTATTTTTAATTTATATATATATATAGTTTACTTGGAAAACGTTGAGAGCAAGTATCAGCATGTTGGGAGCATTACTGAATTGAGTTAAAAGAGTACTTCACAAGCTGTGAAGCGAGGACATTTTCTTTATGTCAGGTTTAAAGATTTATTAACGTAAGTATATTAAGATAATATAGTAACGTGAGATGGAAAATTCGCCATTATGTATTATTTTTCCAGAAAATTTTTCCGCCTTACAAACAGTTGCTTTATTCCTTCCCTTACAACCTCAAGACCCTCACATGTATTCTCCACCCAATATTCTCATCACTTATCAGCTTATCAAATAAAAGTTTTAAGTCATCTAACCATTGATGGCTATGTTAGACTCCAAAACAACATCATTGTCATGTTTGTCTTGCCGTGAGAGTACTAATTAGGCCTAAGAAATAAGAGCTGGCGAATATCATATTTTGAGAACTATACTAATTTGATTTAAATTCTCACATCACTATTAGGTCCACATGATATGATGAAAGCCTTTCATTTTAAAATAATTACTGTTGGCTGAGGAAAACATCATAACAGTTACGTTATATGATTCGTGATTTCTCTTCTTCGTTATATCTGTGGACTCCTCACTTTATTTTCCATAACGTATTCACAATCACAGCTCAATGAGCACACCCGCACTGATCTGTGTTACTGAAACCAAAGCTGATCTGCTACTGCAGGTAATGTACAGCCCTGTCGCGTTCCCCTCCAACCGGATTCTCTCCCTCCAGGTAGGGGAATAGGAACTGCACATCGCACAGAGACAAGAGCACAATGTGCGCGACTGCACAATGTGCAGGGTTTTGACATGCCCGATTTATAGTAACATTGTAGCCTATTTATGAAATTCAGAAACTGATATAATTTAATTTTCTTTTATTTCTATAATTTGATTCGTTTTAATTTCTCCGACTTGATTCGATGTCGTATGATTTAATTCCATAATTTTAATGTAAGCCCTTTTCGTCTCTCTAGCTTCGTTCAGTATTGTTTCTTGTAAAAAAGAAATTGTTTTGTAAAGAGACTTCCTGGATGGCATAAAATTTATTTTTCAATTCCAAAATTTCGCGACACACTCCATGCGGCTGCGCAACACACCGGTTGGGAACCACTGGTTTAGGGATTATAACAGGCAATGTCAATTGATGCCCATAGGAGCAAGCGCGCGCTTTAGAGCCCAGGAGAGCCTGAGCGCTTTACAGCGGAAAGGAAAGAGACAGACGAAAGAGGTGGTATATGCCGCTTGGTCGAGCTCTATTCAGGGATGGCCAGCACTGATTCAATAGATAAAGGGAAGAGAACTTATTAAAACTGTATCCATGTTAATTTTTAGATTTGCCTGAGAAGTATAAGTGCGTTATAAGAATGTAAGTTTTAATTTTAATGCTCATTTTTCACAAGTTTGATTTTTTTATTCAAAAAAAATATTTTCTCAACTTTTCTTATAGAAAAGTGAAATTTTCAGGTATAGGCCTATTTATTTAGTAGCCTTACAGAATGTTTTCGTAAATCTAATACACCGTATATACGTATTACTGAAGATAGTGTATTGAAAATTTTGAAAATATTCGCATGGAAATTGTTTGTAAGGATATGAATTAACAAAGCAACTACTGTTACATCATACGTACCCATGTGTTGTAAAAATGTCAGCTCTATAGCTTCAGCACATTTCGAGAAAATAATTTAATATTCTGATGATAAGAAGTTGCTCACAAATATCACCTTACAAGCATAATGCGATAAGAGTTTTGTTATGTAATATTAGTTACACTTAAAACAGATACAGTACCTAGGTAACTTTGCTTTGTACTGTAATATTGTTTTGATTAGTTTATTGATTACTTTTGTAAGGCTAAAGATACCATCAATATAAATTCCAACTTATCATGTCATACTCAATCTCTTTCTTCGGAATATCACTTTCTTTATGAATGATGTGTTTCATCCACTTAATACGGTATAATATTATACTACTATGGAATTTAAGTGAATATTCCTTCTTGACTCTGTATTATGTTAAGATTTAAAACACAAGTGCAATATTAAGAAATCAGTGTTATTAGGCCTTCTTTTGTTTTACAGACGATATAGATAATATTAAACAGGAAGAAGCCATATAAAAATAACGACATAAAATTTCACGTTCCGTTTGAAATTTGTGCACCACTATTTTCTTAATCCAACAGGTTGCTTATTCATATACACAACCCTTCCTCTTTCCATACTTAGCGCTTGCTGCCCGCGCACGACGTCAAGGTCAGAAAAATGCGCTTGCTTTGACATCACTGGATTATAACCATACCGTCTGTGAGTCATAGCTATTCTGCACATTTATGTAAACAGCTGCCATAATTTAGTTTACAGCTAATATAAATGTATTTATTGCTTACATTTTAGAGTTACGAGAATATAATAAATCTCGTAGATTGATATTTCAAAAGAGAGCCTCTATGTTTTCCTGTGAATATGCACAGTTTGTGTACGAGCTGCAATGTATCAAATCGGCACCGACTTCGTTTTGCAAAATTTACGGCGGAAGTTTCTGTTGTATGCGTTTAATATTTACCTTAGAGACAACGTGCATGTACCGTACTCAGACAATTACAAACATTGCTGCTTCCCAAAAGTTTCGCAAACTATCATGAAATATTCAGTTTAATGCTAGCTGCACACACGATATACTAGGAAATTGTTGTCCTCAAATATGTAACATAAATTTTACAGGGAGTTGCATAGGGTTTTATACCTCTTCCTACGTTGTAATTCTACAATATAAAAAATATGTACATTTTTTTAAAACTCTCTTTATTATAGCACATGAAAGAATTCACCCTCTTTTTTTAAAGTTCACAGAAAATGTGTGCGACACATCAAAAGGTTCAGGACTTGGGTTTTCATTTATTCCCTACCGACTGCCAGGAATGTCTCTTGTATATTGCACTTTATTGCGTCATATAACCTGTCTCCATTTTCTTTTTCATTTTGCGTCTCTTTATATACGTGTTTTGTGTGGGCTGTTATGAAGATTAATACATCGAAATGAAAAAACACCGGAATGGAATTTCTTCACGTTTTCAATATGTTATTTGGTAATTAATTTTCAATGTATATTCCTTTATTAAAGTTTTTTCTACGATAGAGTGTAAAGTTGTATTTTACCCAATGTTATCAGTGCTTAAAGTGAGCCTTTAAAACACTAATGCGTAAAAAAAGTAAGTAATCACTTTAGGCACTGCTATTCATTTTACGCACTGCCAAAGAAAGTGTAATATTCAATGTACAAACTTCATTCAAAAAGAAATTAATGCATTACCTTGACCTTTCTTTACTTAAAACAGAAATAAGTAACAAATTTAGCATTCACATCTATATTTTAGCCCGTATTATTCTAAAGTTACATGTAGTATTCATTGTAACAAGATTTATCATTCAACTGTTCCTAACCGCTTTGTTGATTATATGGCCAATTTAGGCGGCCATGAAATGGTGAGCACGAATAAAACAGGGTGACTTTCCATGGATACTTAGGCCCGGTTGCAGAAATGCAAATCAAATCAGTCTCTGATCGCCAATCAGTTGATGTCTGATTTATTTGATTGTTCATTGCGTTGCACAAACTTGAATCTCCAATCAACTTGTCTCAATTTACTAATTGCTGATTTGAGAAAGAAATACATTTGACAACAGTGCTATTTAGCAACCACAGCCAATTTGATGTTATTTAAAAGTCGCGAAAAGAATGCATCAAGTGGGCGGTGACTAGGAAAACAAGTGAATGTTCAAGTAAATGTTTTGCTGCTTTTTGTAGAAAGGAAACAGGTGGATTCTATTTGTATATAGACTACAATATAGTGAAAAAAATGAAGCCAAAAAAAACGTGAGGGGGCTTCTGTTGTGGGATTTGCTAGGGGAGTCGACAAGAAATTGGAATATGCATAGCCTCCATAAACCAAAATAATTCCATTTCCCATCTCTCTGTTTACTAATGGAGCTCGTAACCTACTCATTAAAAATATTGTGTTGTCATGTGTAGAACCCTGCCAACGGGCTACAACATTCCAGAATTTCAATGATGGTGTAGACTACATATTGCCTGTATATTCACAGAAAAGAAACCTGTTCTATTTCGATAAAGTTCGGCATCATTTCAACCAGGTGATTGGATGGGGATGTGAACAGTCTATACAACCAATATTAGGCTACTCTTGGAAATCCTGACATGGCTGAAAATTCTCTCTGGATTTCAAATCGTTCCCTGTTTGAAGTTTGGGGATTTATGAGACCCTGCCATAACAAAGCAATTTCATACGTAACATTCCTAACTACTCGGCAAATAGTTGATTTGTGGACCCTAACAAGATAACCCAAGACCGCCTGAAAAATTCCAACAACATAAAATCTCAGCATTATTAGAACTTGGTTCATGGGAGAAAGTGGAAGGTTTCGATTTGTCTTTCTGAATATGAGGTGTATAGTTCCAAAAGTCGACATCTGCCATTTTTATGAAAAAATGAGTTACGGTCATTTCTTATATTTTTGGGTTGAAATACATTGGAAAAACACTATTTCATTCTCCAAAACTCTATATTTCTAACATAAATCAAGCATTAAAATATGGAATTTTTTCCAAAACCCGACTTATTTTGTTAAGGTATTGTTCCAAAACTCGACATATGCAGTTTATTCCAAAGTCCGACATTTACACTTCCATTGTGTGAACTATGAAGGCCAGTAACGTTCCAGAAGTCGACATCTTTGCTCAAGACTAAGGAAGTGTGTGATTTCTTTATGCCACTAGTGTTTTCTTTTAGAATATCATAATTCTTCAGTGCACGGAACTTACTGGGAAAATCGACAATGGGACTTTAGCTGAATAAGAATAAGCTTCATTATATTGGTACTTCAGAGCTGTGCAGATTTTTACAACATGTTGACGTGTTGTGTGAGCTTCTTATAGAAGTAAAATTTTCATAGAATCTCACATACAAACTTCGCCTTCAGAGCCTGGGAGTGGAAGAAAGAGAGTCGGTGATACAAAGAATTAGTCAAAACACAGAAAAGGGATAGGATGTTAAGTTTTATGCTAACTGTAATGTTTGTCTTTACAGTGATTGTGCGATGCTTGCCTGTATTTGATAATTTTTTGTATTGATTATTGGTAGCTACTCTCTCAGAACTCAAAATTTTACCCATAAACCAATGAAGTTTCCTAACTCAGCGTGATATCAGCCACTTTTACAAAGTGTGTTACAGCGTCCCTAATAAGTTGGTTCAAGATGAATTCATACTGAATACACAACAGCTGATTATCCTAAAACATATTTTGTTCACAGAACAATGAGACATCAGGGGATGGGAGCAGGTCGTGTTCTACCAGTTTACCTACAAACTTTCTTAAAAATCTTGCAAGTGTCAAAGAATTGGGTGTGACTTGTATTTAAATGGCATTTAAAAATTGGACTTCCGCCAGTAAAAAAAGAAGAGAAGAGGATACATGCAGCAAGAAATGTGAAATAAACTGATATGGTATGAAAGACTTCATCGAACAATTAGGTAAAATGAGTCACTTCATTTCAACCATACCAACGGATAGAATTTTTTTATGGAATTGAGAAGGAGGTAAAGAAGATGAACATTATGAAATCCGAAGATTACTGCAATATCTTCAACAACAATGACACCATAAACAAGTTAAGTATAGACTTTCCAGTTTATGACTGGAAAACGAATATACAAACTGTTTTGAAGCCACCAAATGGCTGGCATTTCAAACTATAATTCTGTAAAAGAATCAAGATAAAGGAATAAAAAATGGAGTTGTGATAAGGGGTGAACAAAACTATAGAAGAATTGTAAATTTGTACAAAGTATTTTGAAAAAGAGGAAAACGTGCTCTGGATGCAAAAATTACATTTGCACAAAAACACATGCATAATCTATAAGGAAGAACTAAGTAATGTTAACAAATTACTTAAAGAAATGTTTAAGATAACTGGAAATTTTGGAATATTGCAAGAATAACACAGACCGTATTTATAACGAGGATGAGTGTGAAGAAGATTAACTATCTGTGAACCACAGGAAGAAGGGAAATATAACATTCTGATGATATATATAAATAAATGACAATTGTTTATTATATTCCATGGATTCAATAAAATTAATAGCTTTTTAGTATAAAATGTGGATTATTTAATGAAACTAATGTTATTAGAATTTCCAAAATCCGACATAAATTTTATTGTTAGTTCCAAAATCCGACATATATTTTATTGTTAGTTCCAAAATCCGACATATGCAATAGTTAGTTCCAAAACACGACATGTCCAAATTTAATAATCTAATAACTCTTACAAAAATACATACTTTTAGTTCAAACATGTAATTTAATCCTCAGCTTTACTATTAAAGACTATTATAAAAATTTCCTGCACATCTCAACACTGGAAACACTACAGATAGTTTTTCGGCTTTTTCTCTAACCACTTAGAAAGCAAATGTCGGGTTTTGGAACTATACACCTCATATATTTGTTTCAATTTTTGAAAGTAACAAAACACACGAATCCTTCCTAAATCTTTGCTCAAATTTTCTGTCATTATACATAAAAACAATTCATGTCTATCACGGAAACGCCTTCTTCTTAATAATATTTTTTTCATTACAAAATTTCTTCATCAGAAGAATCCATTATGTCGAAAACAATATTGTTACGCTATAACTATTTACTATATACATTACAGTAACTGCATTATAAACAGAACAACATAAATAGCCTACTTAATCGATTATCAGTGACTTAACCAGCAAAAATATATTGATCAAATCTGATGGAAGACTGATCTCGATCAAACACTGATTGTTCTTTCTGCAACAGAAATAGAACTGATGGCCAATCAAACCCTCCTTGATTGCCAATCATATTTTGATCGGTGTTTCTGCAACCGTGCCTTAGGGTGCTATTCATAGACATTTCGCTAGTCCGCGCTACGAACGTGCTAAACTAGCCCCGGCTATCGACTGGTTACTTGTACAGGATTCATATCATATCATATCGCTAACTCTGGTTTATGAATACGAAAAACGTTAGTTCGCTGATCATCCACCGGAAGCCCGCGCTAAGAATGTTTATGAATACGGCCCTTAATTTTTAATGGTTCTGAAGTTAGATGGTCATGACATTGCGATCTTATAACCTCTCCAACTTTAAATATTTTATTTAATGAAAATTTGTGCCATCGTATAAAAAGCATTGTATGACACACATTCGTAAAATCATCTTTACACTCATGCCAAAAAGAAAACCTTTACGAACTTGTCTCATAAATAAGTATTAAATATATTGATAACATTAGCTGAACGGTATAATAATGAAATAGCACATATTTTTTTCTTGTTACACATTTAACGCAATAGTCCACACTTGTGGAGCAACGGTTAGCGCGTATAGCTGGGAAACCAGGTGGCCCGGGTTCGTACCCGGTCGGGGTAAGTTACCTGGTTGAGGTTTTTTCCGGGGTTTTCCCTCAACCCAATATGAGCAAATGCTGGGTAACTTTCGGTGTTGGACCCGGACTCATTTCACCGGCATTATCATCTCCATCTCATTCAGACGCTAAATAACCTATGATGTTGATAAAGCGTCGTAAAATAACCTACTAAAAAAAATAAACGCAATAACTGACAGTATGTTATTCCTTAAGTGTAGTTATGGCAAATGAATTGTACTGTAGTATTACTTACTTACTTACAAATGGCTTTTAAGGAACCCGGAGGTTCATTGTCGCCCTCACATAAGCCCGCCATCGGTCCCTATCCTGAGCAAGATTAATCCAGTCTCTATCATCATATTCCACCTCCCTCAAATCCATTTTAATATTATCCTTCCATCTACATCAAGATATTCTATTATAATAATTATAGCATTGTCAACAATTATTATAATAATAGCGACAATGCTATCAAAAAAACATCTCGGCCTCCCCAAAGCTATGTTTCCCTCCGGTCTCCCAACTAACACTCTATATGCATTTCTAGATTCTCCCATACGTGCTACATGCCCTGCCCATCTCAAACGTCTGGATTTAATGTTCCTAATTATGTCAGGTGAAGAATACAATGCGTACAGTTCTGCATTGTGTAACTTTCTCCATTCTCCTGAACTTCATCCCTCTTAGCCCCAGATATTTCCCTAAAAACCTTACTCTCAAACATCCTTAATCTCTGTTGCTCAAAGTCAGAGTCCAAGTTTCACAACCATACAAAACAACCTGTAATATAACAGTAATGTAGTATTGCTACAGTAAGAATATGATATTTTGCAATTTTTTGTTTGATCACGGATCCTGAATGGATGCCCATATTCAGTGAGAAGAAAACGTATTCTATGTCGAAATAAACAGCCATGCTGTAGGTAGGTTCAAACCTACCATCATTCAGCGTATTCCGAATCTCACCAGTCCGGTGGCATCAATGACGTCACGTTGCAGCGAAATAAGGAACAAAACTGCTGGAAGGATCTATGGCTGTCATGGCGACTGTACAAGTTGTTGTCTGTGCTACGCTAGCAAAATTTTGCGAAATTTTCGTACTCCCATCTCGTTCAAAGAAAAGAGAGCATAAACAATTTATTTCTTGAACCGGTAGTAATAACTGGTCCGTTGAGATGTTCGCTCATAAACCATTAACATATTGTTTTTACGTTGTGCTCATTACAAACAATACAGCAGAACTAAAGCAGAACACACCGCCATGACACAGCAGTGCACGATGTCATTCGTCTGCTAATTCCCGCCCTATACAAGAACCAGTCAGGTTCACTGATGGCGGCTGATGGAGACTGCCACCACCTCTGCGAGTTGATGGCAGCGGTGCGACACCGGTGGAGCATCAATGATGTCATCGGTGGAATTCGGAACACCGTGATGCCATCTGATTGCTCACCGGTGAGATTCGGTATACGCTGATAGATTACACGAGGCGCTACAACCGCAACATACATACCACTGCAATTTGTTTCCTGCAGCGCTGAACATATGAACAGAATTAACAATCTTCTATTAGCGAACTTCAAATAAGCGTAGAACCGTATCACACTATCATAATTCTAAACGTACGGCTTGTGAGCATATTCCATAGAGTTCAAGTGTTCTAATTTAGCAAATATATTCCACTATACTGAATGTAAATTAGAGTTAAGTACACCTGACCTCATTAGGGTTAGGTTATGAACGAGCATGGTTATGGAATTCATATTTGAAGCAGACTGCAGATAACTACTTCCACTGTGCTGACAAGCTGCGTTTTGCCGATGAAAATTTAGTTTTACGGAGATTAACAAATAATGTTTCATTATACAAGGTGACCCAGTGAAACGGGCGATTTTAAAACTTTTATATTTATCGCACTGATTACTTTTATCTCGTTATTCATCATCTTTTACAGTATCCACCTCGCGACAATGGAATTCCTTGCCACAAAGTATTAGGGGCTGCAAGACAATAAACACTTAAAAACAGCTTAAAAGATAACCTTCTTAGCATTTCACTCCAATCATACTGACTTAAACTATCACTGTCTACATTGTTACTCCTTCCTTTAGACATCATCCTGATTGTGCTGTATTTTCAAAATTGTCTCATAATAATCTCTTTCTATTATCTAACATTATTTGAAATATATTAACATTCTATGTATTTTAGCTTACTTCTACTGCATACTTTGTATTTCAGTGTTTAATTAATAGTTCAGAGTATTTTGTTGTTTAATTCGTAAATAACTCTTGTATACATGTAGCTCTTATCTAAATCAAATTGTTCAATTCCTTGTAAGTTCATACATATATGTATGTATACTTTTTGCTGGTTGAGTGGAAGAGAAGGCCTTACGGCCTTAACTCTGTCAGCTAAAATAAATCATTGTTATTATTATTATCATTATTATTATTATTATTATTATTATTATTATTATTATTATTATTATTGGCGGCCAGGTAGCTCAGTTGGTAGAGCAGCTGGCTACGGACTGGAAGGTCCGGGGTTCGATCCCAGGTGGTGACAGGATTTTTTCTCGTTGCCAAACTTTCAGAACGGCCCCGAGGTTCACTCAGCCTCCTATAAAATTGAGTACCGGGTCTTTCCCGGGGTAAAAGGCGGTCAGAGCATGGTGCCGACCACACCACCTCATTCTAGTGCCGAGGTCATGGAAAGCATGGGGCTCTACCTCCATGCCCCCAAGTGCCTTCATGGCATGTTACGGGGATACCTTTACCTTTATTATTATTATTATTATTATTATTATTATTATTATTATTATTATTATTATTATTACTTTGAAACGAAAATTTCACTTTGCATTTAAAGTCTACACAATAACATTTACCTGTACCTAGAGTTGGAACTTTACCCGTAAAAAAGGTTATTTACATTACAGTAAAATACGCGTAAATAATGCGTAATTAACGTAAAAAATGTAAAAGACGTAAAAAAACCTCCAAGAACGTTTATTTTTACTCTTTCTTTTTTGTTCCGTTTGTGACGAAAATTTACAGTTTACAAACCTAGCATATAACTCGAGGATACAAATTAATGTTAAAAACTGGAGACCATAAGAATGTTTTGTAGTACATACCGAATGAAGTGAACTATACACATGGGCTACGACCAACAAAGATAGTAATGAGAGTGGAAGCGAAGATTGAAAAAAATAAGTTTATTAATATTCTGACATGCAAAAAGTCCATTCAGTCATGCTTCCCAACCCTTTGATTATTAGTCATTTACCATATAAAATTTGGAAAATGATTACATTTAATTAGTTATGTTCAAATCATAATAATTACCTTAAACTGTTGCACTACAAAAAGGTCTTTATCACTAAAATCGTTTATTTTTAAAACCCCACAAGTGCAAAAACAAAACTTTCGGGAAATCGATAAAAACTGCTTGGTTTGATTAATTTTATTTTAATTGTTAAAATGTATTTAACAAGTGATATTAGTTTCTAAATATTAGGTTTATTCACTATTAGTTGAGTTTTATAATATATATAAAGTCTCCCCTAAAAATAATTAATTAGGATGTTATGGAGTTTTACCAACAAACTGAAAGTAAGCAAACATTCCTATTTTTCTAAGTATTAGAATGAATGAAAGTAAGTATGAGCAATGTTATAATCTGTGAAAACTACAGTATAAAATCACTTTTTTTTTTTTTTTTTTTGCTGCAACAGACATTTTTCTTATCAAGACTTAAAAGGACTGAAGTGATTGATGTTTATATTGTCAAAATCATTAAATGTTAGTTTATTACTCCGTATATAAAACAGTTTTCTACATTACATATTTTACATGTAAATTACACGTAAAATACGTACAGGAAATTTACTCGCCCAGTCCTGTCTGTACCTCATGAAATTCTTACTTTCTGAACACTATATCCCGCAGGTGGGACCCATTTCGTTGCACACATTCAAGTCAAAGTCTAGCCGTGTGACTGGTCGCGCCGTCCTGTTGGAAGCACGTGTCTCTATTGATGAGAGGATTATTGGCAATTTGTGGAGACAAAATTTCTTGAATCACTCGGACATATCGCTGTGATAAAGTAACAGATGTCTCATTATCGTCCTCAAAGAAATAAGGACCGATGATTCCAAATGACGCTATTGCACACCAAACTGTGACTTTGACACTATGTAATGGTTCCTCATGCATTTTATAAGGGTTAGTTGGTGACCAGTATCGAAAGTTTTGTTTATTGACGTATCCAGAGGGATGAAAATGAGCTTCATCACTCATCAACATATTGTGGACAATATCTTCGTTAACATTTAGGTCAAAGAATTGTTGGCAAAAAGTCATGCGGTTTACCTTATCAGCACGTTTAAATGTCTGCATTACTTGAATTTTATATGGATGCATGTGTAAGTCCTTATGAAGAAGAAGTCCTTATATACTGGTGTTTGACAAGCAAATGAAATTACATGACGACGGACAGAACGTTTAGGACTACGGATCATAGCAACTCTTACGGCGTTGATGTTTTCCGGGGTACGTACAAATCTTTGCTTAACCTGGAGAACCAGTTACTTCAAAGTTCTGAATCCAGGTTTTTATTGCATGGGCTGATGGTATCGGATCATTGCGATGCATATTGTAATGACGTCGAAATAGCCGTTGTGCAGCGATGAAACTATCATTATTTTTATAATATGCCTTAGGGGAGAGTCGGGTAGTATCGGACATCGGGTAGTATCGGACAGTGCGTTTTTTTTCATCTACCACCGTATGGTAGTACCTAAATGAGATGGTTACGTTTCTCTATGTGACATCACAGAAACGTAACCATGTCAATCAGGTACTATCATCGTGTGGTAGATGACAGAAACTGTCTGATATTACCCGATGTCCGATACTACCCGACTCTCCCCTAATAGCAAAAGCACGTTGTTCACCCATCCTAAGATCCATTATAAACGAATGCTATCGAATGAAGAATAGATTGTTGCACGTAACAATTAAAATACCCGACAACAGCCGAAAAGACACGAATCTGAAAATCGCCCGTTTCATTGGCTCACCTTGTTAACAGTTGAGTGCCTTTATCACGTTGCGAATAATCCCAATATGTAAACCTCACGTTATTAAATTTTCACTTGGAAAAGAAGTAAACTGTCAGAAAGTAAGATATTTGAATTAAATAGATAATATTACATTATGCAACGAGCCTATAATGGTAGTAATTAAGACGCGAGTATGTTTATGAAACGAGTACAAGCGAGTTTCACAATTTTTATACGAGCATCTTAATTACCATTATAGGCAACTTTCATACGACATTTTATGCTCGACCATATTTCTAACTTGAAATTATTCATAAGCATGCATGTTATTCTTATCTGACTGGGGAGCGGAACTGACCTTGTGCAATATCTCGTAAATTGTGAGATGTGCGCAGACGCGAAAGTATTAATTTTTTTCCGAGAAACAAATGTCATTGACCTTGATATAATCTAGAGAGTAAAATAAACATTAATCTTGATATAACCTTGAAATTGATTTAGACATTGAAAAACGAAATGAGAAATTGAATTTATTTGAATATTATTTACAATTAACGCTAATTATTATAGTAACAGAACATAACCTTCTGCGACAGTATTGGATTTCCAGCCTCCGTGACGTTTCGCTAGTTGTCTTTCGATTGCATATCCGAGAATAATCGATACTTGCGCTTTCGTTTGGCTACAATGGTGTTTTCTGATTGGTCGAATACCTGAACTTTAATGAATAGGTGTATTTTAATGAGGTCCATTAAAGGGCTGCTACCAGGTGTATAATTACTACATTTCGGCATGGTCGAGCATAAATGTAATTTATTTTTCATAACTTTACATGAAACAGTTACACATACATCGTTATTTAGTAGCTATTTATTGCTACATAAAAACAGAACAAAATATTATTGACGTAGGACACACTCGTTTGGGAAACTGCGAAAATCTTAAAACGAAGTTTGTTGTAGAAGAAAATAGGCTTTGCAAAGGTTTCTTTTCGTCAAAGCTAGAGAAGAAGGCGAAAGAGTTCTCTCGGCAGCTTAAAATTCACACCGAAAAGGCCAAAAATGAGTTGTATGTGGAAACAATCGCAAAAATATTGAGAGTGATACAGAAGCTAGGAAAGTGAGTAGTGAAGCATATTGAAAACCGAATTGAAAAACTGTAAATACTATTATTATTATTAATTATTACTGTTTTAACATAGAGATAAAAATGGATAAACCATGCCAACAGGATGAATAACAGCAGAATCCCAAAAATGATCCTCCATTACAGGCCGCCAAAGAAAAGATGAATAGGACGTCCTACAAAAAGATGGATCCAATTCGTAACAAGCCACATGACCTAATACAAGTTTGGATGATTATTATTATTAATTTTGATTATTTGTGTCTTTCAGAGGAAATTTATCGAAAAAAATGTTGTAATATTGGGTTTTTTTGTGAAGACGATGAGAGTGATTCTGAGGGTTAGGATTCTGAATAGTGAAACACATTTAAAAACCAATCTGACAAATAATAAATGTAAGGATATTTATTACTATTACTATTATTATTATTATTATTATTATTATTATTATTATTATTATTATTATTATTCTCATTGAGATGTAACCAACAGAAACAAGTATGAATATTAGGTCATAAAATCATATTTGTAACAGATATTTCAATGAATAGGATCAATAACAGATTCATTTTCTTTTGCAACTTTGAAATTAATTTTTGAATGTTTCCAGAAGTGTCACCACTTATAAAATTGATATACTATTGCGTTTTTATTCACAAATCGAGCAGAAAAATAACGTAAAAACTAGTACTCGGGTAAGAAAAAAGAAACAAGTTTTATGACTTTTTCACAAAATTTGTTTAAAAAGGCTTGAATGGTTACTGATCTCATGGCTTGTTAATTATTATTATTATTACTATTATTATTATTATTATTATTATTATTATTATTATTATTATTATTATTATTATTATTATTATTATTATTATTATTATTGTTGTTGTTGCTGCTGTTGCTGTTGTTGTTTATTTATTTATCTATCTATTCAGTTATTTACTTAGTCACTAAGCTATTTATTTAGCTATTTAGTTATTTATATTATAATGTACCGAAGTACATATGATATTTCCATGCAGATATTCTGCGTCATCATACGATGAAAGAGTAATGGAACGGAGAGAATTTTTCTCCGTTCCATTACTCTTTCATCGTATGATAACGCAGAATATCTGCATGGAAATATCATATGTACTTCGGTACATTATAATATATATGATATGCGTAAATCACTTCGTGATTTAAGACGGCGCTTATTCCGTCGGATCCCGGCCAACTAGTCACTCATTACGAGTGCACCTCAGCACATGTGTGGACTTCGGTCCTAGGTTCATAGATATCTATGACGTAGTGCAGAGGGTGGCCACTAGAGGGAACCCAAGAGTTGGAACTTAAAACTGAGACGATTCTTCCGGCGCCGGGGTGGGTATCCGGTGTGGCTTAGTGGATAAAGCGTCAGCACGTAGAGCTGAAAACCCGGGTTCAAATCCCGGCGCCGGAGAGAATTTTTCTCCGTTCCATTACTCTTTCATCGTATTTAGTTATTTACTTATTTACCTACTTATTTACTTACTTATTTACTCATTTATTTATTTATTTACTTATTTATTTATTTATTTATTTATTTATTTATTTATTTATTTATTTATTTATTTATTTATTTATTTATTTATTTTTAATTGTTTATTTATACTGACTTGGCTTTCTCTTACACAAAGTACACAAGCAGTGAAATGTAACAAAAACTGAAAGAACAAAAATACTAACATATTACAGAGAATAATATTACAAAAGTTGACATTATACAAAATGGACATGGACTAATAAAATTAATGGAGTATAACATAAATAGGTCAGTTATAATACAAAATGCAGGAAATAAAATTATTGTTAACGGTTATGCAACAGTTTCCTTCATGAGTTGGGAAGAGTATTGTGAGGGAAATTTGCCAGTATTGTCTACCCGATTTCCATTAATCTTGTATATTTTTATTTACTCTCTTGTACATCATTGACGCTAAATATGCGCAGTAATTGAAACAGATGCAATAGACAACCCATCAATCAATCAGTTGTAGTATCATTCTGCATTATTGGGGATTAAGAGCCAGTTAACTTTCACGCCACATGCCGATATTTACTGTGCTCGCTGAATTTTGTTGGGGGTTATGGTCGTGAATAAAAATTGAGAACCAGACAAAATGCGGACGAGCGGAACAGGATGATGGACGAGATGTTGATCTGGACGTCGAAATTTTTAACGGCAGTCTGCTACGCCTTAATTTTATTTTAATCTCCTCTTTTTTTTCTTTTTTCCTCCCACCATCTCTTCGATTCCTCCCCCCCCTCTCTCCCCTTTATTCACTTATTTCTCTCCCCATTTTCCTAATCCCACATTCCTTTCCTGTCATTTTCGTTTAATTGCTCTTACGAAGTCAAAAAGGACAGCAATGGCCAAGGAAGCTTTTAATAGAAAAAGGAGCATCTTCTGCGGACCTCTGCAAAAATAGCTAAGGAAGAGATTATTGAAGTGCTTTGTGTGGAGTGTGGTATTGTATGAGGCCAGGAACATGGACATCACGACGAATTGAAGAGAAACGACTAGAGGCATTTTAAATGTGGATATGGAGAAGAATAAAGCGTGTGAAGTGAACAGACAGAATAAGAAATGAAGTCGTGTTGGAAAGAGTGGGTGAAGAAAGAAGGATGATGAAACTGATGATGAAAAGAAAAAGGAATTGGTTGGGTCACTGGCTGAGAAGAAACTGCTTACTTAAGGATGCACTGGAAGGAAACTGTTCTCTCTCCGCCTATACATGGAATTTATTCGTGAGTTTTAGCTGATTTCTATAGGTTATTTTCTGTGTGTTTCTATAAATTGTCCTTTAGGCCTATCATAAAGTATAATTAGGATATAAATTCTAATTAGTTAATTATGTATCATGTTTAGTCAATATTTCATTATATGTAAGCTCCTTAATGTGAATGATAACGATTTTACATTTAAGTATTACCGTTAATTTGCTACTTCTGCTATTTCTATTATTTAATGTATATTTTACTTCTGGTAGTGTGGAAGAGAAGGCCTCATAGCCTTAACTCTAACAGAATAAATAAATAAATAAATAAATAAATAAATAAATAAATAAATAAATAAATAAATAAATATTACGTACAGGCTCTACCAGAAGTTTAAGGACACCCCTTCAAAAGAGATGTTGTACTCCTGTACCCCTTATGAATGAATGAATGAATGAATGAATGAATGAATGAATGAATGAATGAATGAATGAATGAATGAATGAATGAATGAATGAATGAATGAATGAATGAATGTTAGCCATGATGTTCCATGTTGGGCACAGGCCTCCTGTAATGGGGTTAGAACCCCCTCGACAGGGATGGCTCAAATGTACTCGCTTGGTGAGCCAATCCAGGCGAACTTGTTGTGTATACTACTTTTGTGACATGGTTAATAACCCTGTTAGACTTTAATTAGTTCTTTGTTCATTTTTTTTTCTTGCACTACACAAATTATACTGTCACCGGCACTTTGACAAACACTGATTGCTATTTACACTATTTACCTGACACTTTCTCAACACGGACTTTACTATTTACAAAACTTATCTTACACTTTCACTAATACTGACTTTACTATTTACAATATCTTAACCCTGATTACGTTATCTCTTTACAATGATCTTCCCTAGTTCTTTCCACAAAACTCTGTTCTTTGCTGTCCTCGACCATTGTTTCCCCGCCTCTTTGGTAAACATGTCAGACCATCTGAGACGTGGTCTTCCCTGTCTTCTCTTTCCGACGTAGGGGTCCCACATCGTGACTGCATGGGTCCATACTTATGTGAAATCCCCTGATGTTTACAAAATTACTAAATGCCTGTGAAAAATTAAATTTTTAATGCAAACTTAATCTCTCTATCTTTCAAACTGTGAATTCTATAACAATCTTCATGTTATGAAACTTACTGAAAAATTACATTGTACATTTTGTAGGACAAAAATTAAATACTCAGAATGGATGAATTTAGATCAATGAATTTTGAGATAGAGTTAGATATTATCTCCAGTCATTCTTCCACATTCCAAAAATCTGCCATTTCACGTCCACACTCCTGAATTTCGACTCATTTTAACTTGTTTTCAAGGACGAAATCTAACCTGTTTACACTTGTAGCGAACCCTACAACTGTTTACTAAAATGGAGGGAATAAGCTGATTGACCAGTATTAACAACTCCCAATGTTATGACGTAAGTGGGAGTGGCGGTCCTGGGTCAATTTGCTGCGAATTTCAAACTCAAGATAATTTTAGAAAATGGCAATTTCTCTTAAAGAAAACAAAGAAAAAATCTGGATTTTAATGAGTGAAGGAGGTGTCACAATTTGTTTTAACAAAAAGTATTGTTTCACAAGAAGCCTTTCAGACATTTCTAACTCTAACCCAAAATTCATTGATCAAAGTGTATTCATTCTGCAGTAATTAATCCAGACGTTTGAGATGGGGCAGGTCATGTAGCACGTATGAGTGAATCCAGAAATGCATGTAGAGTGTTAATTAGTTTGGAGGCCGGAGGGAATAAGAGCTTTGGAGAGGCCGAGATGTAGATGGAAGGATAATATTAAAATTTATTTGAGAAAAGTTGGATATGATGGTAGGGACTGGATTAATCTTGCTCAGGATAGGGACCGATGGCTGGCTTATGTGAGGGCGGCAATGAATCTCCGGGTTCCTTAAAAGCCATAAGTAGGCCTAAGTATTATTATTATTATTATTATTATTATTATTATTATTATTATTATTATTATTATTATTATAAAATGTATGCGACACGAACTATTTGCTATTAGTTTGCATTTTTCGCTTCTGGGGTTATGATTTTCTATACTCTACTCGATATATACCAAGTTTTACTTCACGAATTGCGACATTTCCGAAGACAGTTTCAGTTCCCCCTGTATTTCAACATGGAGTGATTTATTGATCCGCGATGTGCTTTTGTTATGAGCCCGCTTCATTTCAGGTAGACATAGAAACCATTTCAAAGTCATAAATAATACATCGCGGAATGCAGTTCTCATCTGATACCAATATCCCCCCCCCCCGCATTTGTAGAGGTTATTCCATTTTCATTTCCTCTCCCTTTTGTTTCCCTCCGTCCGCTTCCATTTTTAATTAGCTTTAATTCTTTGCCCGTTTCCGTTATCTAATTTTCTTCTACATAGCCGATTCGTACCTCCACTATAGCATCTAGCCAATTAGAGGGAATTAGGTCGTTGCTTTGCAGATGATGTAACATAAATAAATTTAGTAATAAATTGGGGTTAATAACCGTAGAATTTTAGGGTTGGTATTTAACATCAAAGTGACAGGATGGAGGGTTCGGAAGGAGCTTTAGGGGAGTGAGTGCGGATCAAAGTGTTTGGTAGGTTTCTATGCTGCTGGGACAGGAATTAATTTTCAATTACCCTAAAACAATACCTCTACTTTGCAGTGACGGATTCCATCGATCAGATCAATTACAGTACAGTGATGCAGTCTTTTTGTTGGTGCAAATTTGTATAGCCTAGTCACTGAAACTCTCAATTATTGACATCTATCAAACAGAACTCCGCGTAATTAGCATTTCACACATTTTATCGCCACACATCAAAGATAGAAGCTTCAATTTTCATACCCATTATCAAAATGTGAAGCACTATTAGCTTTTCGCGGAACAGTGGTCAGAAAGACATGTTGATTAAAGTTTTTTTATTTTTGTCGTATGAAATTCCATTATTATTATTATTATTATTATTATTATTATTATTATTATTATTATTATTATTATTATTATTATTATTATTATTATTATTATTATTGCAATATCGTGTTGTTGGAAGTAATTACATTACCTGTAATTTGTCGTGACAATATCTATTTGATCATAATAGTCGTAGCTATAGTATAATTATGTTCATGTATCTATGTTCTCTTATTGTTATGTACAAATAAATAAATAAATCATATTATTCAAAATAATAATAATAATAATAATAATAATAATAATAATAATGGTTGTTTATTTTAACTGGAAGAGTTAAGGCCATTCGGCGTTCTCTTCCACTCAACCAGTATGAAACAAAATTACTCTATTACTGTAAACAAATAGTCCAACGAAATTACATTTTAACCTCGGTTACTTTTTAACCGCGGTTTCGTAACCCATTATTACTACTACCTGCGTGATCAAATCTGATTGACAGCTTCACACACTTCTTATTCCAGCCATTGGATAAATCGCAATATAGCGAACGCCAGTAGGGGAAGTTATCCCCACCCACATGAAATGTGCATTCGACACAACACTCGCCTATCACGTAGAGTGTCTGTTGAGCTAGTAGGGGAAAAGTGGAAGGGGTCGTGGGCGGAGCTTCTACGTTCGTTATATTGCGATTTGCCCCAGCCATTGACTTTTACGAATTGGTTCTGCACACAATTTTTTACTAAACTCTTCATCTATTGAAATATTATACAATACATGGGCACAGTGATCAATCTGATTGGCAATTTCACACACTTCCTATTCCAGCCATTTGCTTATAAGAATTGTTTCTGCCTACAATTTTTTATTGAACTGTCCATCTATTGGAGTATTACACAATACATGGCACAGTATCCTTTTTTTTTTAACCAGCACTTACATTCTTCTACTACTGTCTGAGCGCCAGCTCTAAAACCGTGCCGTATGAGGAAGTGGGGAGCGGGGAGACATGACTCAGCATGTATAGTACAGTCTACCGGGTTCCACGCTGCATTCCTGCCGGGGTTTCAGAGCTGGCGCTCAGAGAGTT